>CM057164.1:20754001-20806501 GCA_029962745.1 Echinometra lucunter
CATATCTCACTCAAATAAAACCAGGGGTAATTCCTTGTGAGTATAGCCCGGATTTACTTCAGAAAAGGGTTTGTGGGTGCATACTATTCACAACATATCCTGGTCACAGTCCAGCGGGTGCGGTGTGCGAAGAGCATAATAGGGGATCCCCTGTACAAGAAATCAATGGGTGTTGTGGCTGAAGTATTAATAGCATCACTCAGGAAAGGCCGCTATTAGCGGTCTGACTCGTTCTGCGATCTCTGGCGGTGGGAAGTGGACCCTCTGCAGATCACCGAGTGATAGTCAATGAGGAAGCAGTATAGTGTGCTCATCGCTCGCAGGAAAGACTTCACGTGGATATACGGTACATGTTGTTCAGGGAGAGTTGTGATATAGTTTATAAACTGTTGGATATCAGACATACAATATTCCAATAGCTATTGGTGGTGCTGTCTTGATTTTGTGAAGTTCCTTGGACACCTGTACTTGTTGCATAGTGGAATCAGATCGGAGCTTGTTGTATAGGCCCTAATTGGAATATTACAATCTCGAATTGCCACACTGGGGGTTCTGTGATTACTTGGTGAAGCACAGAAAGTCGGTGAGTCTATAAAATGCATAGTCAGTTTCCATGAAGTTAAATTATTCAAGTCATTGTTTGTAGGTTCATATTCAGTGAGCCATATGCAAGTGTTAACGGTATATACATACTTTAGGCCTTTGTATTCATGGTAAATAAAGTTTTTTAAAGTTAATAAATTGATATTTCATTGCCCACTGATTTATAGGATTAGAAGAAAATTAGTGTATCTTATATGCACCCTGCACCCTGCACCCTTGAGGACAGAGAATGTTATGTATTTTCAAGTGTTTCTACTTTCTGATATGAAACATACCTTTGTATAATTACATGTTAATACAAAGGTGTATTGCACAATTCAGTACAGGTCACATGTGCGACCAGCTTTGTTTCGGTGCTCACTATGGCAAAAAAAAAAAAGAAGAAATCCTACATGTATTATCTCCCTTATTTTGATAGCCTACATGTACATGTAGAACCGTACTTTGTGCAAAACTTTTCGACAGCATTGCCAACTGTTCCTTTTTGCAGTATTTTGTACTGTTTTTTAGGGAAAAAACTGCAGGTTTGATTAAAGCAAAATATTGTTTTTCCTGATCTTACAAGTACTTACCGTGCAGTTTTATCGCTTTAAATTAGAATATACTCTTTTCACTCATACATGTAATACTTTTTTCAGGTATAAAAATTCTGGCAAGCTTGCTGAAAGGTTTGCACCTCTGGTTTGAGACCATACTCGTATGAATGAGCTGCAGTATGAGTTTCACTGTAGTTTGCAAGAATGTTTGAAGTTTTATTTTCACAAAATAAACTTGATATACAGTACATGTAGGTGGCATGCAGCTTGTTCATTGTACATCTACATGCTGGGCCTAATGCATTGCTATATCAACCTCCGTTACATCTATTTGTAAATGTTTTATGTGTCTTTGAATACACTAAAGTTACAGAAACCACAAATACATAAACACTGGGTAGTTTCTTATGAGAATAGATTACTAAAACTTCTCCCATACTTGATACGCTTTATTACCGCAGGTCTATTCATAGACCTTATACTCTTTGTTAACAGTCTTGTCTTGCTCAGGGTTTCATACATGCACAAGTACAATGTAGCAGGAAATACATTATAGGACCAGGAAGAACCGCACACCTTTATGTAAAAAGCAGTACCGGTATAGAAACCTGGATGGATTAGACGATGGGGTAGGAAATCGGTTATAAAGAGGAATAGACAGGATATGGCAGAGCTCGTTAGCGATATGAATGACCCTCTTGACCCAATTTCCTTTCCATTTGCACTCGCAGTTTGTGTACGTGTAGTGAATGCCTAATTGTGGTGCTTGTGGTTAAAGTTTTACTCTGCTTGGGTTAAAGTGTGTGTTGTAACGAAAAGATGGCAGCAAATTTTCTGTAGACCCAAGCCAGAGTTATCTTGGGCCTATAGTGTACAACAGGTTGGATGGAAGCTTCCTAAAGTTTGCCTGAAGTCAGTGTGAAGCCCTTGTCACTCTTTATTTTCACTCTGATATGTGGGTGTATTATGTTCGAAAGGAAGAATCTGCAAGTTTTGCAACTGACATTGATATTAGGCAATTAAATCTAGCCACTAATATCCAGTTTCAATTGAAACAGAACAAGACTATAGTAATTAATTAGTAACAATACAGGTGTTTTTTATTTTTATATGATACTTGTTTTAATCTGAGGAATACAGAGGACTACATTGACATGTAGTTTGTGATAGTGATGTTCCCATGTATGTCATCAGTGCAGGAAACAGAATACAATTGAACTGTCATAGAACTGGAATATTTATTTGAGTGGGTTGGTGAAGAAAACGAGCATTGTTGCACTGTTGATCTGCCTGTGCTAAGTCAATTGCCAGCATCAATAGCGCAAGGTTAGTTTCTTTGAGGAACTAGTGATGCAGAGAATATGCAGTGTATGATTCGGTCATGGGATATATCCTGTTTGATAATTGCATGTGGTATTATGGTTGCGTTGAAGGCATTCTCGAGAACTGCGTGATTTGAATCATCATGGGGGCAGTTTGCTTTGTGCAGAAAGAAGTAGGAAAACTTGCTTTGAATGATTGAGTGATTTCTATCAAAAGAAGATATTTTGGGGAAGCATGTTTTTGAAAGGTTGTCATGGAAAAGGAATACATGTATACATGCACTTGGAGGCGGCTTACATTAATTTGCCTTTTATGGCAATATGTTTCTAAGGAAATCTTTTGTAATCCATATTGTGCATAATGGGTAGTAACAAGCATTTTCACAATGAAGTACATGTAGTCATGTACATGTACCTTTAAGACTGGGCATGCTAGTTTTATTAATGTTTTGTGGCAACATACTGGCCTTAATGAAAAAAATAATCAAAGATGGCTCACAAGTGGCTGGATAAAATGCCTCATAATGCCTCAGCCTCATAAACTTTCTATTGGTAATGCTGTTGATAAATTGGGAATCAAACACTGTTTTAATTCATTCTTTTGAACTGTTACCCTGCTGTAGTTCCATTTTTATATTGTTTACAATGAAAAACAATTGGATTACAATTGTTGTATTGTTTCTCCTATCAATTGTGGACAGAAAAGCGAGATTAGACTGGTATTAGACCTACATGTATCACAAGCACTTTTGACAGGGCTTCTTGTAATAGTCTTTGAGAATATTACGGGTAAATTTGCAGTGTTGCTATTAAACAAGTCAGGAAATGAGAGGGTAAAAGTCCTCCATGGAATGACATATTGTTATTCTTTATCCTATTTTATAAAGGCAATCTATCCCTATGAAAGGATTTTGACGAAGTACAGGTACATGTATGTAGTGACAAGTCTAAGGTATGTAGCCCTACACTGTGCAGCTCCGCTAATATACTTGCCAGCATACAGATGAAATGCAGGTCTGCAAGAGATCACCTTTGCAGTAAGCTACAGTGTATTTGAATGATATGAGAAATATTAGTACTCTTACCCTGTGTGTTAACGATTAGATGTCAGGTGACCTCTTTGGCCATGTGAAAGTTTGGATGAAACATACAGTGATATTCCCCCTTTTTCCCTTCTTTTTAACTCTTCAGCTATTAAACCTTTTAGCCTTTTCTGAAAATATTTGAAATAACTGCTTGATAAATCCCTCTTATAATGTGATAACCCTGCTTTCTGTTCTGGTGCAATGGATTAGATTTATGATGATCTCATATACCTACAGCTCTGAGGACAAGCTTATATTGACCTCAATACCTAATTGCTCTATTTTGGCCCGGTAATTGATGAGAGGTCTGGTCATTTTGACCTTTATAAACGGTTTATTATGATGGCAGAAAGCCTCATGAAAGGACTGCCAGGTAATCATAGTCATGCAGTGATTCGTTGATCATGCCATCTATTTAGCCTTAGTGCATTGTGGCTGTTCAGATTTGGGATTGGACATGGAATAACTTGAGAATATAAATGCTTGCATAAAGATTTCTTGAAAGAAAATGACTATTGAAAATTACATGTAAGCCAAATACAGTCTGCATGATTTGAAGTACTACATTGTACAATGTTGTTTTTTTTTTTATTTATTTTTTTTTTTATATCAGTTTTATCATTGTAAGATCAGGGGGATGTAACATAAAGAGATGCAATCAATCTTACAATCAATTGTAACTCTTTAGCACATGGTTTGCCTTAGACTTCATACGATTGATATCAATCGTAAGACTGATTGTATTTTTTATGTTACAGGGCCCAGTTGTATTTTTTTTTAGCTTGGGAGGGTGGGGGTCTACCATCTAGCCTTATGCATTATCTACTACGTCTTTTGCACAATGTCAAAGTGTGGAAAGATGCCCTTTGCAACTTTGGGGGAGCATTCCACCCCCCTGCCCCCTCCTCACTCTCCTTTTACATTTTTATTTTCTTCAATGAATGGGTATCAACTGAAGGAGTATATTGATGCCGACAAGCAAAGCGCTACATCCTTTATCCCCTCGGCTGTACTTCAAGCTCCGTCGGATCACAGCATTCATGCTATTTCTTCCAATGTGCTCTAAATCCCTGGACCGAGGATGGAGACACGTCCAATATTGCCTAATTTTATCGCCTTGATTCGGCTCTCTAACTCTCTGTCTATTACCATAAAGCATCTAGGGCAGGCAATTATGAATTCATATCACAGTGGAGGGTGCTACTTTTTTTGTGTGCTCAAATGCAGCCTACTGCACTCTCAGTGTCTTCTCTTAGAGGCAGAAAGGCATTGTTGGTTAATTCTGTACTGAGAATATGGCTTTCCACCCTTCTGGATAATAGCAAAGGATACATTTGTTTCCATGATTGTCACATTAAATACACTCTGCATAGATTGCCTTTTCATCAAGCTTTCACGGTTTTGTTTGGAATTTTTATTATTGAAATGAACTTCATCTTGCTGTGGACTTAGCCTTTTAAAGAAGAGCATAGAGGCAGAAGTATTATTGATGATATCTTGTAAAACCAGTGATAATGCCCTTTTTTGCATTCAGTAAATCAGTTGATCTTTGACATAGGGAAAAAAGTGGATATTTCAGAGCAAACTTTCATGTAACTTTGAAGCATACCTGTCTGTTATATTTGAAAAGATGTTTTGTGTCTTAGGTGAATAATTACTTCATTTTCATGCCGTTAAGAAGATAAAAGCAAATTAACATTGCATGGAACGTCTCCTATGGTACTGCACTTCTTTCAAATTCAGATCTGCGGGCTTATTTGTTGCTGAAATAATGCACAATTTAATTCCATTCCATTCCATGCATTGCACTTTTGCTACTTATCAACTCTACTCTTAGGGTGGGGTATGGGGGGGGGGGTAGGGATGATGGGGAATTTGTGTGATGGAAACCTTGCCCATTCCATATTTACCATGAATTCTCTTAATTTTAAAGTACATGTGCATGGATGTTCTTTCCTTCCCATCGCATGGAATAGAATTTCAGATTTTGATGAGGGTGTTAGTATTCCTTGGGCATCACCCCTAACTCTCTCCTGTAATCAGGCACATTGTATGAGAGAACATGAACCAATTTGGGGGTCTACCCATTGTCATGAATACTGAGGAGTTTACGCTAAAAGTTCAAGTCAGAGTGCATTCTCCTTGCCTGTGAACCTCGTATTGATGTGCTGCGAAGCCCCTTTTTTGCGCCAGATATTAATCGGGATGTCCCGGTGCACAAATCAATATGGAGTGTATCAATTGGCATGAATACTGCAAAAGTTCAAGACAAGATACATGTAAGTTCTCATTGCCTATGAACTTGTTGATGCTGTGGTACAAAACTCCTTAGCACCAAGTGAGTGAGGCTGTATGTCACTTCAATTGGGGCTTGGAGATTAATACCCATTGCATTGAACACTGAGGAGTTGGTACTTTCAAGATATAAAAGCACATTCTCATTGCTCCTCAACTTGGTTTTGATGTGGTGTGAAGCTTCTTTTACATGTACAGGTATGCGTACAGTGTATGTGGATTTACCGGTACCCACTGCAGTGAATAGTGAGGAGTTTGGGCTGTTCAAGTTCAGGACGGGGCATGTTCACATTGTCCTGAGAATTTGGGTTGCAGGAGCTAAAAATCTTTCGTTGAATTGGAAATTTTATAACATGCCAGTTTGTTGGTGAAGGCATAAAACTTAAAAGGAGTCCCCTTGGAAATCACTCGAAAGGCTATACATCTTGGGCCCTGTTTCATAAAACTTGTTATCATTAACAAGTTGCAATAATTGTTAAGAGCTACTGAAATCCTTGTATCTGATTAGCTGAGAGCAAATTTGTCATAGAAATGTGGCAGTTATTACTGATAACAAGTTTTATGAAACAGGGCCTTGGTCTCCTAATTTTTCTTGTCATTTGAAAACTATTGCAGGTATTTCTGCTTAATACATGTAGCCTATATGTACGTGTACAGGATTCCTTTGCTATTTCAGCAAATTCAAAGCTATGATGTACAACAGTACAAGCAATATTGACAAGAAATCAGTTTCTTTCTTTGCACATTCTGCACCGGTCTACTGTCCGTATTTTCCCCAAAGGCTACCTGTACTTCCTCAGGTTCACTCAGCAGTCAGTTGTGGGATGTTGGATTGACTGTCATCGCTGAGATAAATGTTTCATGGTGGTTATCAATGCCAGTATATCCTCAGCTTCATGCTGTGTGATGGTGGTCATTAGGTGGAGGATATAAACATTGCGAATGCCAAGAATGGTTTCATCCATCCATCCTGTGTGTGATTTACGAGAGATGGACAGGTGCAGCTCGGAGATTCCCTTGGTGCTTTTATACCATGTTTACACAGTGTCTTAGCTCGGGGGGGGGGGGGGGGGGGGGGGGGGTTTGACATGCGACCCGTGCTCAACACGGCAATTTTATGTCATGTAAATGAGATCAGTGTGACCCGTGAGCCGTGTTGAACACCGCTTTTTTGATGCGCCAGAATCGCAGGTTTCAATCCGCGAGCCGAGTCAGACTCATCTATTTTTTCGTGTGTAAACAGAAAGCCGTGTCGAACCCACTGACCTAGGTCATTGGGCGAACTCGTCAAGTCATCACAATTCTACTTCCGTTCGTGATCCGCGGGCCTTGTTGAACTCGCCTTTTTTGTTTCCGTATAAACACGGTCACAGTTGCCTTCTTCGCAGTGTTCGACCCTGCTTGAAGATTCAAAACTCAAGCCGAGTCACTGTGTAAACACGGTATTAGTATTAGAAGAGATCTGTAGCCAGTGATCCAGATGAGATGAACCCCCCCCCCTCCAAATATAAAAAAGGAAAAGAAAAAGAAAGAAGAAGAAAAATGTCATTGGACAACCTGTAAAGACCCAAAGAATGGAATTCTCGAAATAGGTGTACATTTAAAGTGGTTCAAACGTAATGTGCGCATGTTCTCTTGTCCTGAACAGGCAGACAGTAATGTGCTCAATATGAATATGCTCATAATTTATGTACATGTATATAATGCTCATTTATGTTTATTATATTCCACTGCAGAGGTACCATGGTCTGGACCTTGGCTTAAAATGAAACCTTTATGAATTTGGGGCAAAGTATAAATTACTAGAATATATACTTAAAATGAATGTTGATGTGAATATATGAATAGGTATATACACATGTAATTCGCCATAAATATATAGAAAAATGCCTTCTTGGTTGAATATTGTAAGTCATACTTTGTACATGTAGCTTTAATTACAGCATTGAGTGTACACACATGTGAGATTTAAGGCTTATATATGCACATGTACATACCCATTACATGCAGTATATGCAGTTTTGTGAGCAAGAAATGCATTGTTGACTTGTGAAACAATTAAGCTCTAAGAGGGTTGATATCACATAATGCACTTCATTGGAATTTACGTCACAAAATCTCATTCACACGCAGTTTGTAACCATATAAATTTGATTCAGTTGATTGATCTTGCTATTTGCTCATATCAAGTATGCATAATTATGCCATTTGATTGACGATGATGGGTCATTTCTTATTCAGGACCTCGCTCAGGCTCAGTGACCGTTGGGGAGTTAGTAGGTATCTGTCATCGAGCCATCTGTCTTCTGTAGAGTGGTGATGGGATAATGGGAATAATATTCATGATTCTTATTATGAATGAATTTTACTTATATCTGATTTCAGTAATTATGAGCTGTTGGTATGATTGAAGATGGAGAGAGGGGGCTTTGGTTGCGATTTGGTTTTGCATGTAGCAGAAGGTTTAGGATTTATAGAGTTAGGGTTGGGTCCCATGTAAAGTCTTGGTCTGGTTTGGGATCGCTGTGGACCTCCCTGGATCGCACACTGGATTGTGCTAAATTGTAATGAGAACGTGATCCTAGTTACTATTGTACAGAATTTGTAAGAAATTGCCCTTGGAGAAATTGATGCTTAATTAAGCATACATGAACATATACATCATGTTGTACAATTATTTTCCTACAAATGTATGTCACAGCTGAATGCTTAAAACCTCATTTTACAAGTGTGTACATGTGTAATGCAGAATACCATTTTATACAGCTACATAAGAAACTTTTTAATAGATTTTGATTACATCTTGTGTATTAATATTGAAAATTCATTCATACATACACTGCTATGGTTTGTAGAACTATCATTTTGCATGGAATTAATGCCTTTTAGCTCTTAGCTGACAATATTGGCTGCACACACATCGCAGTGGAGTGTAGAGACTTATTGATGCTATAGACCAGTTAGCAATTATGGAATGTAATTACAAGCCTAAACGATGATGCATATTACTACTCATTGTGATTCACCAATGTCCACTTTGTAGTGACCTTGAAAAGACCTTGACTGAGGTTTAATATTTGTAGACCTGCCTAATCTATACCGAAAGCCTACCATCACTGATAAGTCCCGAATAAGCTACAAATGTATTCAGTAATCTCCTTATTGAAATACCCGAAGGTACTGTAATCTATTATTCTGATAATTAGCGGCACGTATTTAAAGGGAAACAGTCCAAAAGTCAGTCTGAATTGCAAATGTGTAGAATTACTTTCTGGACAAGGACATGAAATACATGTACATGTAGTATTAAATTTGCTGAAAATGTATGGATAGTATACACGTGTACTGTTGTAGACTTTCATACATTTTATGGTATGGAACAATGTACTTTGAGTGACATTTATAGTGTGGAGTCTCTAGACTAGTCTATTGTTCTATCTTTCTTTGCTACTTGACTTTTGATCACACATTGTCCAATTTCTTTTATAGATTTTCTAAATGTATGTTTGTCATTGGCTAAAGTACAAGTAAGTGTTTTAATGACTTCGGTAGACTGCTTTGTGGTTTACATTCATAAGCCTTGCAATTAGATTTAATGATTATAAATGATAGTGGGTTCTTGTATAGTGCTCATGTCTGTAACACTTGACATTCCTGATGCACCTCTGTAGTGTGACAGTTTTAGCCAGGCCCCTAAAGCTCTGCCATTTTGTCCAGATCCATTAGAAGGCCGACCTACAGTGTAAGCATTCATTAATATTCATGATCAAAAATGAATAATTCATTTTGTAAGATGCTTCCAACTAGTAGCAGTTGCTTGTACGTATTATGAAACATAACACGCATCAGCTTACTGCATGCGCAATTAATGCACAATAAATACGCAACAAATGTGCATTAAATCAAAGTGTCACAATAAAACTGATACGTGCAGTAGATACGAATAATGCACCAGTGTTATCATCTATCCATATCATGGCGATAACGGGTGCTTATAATCGGCCCCTTCAAATGATCCGCGCGTGCTGCTTTTCGTCTAGTAAATTCATTATTATATGTCTGTGCTCCTGACACTCCTCTGATGGGCAATTTTACATGTAGCAATTGTTTCCGTCTCGCAGCTCTATGGCATTTCAAGAAATTTCCTACTCCGGAGGGGAGAGTAACAAAAAAATAGAAAAAATTTCTTGCCAATTAGACATTAGTGCCATAATGGGACTTGAACCGTTAACCATGTGCTCCACAGTCTGGTGACGTATCCACTAGACCATGACATCTCTACGTCAGATTCACATTGTGTATTCACGACTTAATTGCTTTATTGCTTTATTCATCATACATGCATGAATGAATGTAATGTATTTCTGTAAACAAATTTGATTTCATGAAATTCCTTGAAATGTAATTGATATGTTTCTGTCTGGATGTCTGGCTATGTTATGCTGGTATGGAACTATTTACAGATCATCAATGACAATTGCAACAGTCGGATGTACATGTCTTTATGTCTACGTTGTGGCTGCTTTTCTCACACCAAAACTGCAGTACAGTGAAACCTGTATATAAAGACTGCCCAAGGGAGACAAGAAAAGCGATCTTTATGAGCAGGTGGTCTTTATGGACAGGTTACTTTAATACACATTTCAATGGGAGAAAACGTTTCAAGGGAAACAAAAATTGTGGTCTTTATAGACAGGTGGTCACTAAAGCAGGTTTGACTGTATAAGGAACTAAATTTCTCCTAAAGGGAATGAGATATACACCTACATGCATTAAAACTTACAGTGCCGATGGCACGCATACATCTTTGTGACAAAGAGACCATGCATTGTTTAATAAAACATTACTCCACCAAGAAAGATGTATATGGTGATAAAAATATATCAAAGGTTACAGGATAAATCTAGTATTTGAAATATCTATCGGTCATTATATGCTACCATGGGAATTTTTTTAGAAAAATGCATATTTTGGAAAGGATCCATTCTCACTTAAGCATAAAACAGTGGCAGACAAATGAGAAACAAAGGTCCAAAGGGAAAACAATGTTTCATAATGTTCATGCATTAAATGGTCAAAGTAGGAACTTTTGGTATCATTGAAAGAGTAATACATTTTCTACAACATTTGTGCACAATATATCTAGAAGTTACAGTTAAAGAAGTACAGGCGTTTGAAAAGTAAGCATTGGTCATACTTTGATTAAAATCTTGAAACAAGCAAATCCCCCTTGGCACTGTAAGAGTTAAAGTTGTTATCCGTATCATGTGAATTCCTAGAGAAAGATTCAAGAAAAATTTGAAAAAGGGCAAGTCCAAGTTATTTTTTACCAATAAACTTACTGAATACTGACCACATCTGAGATTCTAGCACAGTATATAGATACTGCATGAGTCTGGATAAAAAATGAAGTATGAAATGAAATGATACTTTTGTTGACAATATTTGTGCGTGATAATATAATACTCTGTAATACATGGGATGGCCGATGGCCAAGTATTGTACCTCGGACTTGCTCAAGAAGGACGGCTTCTTCCCTATTAAACAAGTTCAACAGCACCGAAAGCTCCCAGTATTTTTTCAAACGTGGTACTCTAAAAAAAAAGTGGACCTAGCAGGAAGTGTTTCAAAGAATATCACACTCCTCAAGAGGGATCAATGTCCATGGAATATACCTTCAGCCTCCTATTGTTACTGCTGGGTCTAAATTCTGCAGTTATTTACTTACAAGCTACTTCCTCTTTTCATAGAAACTACAAGATAGTGAAACTACATGTACATAGGCCTACTATTGCATACTGCTGTAATTGAATACTATAATACTGTATGTTAATACTGTATTCTTCTGAACCCTTCTCCCTGTATCTTTAGGGCTGCATCTCCACACTTTCTTGGTCTCTCTCTCTCTCTCTCTCTTTTCTCTTTCCACCTCTTCAACTGCATCTTCATTTCTCTCATTCTCTTTATTTCACCTCTTTGGATATCTCCTCTCTCTCTTGACCAATCTCTTTCTCCCCCCCCCTTCCTCCCCCTTCCCCTGCCCCCTTCTTCTTCCCTCTTCCCCCCCCCCTCTCTCTTCTCCTCTTTCTATCTCTCTCTCTCTCTCTCTATCCTGTCCTTATTTTCCCTTTTATTCTCTCTTCTTCATCCCATCTCTCTCTCCCTCCCCTCATTCTCTCTCTTTCTCTGTCTCGCTCTTTTACGTCTCTCACTATGTGCTCTAATATCATCTGTTTGGAGCCAGAAGGGTGTTAAGTCTGTATGAAATGATACAAGTTAACGCCCTTCCGGCTCTGAACAGATGATATATTCCCCTTTGTTTCCAGGGCTGTTCTTGATACATTCCCCCTTTCCCCCATTTTGTGCAAGATGAGATTGGTGGAACACACCAGTGTACCTTTCCTCTTCTTCACTCTGGATGAATCCCACCGTATCACTTTTACACGCTTGGCGTACAACGCCTGTGATTCATAACCATGTTTTCGGATGAGTAGAGATAGTGTGTATCACCATCTAATTCAGTATCGGAAAGGCATTTCCGTCTGCTGCGAGCATGGGCGTTAATCCATTTTATAGTGTCAGGGAGGGGGACACTTGTCCAAAAAATTTTTGATGAGAAAAAAACAATAAATGATAATGATAAAGATGGTCCTCAAATTTAAATTTTTGTGGGGACCTGCCCCAAAGTTCGCTGCCAAATTTTCCTTAAGTGTCTCCTCTAAAATCTTGAGGTAACACACCAGTATCTTATTGGCTTTTTCAGGTTTTTAAAAAATTCATTTTTGGTAATTTTTTTTTTTGGAGGGGGACATAACCTATTGTATTCCACACCAGTAACATTTTGGAGAGAGGGGACATATACACATATACATGTAGCACCCTGTTCTCCCCCCCCCCCACATTAATGCCCATAGCCAGAAGGACATTGATACCATTTACCCATATAAACCTCAGAACATTCGACCCCCCCCCCCCCCCTCCCCTTCTGTATTTAGTGGATGGTAAATGATATCAAAAGCTATTTTCATTTGCATGAGTGTTTGATATCTCCACCAAATGTCTCATCAGATCGGTCACATACCAATTGAATGAGTGATGGATATGCATCTGTTTCTCAAAGTCTCTTGTGTCTCTGCTGCCTTTGTCGTTACGCCAATCGTTCCTTAATTACTGCACATCTGAGGGATGTACCATGTGGAGAACCACGGTCTGTGCGCACCGCATTCGAGCGGCGAGTGGCGGATCGATTTGCTCGTCTCTCGTCGCATTCTTTGGCCGTGAAGCGGTTTTCGGTTTCCTCCGATGAAGATGAGGGTAAAATGTTGCCCTGTCATGTATTGATGTGGGCTTGATGTGGTATCATTAATGAGCAAATGTCTGGCTTGTTGAAGGTCAAAAGAGCAGCTCACATACCATCTGTTTGGAGCAAGAAGGGCGTTAAGTCTGTATAAAATGATATGAGTTTAGAACACCCTAGCTCCGAACAGATAATATCATTGTTCATAGAGTATTGTAAGACCATTCTGGCTAAGCTCAAAGTTTTTTTTTTTAGGTCTCTTTCATGATCTGTTATCAAGTAGCTAGAGTGTATCATTGTTCACAGAGTTGATGCTTCTGGCTAGGCACACAGTGTTTCCTAATTGTATCCTCCAGACTGATGAGACCATATGTAAGATGTTCCATAACACATATTTCTTCTTTGAAGGAGATGATGTCGGTAGCTGCTATATATGCAGGTGCTCCTTACAGAGAGGTGGCCATTTAATCAGATTTAGACCTTACTTCACCACCACTCTGTCTTGTTTTCCTCTCTCTCTCTCTCTCTCTCCCTCTCCCTGTCTAAATCTTCCCTTCTCTCTTAGCCATTTTAACTTTTTTTAACTTTGGTTATTTTATTCGTATACATGTATTTGCAGTAATACGATATTCATAAAATCTAGAGAAACATGGTATATATATGTACTTTTAATTATGTAAATAATGGCACTATTATAATCCGTACACTTCTTTTAAATGACTTTGTATATATCTATGTGCAATTCAGTGTATGTAACTGCGATGCATGATCTAATAAAATACCATACCAAAATTATGCCCCCCTCCAAACAAAGTTTCTTATACCCCTGTCTGTCCTGCCAAACAAAGTTTGAAAGGGGTATATAGGAATCGGCATACCGTCAGGTGGGCGGGCAGTCTGACAGTCGGTCCTGTGCAAATCTTGTGGATCAGACTACTTCCTCATTTTTTCGAGCAACGCTCATGAAATTTGGCAAACAGTATGGTCTTGAGATGAAGATGTGCAAGACATGTTTTTGAATGTGTCGGAAACTGCCATGGTAATGGCATATTATTGCAATTTTAAAAAATCAGGAAAATCTTGCAGATCAAACTACTTCTTCATTTTTTGAGCAATGCTTATGAAATGTGGCACACACATTGGATGAGGGTATTAATCACTTTCATTGATATCTCTAGTTTATTCTGTAACCCTGTCTTTCTCGTTAAATGTGAACCAAGCTTCCTTCCTTTCTGTGTCTTATCTGCAGCTGGTTTTTCTTATTGTCACACTCCCAGCCAGACAACATGGGTAACATCCTCAAGCTGTTAGCACGAGATGAACCTCCCGATAATCCAAGAGTTTACATCGACTTTGAAGGTAAGTAGTAGTTGAACTCTGTTTTATATCATGTAAAATTATTATAATCTTTAGTCAATGTACTTGTAAATGTACTTGTACACAGGTGTATGTGAGCAAGTCAGTGATACAAATATTTCACAAGTATACTTTGTTGTGATGATTGCTTCAGTATAAGCCCCATAGGCCCTACTACACATAAAAGATGGGATGAAATATCAAGGAGCTGTAGCCCGGGGGGGTCACTTCCATTGAAGAGTGGACAGTATCCGCGAGAAAAAAAACGCGGAAAAAGGGTTTTTTTTTTCAGGAGTAGGCACGGAACGCGAATACTAGAGTGTCAAAAAACGCCCCAAAACGAAAAAAAGCCCCCTAAATCATGATTCACTAAATCACAGGACCGACTGTAACAAGACCCGTGAACAGAAAATCCTATAACGCCTGTGTAAAATATAATGAGACAGTGAATTATCTCGAGATAAAAACGGCTCCAAACTTTCAATGGCATGAAAATGGGAATATCCTCATTTAGTGAATATCCCAACAATCATGACAATTATTGAAATATCCCTGTTTAGGGTGTGCACATCAAGGACATCTGCACAAAATCCGTGTTTAGGGTGTCCTAGCAGCCTGCCCTTGAATCCTCGTTTAGGGTGCTTTTTTTTGGACGATTCTCGCGGATGCTGTCCACTCTTCAATGGAAGTGACCCCCCCCCCCCCCCCCCCCCCGGAGCTGTAGTCTTTTTATTTTATTGATTTTTGTACTGTTCTAGATGTACAGTACATGATACAGATAATGGTATGAAACACAGAATGGCAAAATACATACCCTGGGCGTCCCTGTAGTCCCACATGTCAATGTATCCTGAAGAACTTCCCCTCTCATTCTCACTCTCACTTGCTGGAGAGAACATAGAGCTTTATTTCTAGTATGGAAAAGGGCACTAATTAACCCATTCGTGACAGAGGTCCACATTTTGTGGTTTGGCCTAATATCTTTTAATGCAAAGCCCTAAAAATCATACCAAATACATGAGCAGAAAGAGCAAAAAATTCTACACAAACTGTGCCCATTTTGGTTGCATCAATATTCATTGTTTGATGCTGAAAATTTTTAAAGGAAAATAAGCATTAAAATCCTTACATTGGCAATGTGATAGAAAGTTTAAAATCACCGTTTTCCCCTGCAAATTGGCAACTTTTTGACTTATCATATTAATTTCTGTTAATTTACATTCATTTCTGATACATGACATTTCATAAATAAAATGTAGCAATAAAATAAGAATGTTGGTGTTGCCAATTTGAAGAATAAAAGCTGATCAAATCAGGCTTTAAATAATTCCTGTCACGAATGGGTTAACATCAAGACTCTCATAAAGAACAGCTTCCGTAGTCCATACTAATGTCATATTGGCCGGAATTCACAAAGGTGGTTTGGACCTCTGTCACGAATGGGTTAAGACCACGGTTTACATACATGTATGCAGATTTCATGGTATAATAGTGCGCTTGATTTTATAGCACATACACTTTTAATAGAAAGGTCCAGTAATGAACGCGCATGTTTGGCAAAGAGAGCTAAATTCACGCTAGTTGCTATGATTTAGACCACAGTTTATATAAATTTGCTCAAGGTTCATTTAAATTAATTTACATAAACCTCTAAACCACAGCAACTTGCATGAATTTAGCACCCTTGCCAAACACACAGTCTACAATTGGATGTTTCTAAGTGTACGTGCTAAATCAGCGCAATTATTCCATGAAATCTGCTTAAACCATGATCTAAATCTGAACCAATAGTGAAAATCGGAGTGTTCATGTGCATAAATTTTACAAGAAGAAAATGGTCTCGTTTTTGTTCGTTCGCTCAGATTTGAGACTGTACCCACACTATGTGCATGCACATTTAGAGTATTCTTAAGAATGATAACATATTTATTATTATGATTGTATATATACACTGTAGCAGAAAAATTCATAAACATCGTGCATGTAAATATATCAGTACTAATAATTCATAAAGCAAAACAGTTAAACACACGTGGAAGAATGTATGTCAGTGTTGATAAAACTTGAAGCACATTGGCTGACTTTTGATATACAGGTAGCTTGTCAAAGAAGGTGATACTGTACTGTATGGCATAAAGCAGGTTTACGTTAAAAGGCGTGGAAAAAAATCGTCCATAGTCCAATTCTAGTACCTATATTGTCGTCTGAAACATTTATGATTGAAGTTTATGGCACATTAAAAGTGGATCTAATCTGTAGAATCTATCAAGTTGTCAACTCGCGTATTTTTACATTGTAATGTACGTACAATTAAGTGTAAAATATTGACAGCTCAACAAAGACTATATCCAATTATGCTAGAGAATGGGTTCATTATACCATCTATCTGCATTCACGTTGAGCCTAATTGTGTCTGTCGTACAAACCCTGATGGTTTGGTATGAAGAAAATGGCCCGTAATTCACATAGTTGTACTTCATGTAAGTTGAATCAGTGGTCTAACTATGGGTAGCCAAATGTAACACAAATCTCTAACAGTAGATGTTCGTTTTATCAGCATTTTTGGTACTCTAACTATTAAAAACTGCCTGGGAATGTACACTAGTTTTTTTTTTTACCATTAAAGCATGAGACCAGAAGTCTATTAAACATCAAAAACATACATGTAACAGCGTAGAGTTGTCGCTTCTGGCTACCCATAATTTACGATTTAAACCGTGGTTTAACTTAGTACACCATTTTGAATACTAGCTGGCCGATGGCTTTTGATAGGTGCATATACACAGCCTCATTGAGAGCGGATTTTATCACGAATGAATTACAACGAAACTCCTAGATCTGTGATATCTCATTTTTTAAAGTGATTTTTTTTTGGTAAGATTCAAGAAATGAATGAGATGTGACTGAGTGCATCAGTGCAACCAATAATGTGATTAGGATTTGCACGTAGGAGTGAGTTGTGCAGTACATATACACTGTACTTGATATAGTGTTTCCCCCTAAATTTGTATGAAAATTGGAAATTCTGGTAGTTTCTATTAAAAATCACTTCTAATGAACCATTTTTCACTTGAAGATATTAAAAAAAAAAAAAAAAGTCATGTAAGAATAGAGGAAGCAGTTAGCTGCCATGCATGCATCACTGTACCCGTATGATTGAATTGATGTATATAAATGATGTAAAATTATACCTCACGTGAAAACATTATACGAGTTTGCCCTTTTCCCTCTAAAAGTAAAGGATCAACAATTTTCTTGGTTTTTACGAGCAGGAAAGCAACGATTTATCACTTTTCACTGATTGATGGATGGAGTGTCATTTCTGATGGTTTTTTTTTTTTTTTTTGTATTTTTTTTGTATTGAATATTCATGTAGTCTCACACACTGTTACACAGGTTGAACTTGAGATGAACCAGTGTCAAATATACAAGGTGTGTGGAGGGGGGATGGGGGCTTGAGGGTAATTTTGTCCTCTAGACTATAGAATTAGCCTCTGTAGCCCCCCCCCCCCCCTACCTCTACCCTTGGGTATACTTGGCAGATATAGGGTCACATGGGCATGGAGACCAAAATAATAATGGCAAAGAAGGGGAAAACGGGAGATTTTGAAAATGAGAAGAATGTAGAAAAATGAGAAAGAAGGGGATTGAGAAATAAGAAAAAGGGAAAGGCATTATGAAATGAAGATGGCGTGACCTACTCCAAAACCCATCATTCAAAACCCATAAAATTCTGAATTATACAATAAACATTGGCACACATACATGTACATGCTGCTTTGTGTGTCTTGTCTAGTCTGTTTAGTTGCATTTTTTAATGAGAATTTTAGAGATATTTTTATTGCATCAGAAGCAAGGGCAGACAGGAACTGAAATTCTGTCAGGGAATTTTGCTGCGACCAGCCTACATGTACTCAATCTGTGTTAACAGCTCTCATTACACAACCTGATAGATCCTCAAGCCAAAATTTTGAGCTGCTGGGGGGAGGGGGGCTTCCTATAGGCAGCCCCCACCCTCCCAAGTAGGATATACATTTCAAGGTTTGTGTGTGCCTGCATGGAAACTAAGTTGACATCAAGTGAAGTTTGGAACACTCTCTCACTCTTTTTTTTTTTTTTTTTTTTTTTTTTCATTTCTGTTTTTTCAGATGCTCAGCCAACAGAGATAGAGAGGGAGGTGTTTGAGAGGACGGCAGATATACTCAAGGAGTTGGATAGTATTCTAGAAGACGTACAGAAATACAGCGGAGCAGGAGAAGAAATCAGACAGGTAAAGTTGGAAGCCGCATACAGGGGCACACCCAGGATTTTGTTTGGGGTAGGGGAACACAATTCTTTTATCAAGGTTTCGTAGACAGGACTGAAAGCTGTATGCGTACATATACCTTTAAGTCCCCGGTTGCAGGTGCAGCTTGTCTCTTTTCTAGCTCAAGATATTTCATGGGAAAATGTTGATCATACAATATAATATCGAGTTCACAAAAAGACAAGCTGCACCTTGATTTCAAGATAATGCAGAAAATCTAAAATTTCATGTACAAAACATGGGAGAGTTGTCTACAAAACCTGCCTTTTTGAAGTGATATTGCCAATTTGAGGAAATCCATAGAAAGTAAATAAAGACTATTCAAACTTTAATAAGTTTTATATTTGGTAACCAATTATGATTTAACTTTTTTGACTTGCCTCTCCATATCCTCTCTTTTCACTAAAACTGACTTGTCCCCAGGGTTTCCTTTTCCTTTAAAGATTCATCATTAGGGCTAGGATTTGGTTTTAGCTTCAGCAGCAGGGTTAGTGTCATCCAGGGTTTAAAGTTTTGAATTCAGTTGGAATTCACCCTTGGACTATCATCGTGTGTTGCTGAACCGATGTATATTGCACTAGAATGCGTGCTTTGATGTCGGCTATAGGTGTTCATTGTCTTCGTACTTGTAGGGTGACTCAGACCAAAACCAGATCAAAATAGCACCCTTAGATTATTCATAGATCATTAGAGTCTGGTATAACCCCTCGATCAAACAAGCACCTCTTTCCTGATCAAATGCTTGTGAAAAACACCGGACTGTTGCACTGTCACCTGACTATAGAGCCTTCCGCACACTGTATGATCCGTCTGCGATCCGATTATGGACAAAAATTGTTATGGCATTTGATATGAACATTGAAATGTAAAATCTTAACGATCAAAGTTCCGAATAGTTGTATGAATGATAAAATTTAAATTCTGGGCTATTGCAAGACTCCCTGTAGGAATAACAGCGAACTCAATTCCAAATCATAGTGACGTCATAGCAGTCTCGTGATCGGGTATGATTTGAAGCCGATTTGGCCTTTACTCTAACCACAAGGCTTGCAGTTAACAAAAATTTCGATTTTAGTATTCCTATCATTATTCCTAACTTCAAATAAGATAATTTTACTCATTTAAACTTTCATATTTAATACAAAATTCTATTTGTTCAAAAATTGGGTCGCAGTCGGATCGTATATTGTGCAGTAGGCTTAAATGTCTACAAACCCAGCCAAGGGTTCACCTGGCCTTGAACCCAAACTCCCGTATCCCAGGCTTCCCTTTTACTTCCTGTAAGGTCGTTGGTGGTTAGATACAATCCCGGTGTAGGAAGCCTTTACGGTATTAGCTAGTAGTTGGGTTCTTCAGGCTATAGCCTGGTATAAACTAGTGATTCATTTCCTTATATTAGGGAAGGCTCAATGGGCTTGCTCAAGGCTACATTAGTTGTGGAACTCATTGTCTAGGTTGAGAGTTCAGAAGAAACCTCTCGATACAGAATACATATTGAATGTCAGGGAGGTAGGCCAACATGTAAACTTCAAGCTTACACGTACTGACTCTGCATGTAGGTTTTTAAAAATATCTCACAATAAAAAGTGTCTAGATAAATATATTACATAGGCTATATAGATTCGAATCATTGATTGGTCAAAATACCATCACATGACTAAAGCTGCAAGGATCGCAGTTGTTATATTTTGGTTTTGACATCACCTCGGTCAATATAACGTCATTAGATTGACCGAGGTGATGTCACTCACTGCGTATGAGCTGCGTAGTCAGGTGTGTGTACGCGTAGTTTGCATGCTGCGCGTGCTAGCTGTATGTTTTAATTATTACGTAGGCATGTTATTTTACAGCGGAGCTGCAGCAAGCAGTGCGAGTTAATGCAGTCAGTGCAGTACGCTGATGGCAATATCTGTAGACTATATTAATATAACAGATATTGCCTGGTCTATCTCTTTGATAAATAACATTTCATATCCCCTCTGAAGCTATATTTTTCCCTCAGGACAATATTTTCCCTCAGCGCTACGTGCTTCGGGGAAAATATAATCCCTTGCGTAAAATATAACTCTGTCCGGGAAATGAAATGTTATATTAAACCTCTAGGCAGGCAATATTTGTATAATATTAAACCTCTAGGCAGTATCTGTATAATAAGGTGACTAGGATGCATGGGCCCTAAACATGAATTTTAAAATAATAATTCTAACAAAGTTCTCATGCATATAGACCCTAAAAATTCTAATCCCAAGAAACTTCTTGCTATTGAATGACTGAGAGATAGATTTTTGGATGCTTTCACTGAGGATACAGTGATCAGTAGTCTTAGAAAATATCTCTCATTACGAAGTGAGCAGTATTTATATGTATGTGAGTTTGTAATTGGTCAAGAAAATGCATTTATACCAGTAGATCCTTTGATTGATAGATACTACATGTATGAATGGACTTCGAAACTCTAGAAGTGAAGACCGGAAGCATTTCAGGCAATAGCTAATACATGTCTGTTAGGATAGCCAGGTATACATGTATGTACTCGTGATTCATTTCCTGATAAAAGAAGGCTCATCAATCTCTCTTTAAAGGGACAGACAACTGAGCGTTCCCAATAAAATGGAATCTTACAAGATTTTCGAAAGACCTTTTAACTCATACTCCTAGCGTGCCTGTCAACTTGCCATCTGCTTACTGCTCTAAAAGATCAGACAGGACAGAGTTGACAGAATCCTGGTATAATTTTCAGTGAATATGGGACCAGGTCTTCACATAAACACCCACAATTTTTTTTCAAAAAGAAGGTGTTCCTTTGATGAAATCATTGGGATGGGACTGGATGTGTGAAACCGCATTTCTTTGCTCCCCTGTGCCCTGTGCTGGCTTTTCATCACTGAGCTGCATTCGAACAAATACTGTATATTGAATTCATTTTCATTATTTCAGATACCATACCAAAATTTGAATGGCAAGATCACTGCACTTGTCATCTTACCCACGTTTTTCATCCTTGTTACTATTCCTCTCTCCAGGCCATCACATCACCACGGGACAACGATCTCCAACAGAATGCCTGGGCGGCAGTCTGCCCTCTGGTGGCGCGACTCAAGAAATACTACGAGTTCTCCCTCAAGTTGGACAAGGTCAACCAGGAACTCCTCAACGCCCTGTGCACTGGTGACGACTCCCCTGTACAGCAGCTGGAGCAGAGGCAAGCACTTGCCAAGCAGTTTGCACAGGTCCTCCACTTCACACTAAAGTTCGATGACCTCAAGGTATAGTTCATTGACGTTTATATATCATGTGTTTGTTATTAAATAGACCATTATGAGTTGGTCCCAACATCTCAATACTCAATGCACTGGCAAACTCCCCTGTGCAGCAGCTGGAACAGAGGTAAGTCCTTGCAAAGCAGTTTGCCTAGTTTCTTCACTGCACTCTCAAGTTTGATGACCTCAAGGTATAGTTGGTTCATTGACCTCTATGTATCCTGTGTATGATATACATGTATTATATCACTTCA
Source organism: Echinometra lucunter (assembly GCA_029962745.1). Classification (NCBI taxonomy): domain Eukaryota; kingdom Metazoa; phylum Echinodermata; class Echinoidea; order Camarodonta; family Echinometridae; genus Echinometra; species Echinometra lucunter. The sequence continues at coordinate 20,776,316 of CM057164.1, forward strand.
TACTTAAGTTTGATGATGTCATTGTACACAATTCAAAAGCTCATAGACCTCTAGGTATCGTGCGTTGTGATTAAATCCGGGGGGGGGGGGGGGGGGGGGGCACTGCTATTGCAAGATGGACACCATGCTCACACACAAAAACACCTAAAAAGGGTTGTTTTTCACGAACGGGCAATGTACGTGCATACAGTGAAAAGGGTATCAAAATTGCAAAAAATTGGGGAAAAGGGTATACTTTTACAACAGCTTGGTTTGAAAATACTTGTTTAGGGTGAGAAAACTTGACAAAATATTTGTTTAGGGTATTCTGAGATCAAAGGATAATTACTTGTTTAGGGTCCATTTTGGAAGTCCATGTACAAGCATGGGGTCCACCTTGTAATGGCAGTTGCCCCCCAGGGATTAAATGCAAGTTTCAAAGACTAGTCGCACGACGCTGATCACAACAGCAGTGAAAATGGTTCATGTAGAAAAGGTATTAGATTCAAGAAACCGTTGCTGAAGGCCCTTTGGCATTAATTGAAGAGCAGGAATGATGTCTAGTACTTTTTCTACACAGGTCAGTGTTGTTGTTTTCATTATTGGTAATACGTGACCAACTCTTGAATCAAGTGCGTAAATGTAGTTGCATATTTCATTGATTCACATTCACTAAATATTCTACATTGTATTCTGTCTTTCTTGTCATGTGAACCACCTTCCTCTTTCTGCATCTGATCTACAGAAATTTGATCTTAGGCCCCATTGCACACTACACAATCTGTCTGTGATCCACTTTTGGAAAAAGTTGTTATAGTATTTGATATGAACATTGAAACATGGAAAATCATACCGTCCAAAGTTCTGAATCATCGTATGAATACAAAAGTTAAAACTTTGGGCGCTAATGCGAGCCTTCTTGTAGGTATAAAAGCAAATTCAATTCAAATTCATAGTGATGTTATAGCAATCTTGCAATCTACGATTTGAAGCTGATTTAGCCTTTACTCCTAATTAATGGCTTGCAGTTAACCAAAATATTGATTTTTAGTATTCTTACTTATTCTGAGCCTCAAATAAGATTACTTTCCTTGTTTAAACTTTCATATTTAAAGCAAATTGACATTTGTTCCAAAATCTGGTCGCAGTCGGATCTTTTAGAGTGATAAGAACTTAACTCTGGAAAGGGCCAAAAGAGCTGTTTTGGGGGTGGGGGGTGCTAAATTAAAAAGACCTGAAATGTGTCTGCAAGGAATTCTCTCCTGTATAACAGCCAAACCAACATGGGTTGCCATGAATACAAATATCTCCCACCTAAATCCAATGGACTTTAAATGAAATCTGTAACTCTGCTAGAACTTTCTGCTGGATTACAGGCCCAGATGAGCAAGATTATCAACCATATGTTTCCCTAATAATTTCACAGCTGCTGTAATTTACTGCAAATCATGTTTGATATTTTCATTTTGGAACTGAGCTGCAGTCAAGTTAAAATTCCCTTTCATGCAAATGGCCCCACAGCTATTTTTTCAAAGCCCTTTTAGATTTTGCTCTATGGTAAACATAGGAATGAACTTTAATAGAGCAGTATTTCATTCTTGTTACCAATCTATTTGCCTCTTTTATGGCTTTTAAAATGTTTTGACACCCATGCCCTATTATGCAAACTTATCATATCAGCATTTAGGCCTTCCATGCCTGAACTTTCATCAAAATTACCCTCCTAATTTTGTTTGTACGTACAATGTAGGAGTGTTAGGCTTGCACAGACATGATTTGGTTTTTACTGCGACCATAAGTTTCAAGGGTTTTATTAGCAAGTAATGTCATTTTGTGTGTAAGACTGTGTGTTTGCATGCAGTTATCGTTATTCACTATCTGTTTATTGTTCATGTCCAATTAAGAGCAAAGACCACAGTGCATTAAAGATATTGAATTCTTGTATCAATAAAAGACGAAATTAAAACAGAATCCAGCAAAACATCAACACTTATTTAGATATATTTAAACACAGATATGTCAAATATTAATAGCCTAATAATGTGAACAGAAAATATGTAACTGATGAGTAATACGCAAAATAACAAGGCATTCCATGGAATTTCAGGTGAGTCAGGATCTTGCCAAGGCCATTTACAGAGATACCAACTGTTCTTTTTTTGCAGTAGTTTTTACTGGTTTTTATCAAAATACTGCAGGTTTCATGGAAAATACTTTTTTTCCCAAAAAATTGTATTACTGCACTTATCTGTTGCAGAAAAGGTGAAAATACTGTTTTTTCCACCCAAAATGCTTTTCTTTTCATCCCTCAAAATACTGCATTGCTTGTTATGAGGTTGGCATCGCATTATGTACTGCAATGTTTTCCATGTTTACATATCCCTGCTTGTGATTTTCAGGGTGTAGTTCAGTTTCATTACCAGTGGTTTGTTTACATTTGCGCAACATGAATCATACCACATCTGATACTGATAACATGAAAACTATTTACAATTATTTTAGAGAAAAGAAACACATTCTTTTCCTTTAAAAAAAAGACATTGAACTGTAGTCAGTTGAATTAGCTTTGAAATGCTCTGTTGATTAATGTTATTTTTAGTACAATGTGTTGATACCTTAGAGACAATACATTGTTCATGAACAAACAGTGTCAGTTTGTCATGTGTGAATGTCATGGTCACAAAGTGGCTGGTTTTTATTTTCCTCATTCTGTGTCTGTGTTTACCTGCCTGTAATGTTCATGAGAGATTGTAGACAACAAGCATGTAATTTCATTTTGCAATTCTGTTTTGCATTGTAGAATGCATTTCAGCAAATACTTCTGTTGTGGTTTTTTTTATTTGACTCATAATGAGGAATTCTTGTATCATTTGTAATACATTTTATACCGAGAATGTTGTTGTTTAACAGTTCAAACTTTTAAAGTGCTATTTAATTTTCACTCATCTAGGCATTTTATTGATTATTTACCACCCCCCCCCTCCCCCCCCCCCCCCCCTTCACGAAATCATAAAAAGAACTAAGGTGTCATGTACTTGGAACTGTGACTTTTATGCTTGTGCTTGTAATTTTTTTTTTAACATCCACAGTATGCAGCAAAAGTGTGCACAGGTACATGTACATCCTTTTGATAAAAGTTAAAGGCATTGGCTAACTTTGTGAGTAGCTGATTTAAAAAATTCTCAAACTAAGATGAAACATGTGTATGAGTACTTGTATTTGTACTCAAAAACCCTGAAACCAACCATAATTTGGAATGAAAAAGTGTAAGTTAGACGCAAACGGCGATTTTATTATCCTTCGTCTCACGAGACAATCACTAAGCGGACCACTTTGCTTGAATTTGAAAATGCCGTTATGTGCCTCCCGCTGCGTGATTCGCCAGTACACACAGTATACGGTAAGGTGAGTCACGCGCGCATGTGCACTACTTATGTCTATTCTGTGCAACCAATCCTGGTATATTTTTCAAACATTGGTTGACATTTTTGATATTTAAAAATACTTCTTGCTAATATTATACTTTGAAACTTTCAGAATGGTATTTTTACACTATAACTCTTATGTTTATCCCATGTTCAAGTAACAAAACAAGAATTTTTTAAATCATAAAAATGTTAACCAATGTCTTTAAATGTTCAACTCCTTTGATAGTGCATCGTGCTTTTTGAAATAGCTATTTTGTACCTATTTTGTATCACAAAACATCATCTCTGTCATTGCTTTTTGGCTTATGCCCTTGACACAACTTGACAGGAAGTTACATAAGAATATTCAACATTTTGTATTCAAGGGTGTAACTTACAATCACTTTTGTTGGATACTGTATTTGACCTGTAATTTTACTGTTTGTGCTGAAATTTTTGCGTTGTTCTTTTGTTCTCCCAGATGACGAATCCATCAATTCAGAATGACTTCAGTTACTACAGGCGGACGTTAAGCCGGGTAAAGTTGGCAAATCAGGTAGGTTGAAGGAAAGACAGAGCCAGATAAATAATAATAATAATAACGTCTTATTTACCCTGGGTAACAATATTTGACTTCAGCTTTTATCAGCTAGTCTTCCAGCAGGCCCTGCATAACATAATATGTTATTATGTTATTACCCTTCTCCATTCTTATATGCCGAGCGCCTGGCTAGAAGGCAGAAGGTCCCATTTTTTAAAGTCTTTGGTATGACTCGGCAGCAGATCGAGCCCACGACCTCCCGTTCCCGTTTGAGCCAACATGCCCGGTTACTATGCCAGATGTGTTTTATACGTCTGGATTCTTGTCGACAATACGTAGTTAAAGTCACCAAGATTGTTTCTGTTAAGCTTTTCTCCCAAGCGATCATATTTTGCAAATAGGTTATAGACATTAAAGTAGGGGATCCTTTTTGCAGCCCTGAAAATCAACTTACCTTCATACACATAGCTTGTCATATTGTAGAGGAAGATGATAAGATCTTCCCTCAAAATAACAAAACTTTAAACTTCTTGTTAATGGGGAAAAAATGAAAATATAAATTTCAATTGAATTATTGACACCCCTACATACAAAATTATATGAAGGGACATGATTTCCAGTACAGTGATGTACATGTCCGGGAATATCCCAGCGAACTTAAAATCTTTACCAGCTTGTTAATTTCTTGGGTTTTGTCTCGTTCTTTTTTTTTCTAGCCTGATCCAAATAGGGTAGCAGTGAACAATGAGATGGCCAATAAGATGTCTTTATTCTACGCTCATGCTACACCTATGCTGAAGACTATTGTAGATTCGACCATCAAGTTTGTTTCAGCGGTAGGTATTGTGCCTGTCTGCATCCATTGCACAAAATACAGTTGTATTGTTTTTTAACGACATTTACTTAGGTAAGGAATTTTAAACGGACATAATCTTGCTAATTGAAGTTCTGACTATGACATGAATAGTGAAAAAGAATTTTTAGTGCATTTTAATGAAGATATTAATTAATTTTTATATTGCACGAAATATCCACCCAGAGAGTGCACAAGGCGCTTTTACAGTGAATTATCATACGCATAATTATTACCCCAGCAGTATCATGTACCCATTTATACACGTGGGTAGAGTGCAGCAAAGGTGGATTAAATGTCTTGCTGAAGAACATAAGGAACCAGGCATCGGTGGAAATTGAATTCACGACCCTTTGATTAAGAGCCTGCACTCTGACCAACTTTGCCACAACACCTCTTGCATTTCAATATCTTAAGCCTTAGAGACAAAGTGTAGGCCAACTCTGCCTGTCACCATTGTCACATGATTAACTAGTCTGACGTCACTATGGTTTCGCGGACTTTGCCTTTCCTCCTACTAGAAAACTTCCACGTTTTGTTCTTAATCCTCACACTACTGTTCACCTCTTTGATCATTGAGATTTTGCCTGTGTTTAGTTTTTATACCAAAGACTATTGAAAACATTCCCAAAATGGAATTGTAGCCGTAGTGTATGGTATGCAAGAGGCTTTTCTTGGAAAATCTGCTCTGTAGCCATGCAAAATAATTGTAGACATAGTTTGTTGCGCAGTGTTAAGTTATTTGACATGTCTTCTCTTTGCATATTGAAATATGCTTCTTAAAGCTTGTTCAGATGTGATGCGACAAACCCCCACTTTTTTTTTGTAGTAGACAAATGGGACATGAGGTGGCAAAAAAATCGCTGAGGCGAGAGGCATATTTTTTGTCTCCTGGTGGCAAAATGCTGAGGACCAATCATGTTAGTAAAAAGTTATTGCAAAATATGTCATGAGTTTGTCTGTGCAACTTTTGACAAGAATCTCTTTTATTTGAGCATTAACCTATTCGTGACAGGAATTATTTAAAGCCTAATTTGATCAGCCTTTATTCTTCAAATTGGCAACACCAACATTTTTATTTTATTGCTACATTTTTCTTATAAAATGTCATTGCTACATTTTTCTTATAAAATGTCATGTATCTGAAATGAATATAAATTGACAGAAATTATGATGAGAAGTCAAAAAGTTGCCAATTTGTAGGGGAAAAAAGTGATTTTAAACTCTCTATCACATTCCCAATTTAAGGATTTTAATGCTTATTTTCCTCTAAAAAATTGTCAGCATCAAACAACGAATACTGATGCAACCAAAATGGGTACAGTTTGTGTAGAATTTTTTGCTCTTTCTGCTCATGTATTTGGTATAATTTTTATGGCTTTGCATCAAAAGATATTAGGCCAAGCCACAAAATATGGACCTCTGTCAATAATGGGTTAAAAACATACATGTCTTCATCAACATATTACATGTAGTTGAGTGGTTTGCTGCTCCGTATCTGAACACTAGAAAAACCATGGGGGTTTGTCGCTTCATATGTGAACAAGCCTTTTCTACTGCTAGAATATAAACAAAGGGGGATTTCTTCACCATGTAGTCACATCATTAGTCATTTGAACTGGTGCCTGTTCCCTTCTCGCCTCACCTAGCAACGTACATGAACCATGCTATCACTCTGATTAAGTGTTTGGGCACCATGCCAGTTGTCTTTAAATGGCTCCATTAAAGATTGTGTTGGTCTGGAGGGGGCCCCGCAGACCTGTAAAAGTGACAAAGTGCATTGCAATGCTGTGATGTTTATGCTTTCGTGATGGATTCCTGTTATGGCTTGTTGAATGTGTCATTAACATCTCTATTTGAAATGAGGTACAGCAGGCCTGTAAGCGTATTCTTCCGCCTAATACAGAAGGAAGCATGTCTTTAGAATAAGTTTCCTAGTAAATGAAGAAAATATGTCACTGTTTTATGTGTAAAGCTATGGAGTTGCTTCATTTTGATATGTCTGTCAGGGTTTGTGTGACCTTCATTTTGATATGTCTGTCAGGGTTTGTGTGACCTTCATTTTTTTCATCATCATGTAGAGCATACAAAAAAGTACCCCAAATCATGAAAAAGTCAATTTTTAATGAAAATCAGAGTTGCTTCCTTTTGCCAATGGACGGCAGTATTGGTTTGAGAATAGGCATTTGGAGTAGGCAGTGAATGAATACATTGGAGCAGAGAGCAATTTTGAGCTTAAAAGGAGGACAGAAAGAAAAACCTAGGGGTAAAATATGTCAAAGAAATGTAAGAGTTGCAATATACGGAAGGAGAATGGTATAGTGTATGTAGTGCTGTCCCTAGACTTCAGTTTTATTTGATCATGCTTTACTTCTTTTTAATATGAATGATATTTTCCATGACATGTTGGTACATAAGGAATTTCTGCATTGGGTTATGTACTCAGTGATCAGCTTTGCCAGTGCATATGAAGCCAGAAAAATGTGGCAGAGCGACCATTGGAAGTAATTCATTATCATTCATGTCAATTAAAATATATTCATAGAAGTCCTCTCTGACATTTTGGTTTCAATTTCAGAACAAAGAGGTATGGTGTGAGAAGACGACAGATGTACTCAGTACGATGGCTCAGATTTGTAGAGTCATGATTGACAACCCGTAAGTAAATATCATTCCTGTCATTTCTCTTAACTCGTTGACTTGGAAGCACAAGATAACTTTGGCTTGGGTCTGTGGCAAATGACTGATGCCTTCGTTGTGTGTTAACATGACCCTCCCCTGTTTCATAGACGCAGGCTGTTTCAGTGGAAAACATTCTGCCCCTTAGATAGGATGTTAAATAGAGGCCCCTTGTAGAGGAGAAACACCACCTTTGTATGTTAGGAACCCACTGCTCTATTCGAGGAAGCGAAGGGGGAAACCTCGGTGGAGGGGTACACCTGCACATCCTAATAAGTTATATCGTGAGGAGAGACCCGAGGGTCGCAGTGAATGAGTTCACTTTCCTCCTCCCAGGCCCAAATGACGTCATTACTAAATAATAACTTAATGTAAGGGTACAAAATGTTACTTTGTTTCTAGCGAATGTTTTATTTCTTATCCTTTACAGGGACTACGTTGCTCGCTTCCAAGAAAAAGACACTGTTCTCTTCTGCCTGCGTGTCATGGTCGCCCTCATCATCCTCTATGATCATGTGCATCCTGTCGGAGCATTCGACAAAAGCGCCCCCATCAATGTAAGTTTCAAGAGCTTTGAGTTGATAAGCAAGCCAAGGGTTTTGAGGAAATACTGTATCCGTATGCCATTTGTAATGGAGTGTCTAATTTGATTTTTTTTTTCCCCTTCCCTAGACAATACATATCAAAGATATTCAGTTTATCCACCATTGTAATTGTTTTAATGGTTTAGAAGCTTCTCAATATTGTATGCGAGTTGTAGTAAGGTATGTCATACATTTGGTATGTTAATCCATGAATGGTTTATTTGTTCCCTTAATTTAGCAAATTATGTCATAGGTGTGATTCGATTGTATTTTGTCAGTAGTAACAAGTAAACCCTTGATCAACACATGTGCGACCCAAGGAAGTGTTGAGAAAATGAAGAAATAAAGGCCAAAGAATGATATCTAGTTTTTGAGAGAAATAAGACTTCCATGGCACTTTGTTCAAACAAACTTTGAAAAGATCCAAAGAACAGAGTAGCCCATGGCAAAAAGTCCTTCTCGCTTGCAACACCCTTTCTATGGAATTATGGAATAAACTACCAGTGGAGTTGATAACAACAACTTCCTTAGAAATTTTCAAATCCAAGTTGAATACTTATCTCATTTCACAATACTTGACAACTAGGAAATGGCACTCATCTGGACTCTCATTTCTTTTCTATTTTTCCTTGTGTCTCCCCCCCCCCCCCAAAGTAGAAGTTTCTTGATAGATAGTGTTATACACATGCGATGTTAGACAGATTTTAATGATATTTGGTAAGGTTCATGGTATGAGGATATAGCCAAAGTTTGATTTTCAGGTATGTAGGTTAAAGGTCAAAGTTCACAATTTATTAAATATGAGAAAAAAGCTAATTATATAACCAAAAATGTGGTTTCCATTTCTTAACATAAATAATGTTGTTGAATACAAGTTAGAGTTGTTGTTGAGTAAGACAAATGTCGAAGGCCACAACTCATTAGATATCCAAAAATTGCTACAAAGTTTCTGTACATTTATATCTGTCGAGGGGATGCTACACTTTGTGTTGCCCTTGTTATTATTATACTAGTATACATGTATATTATTATACATGTATGTTATTACACACATACTTTATCTGGAAGAAAAAGCAATGTTATGTAATAGACATGAATACTTTTCATTTTGATGTGCAGGTTAAAAGCTGTGTAAAAGTACTGAAAGATCAGGAACCAACTGAAGTGGAACACTTACTCAATGCATTGAGGTAAGATGATATCATCATTAGAGTTTAACCCATAGCAGTGCAGAGCTTTTTTGAGATTTAGATTAATCATCTTCAATCCTCAAATTGGCAACAACTATTTTTTTTCCACTCTAACATAGTTTGAGAAAAATAGATATGGATATAACATGAACCAAAATGAATTATAATTGTGTGAAATTTAATCAGAAATTGGCAACAAATAGTGATTATATGATATTCACTGTGTTGCCAGTTTAAAGCGTTTAATGATTAGTTACAATTAAATTGTTCTAAATCGAGAATGCCACACCTTACTGTGTTGGAAATGGACTCAAATTTTTTCAGTGAATTTGTCTCTTTCTGCACATGTATAATATGTGCAGCCCAACATTCTGGATCAAAAGATACACAAAGTGTCACCTAACGGAGACACTGTACTCTGTGGGTTAATAGAGAGAAAAGTAAAGAAGATAAAAAAATGATTAACTTTTCCTACAAGATGTCCTGTTACTCATTCATGATATCACCATCTTCAGTGTGATTGACTTAAAAAGACATTTCTGACTTTTGATTTAATGGAAACTTTTTTTCACTTTCATTGGCTATGAGATTTTTTTATCGTATTCATTTGGGTTTCTTACATACAAGGTTTCTATAATTGTTTTGTTTTTCAGATGCACAATGTTTTATTATAAAAAAATAGCAATTGCAGAAAAATCCCAGTGTTCCAAAGTCATAGAAGAAAAGCTGATCAGTTTAACCCATAGAAGTACAGAGCTTTTTAGAGGTCTAAATTAATCATCTTCAATCCTCAAATTGGCAACAAATATTAATTTTTTCCACTCTTACATAATTTGAAAAAAATAAATATAGATATAACTTGAACCAAAATGAATTATGATTGCAAAATTTAAGCTGTAACTGCCCATTTGAACACGGAAATGATGATTATATAATATTCACTGCGTTGCCAATTTAAAGAGTTTAATGATAAGTTACATTTAAATTGCTCTAATTTGAAAATTCAACAACATACTGCATTGGGAATGGACTGAAAACTTTCAGTGAATTTCTCTCTTTCTGCTCATGTAAAGTGTGTAATGCCCAGCATTTTGGATCAGCAGATACTACCAAAGCGTCTCCTAAAGGAGACGCTGTACCTCTATGGATTAATAGTCCTTGGATAATTGCTGTCCGGAATGAGTTCATTAGTAGTGATGCAAAACCCTAGTGATGGGAACGTGTAAGAAATTGATAATAATAATAATAATAATAATAATATTCCGTTCTTGTATAGCACATATCACGTTATTATCTAACGTCTCTATGCGCTTCCAAAGGACTTTGGATATTATTACCCGGGCTTTAGCCCGGCAGCCTTTTACAAGCATTTCAAGGAATTAATTCCTGCCAGGTACCCATTTACCTCACCTGGGTCGAGTGTGGCAAATGTAGATTAATGTCTTGCCAAAGGACATTAGTGCTGCGGCAGGGATTCGAACCCCGTACCTTGTGGTTCAAAGTCCAGAGACTTATCCACTGGACCACAACGCCTCTACGGTGTAAAAAAATAGTGAATCAATCACCTTGAGAACACTGTCCGCGTCCCGCTGTGATCCAAAATTTGCATGTAAACCCAATGGGAAGTGAAAGGAATGAAGGATTCCACGACCTATTCGTTATTTCAACCCTTCAGTAGGTCTCTGGGAAAATGTATGGGGTGTCGTAGAATATGATGCTTTTTAAGAACAATCCATAGCGGAACAATCTGCCGTGGCAAATTAAATTTTGTGCACTGTTTTCGCATAAATCAATGCAAGAAATTAGTCAGCCTTTTAGGAGAATCTGAATAGAACGACTGGTAGGAAATTTAGATGTATGCTGCAGTCGTCATTTCATCAAGTAAACTCGAGCTTGGTGCATATGTGCCTGTGTATACTCATACACAGCTCACACACCGAGTTTGCAAATTCAGGCATATACCAGGGACTGCAAACTCACTGAAGCAGAGCGCAGAGGTATAGCCTTGCTGTCCGAGGATTACATAACTCTCAGTGAAAATAATGCTATACCATCGTAACGCTCTCATGTTAATTTACGACACTGATTAGGGAAACCAAATGGGTGTATGCATGATTTCAATCATGAAGATCCATCAATGCAAATAACGCCCTCTATCATATTTGATCTATCTTTGTTTCTAGGTACAATTCAAAGCACCTCAACGACCAGGACACACCAAATGGAATCAGAAAAGTGCTGCTTGGGTCATAGGCGACATCGCTTCCGATCACATCATCGCCTTCGACATCATCCTCGCCGACAAGATCGTCGTCGTTGTCATCACGGTTTCTATTTTGTACAAAGCCCATTCATTCCTTTTTAGTATCCCTTGTATATATATGTTGTCTTGGAGATGAGAGGAGAGAAGACAAATTAGAAAGGGAAAAAAAAGAGTGAGTAGAAGAGAGTGAAATCTCAGGAAAAATCTTTTGAATGTAGAAAGGCATCCATAAAGCTAAAATAAAGGAGAGTAACTAGCAAAAGATCAGTTCTCATTTGGCGCAAGATTCTGTATAATACCCTTTTTGGAGCGTAAATTGGCTATGCAGTGCATCGTAGCTTGTTTTTAGCTTTCTGTTGCAGTGCGGTGAAACACACGTGAGATAATGACACACTGACCTTTTTTGATGTAAGGGTCACAATGAAATAGTCTTTCTGATCTTTGCTTTTTCTGCCCTGAATTTCCTCCAGGGCATACACACGTAATGTACAAATGATTGATTCCCTGATTCTTTGTAAAATACTATTTATTCTTAGCTTCCAAAATCATCAAATGCCTCTTCTTGTGGTGTCAAAACTCTCCTTAAGATATATCTTAGAGTCTAAAGGAGACTCGTTCAAATTTTTATGGACAGAATTTTTCTGATACTTCTCTTCTCTCTCCCTCCTCTCTTTTTGATGTGTACAGATGTAGTTAGTAAGTTATAGAAATGGAAGAGGGCTCGTTAAGAGGGCTTAAAAGAATGCAGTGATAGGTTACTAAGTTACAATGCAATGTTTTTTAGTAAGAAAAAATTAGAAGTGATGCTTTTGCAATGTACATGTGTCCTCTAGAGGATATTTGTGTTGGTTATGCAGAAAGAGCAGTGCAAATCTTAGATATTGCGGAAGCTCAACTTGCCAGGCAGTAATGTGAAGTAAGGGGATTGACTTCTCCGAAGAGAACAATTTTGAGCAACTTCTTTTCTTGCAGAATCGACTGGAGGCCTTCCTCCAAATATTGCACCTTGTCGTAGGTGATACACAGATTATTGAAAATTCTTTTAAGTTGTTGCTTGGAAGTTGTAAAAGTAGTAAGGCTCTTGCCTGTACATCTGTAAGGTAGCTCTGATAATGAAACGACTAGGTGGGAAAAAAAATGCGTAAAGAACACAAAATGCATATTCTCTGTATTGTTTACTTTACAGACATGTCTTTTTTCACATTACTCCTTTTACTAAGCTACGTGAGATGAAATATAGGACTGAACTGGGAATGTTTCGGAGCTATTGCCCATTTGTCAAAAGATCCTTTGGCTTATTTCAGTCTAGAATTGAATGACATCATTATTATCACTGGAAACGTAAATTGCGAGAACTGAAAACTGAATCTCTCGTATAAACAGAAATATCCTTTGCATATTAATGGAGTGGAATGTCTCTCTGCTGTCTTAAGATTTGCACTTGCTGATTTGGGGAGATAAAGTCAGATATTGCTGAAAAGATTAAAGGAATGGTTTGCTCACAAAGAAAGCGATAAGGAAGGAAAAGCGTGCACATGCAGTACGTCGTGTGCATGCGTCAAATAAGATGTTTGTCGTTACTATTTGAAATCATGTACAGTATTTGCAAATAGATATGAAAATATATTTTACAGGAAAAAAAATGTGGGAAATATTTGTTACTCAGTCTACACTAAAAATGTATATTAGAGATTCTTTTAGAGAAAAAGAAAACTTTATTTGAAGCTGAAAGATCTTCTATTTAATATGAAATTGCCTCATTTTTCCCGCAGTGGAATGGTACTTGATGCACTATACATGCAGGTCTAAAAATAATTTTCTATTCTAGTTAGCTGAACTTTATTCGATGTATTTTTCAAATGATTGCATGATCTGAGAAAAAGAACCATGAAGAAACATGTACATATATTATCCTCTTTCTTATTATCATACAATATTTATGTGGTAACGATGAGAAAGTTATTTTTACTGGATTACAAACATTAAGAATTTTCAAAATGAATTCACTGTGCGGTACGTTGAAAGGTTTTCCTTTGCAAAAATTAGATTGTACTGTGTCAGTATACATGTAGATGCTTGCAATATTATCTTTGTCAAAAGACTTGTGTGATTGCAACGATAAGTCTTAGGTCTTTTAAGTCTTACTTAAGTACTCTTGGTTTTTCCAAGGTTTACCAAACACTGACATGCATGTAGCAGCAAATGTCACAGTGAATTATGAAATAAGGACCCTGTCATCTTCCTTTCAAGCATTGAGGAACAATGCGAAAAGCAAATATTTATTAGAAACTGTTTTTCATTTTTTTATGCATGTATTAGTAACAAGGAGGCCAAGAAGCCAATTTGATAATTACATTATGTAATTTGTAGTTGGTTTCCCCAGCTTGTACGCATGTAGGCCTAAGTACAGGAGGTGTATAGGTATGCGAAACTATCTACGTTATTTATGAGAATTTTCTTGTTACTTTACTCGTATTTTATTTCGTATATCCCAACTTTTTAAAAACATAGCAATCCCGGGAAGGCTTTATCCATGTTGGAATCCTAAGGGATCATAAATCAATTGTCACATGTCACAGTCAGCTTGTGCAATTAATGGTATGAATAAAGATTAGTAACCCCATTTTCACCAAAATATTAGCTTTTGCACCCCAAAATTGAGAATTTCTGGGTACTGCCATTTGGTTTTGTAAATTTAGATACAATACCTACTTTTAAACACAGAATTCAGCCTGTGAGAATAGCTCTATTGAATGTATCTTTGAAAATTATGGGGGTTTTGTTTAAAATATACCATAAGCAAATGCCATAGATAAAGTAAAATGATGAAGACCACTTTCTTTTTAATGTAACTATGCACGTAAGGCTGAATGTAAAAACCAAAAATGATTTTTAGCCCTCCTTTTTTACGTTTTTAATATATTTCTAGGTGATTTGGAAAAAAGGTAGATATTAAATCTGAGCTGTATCCATGTGCAGTTTTATTTTTAGATGAACTTTCAATGATATATGATATATGATTATTAACACAGAAAATATCACAGTAGTAGTATATTTGAATTATTAGCAGCTTCCTTCATTATCTGTTTAATTGAAATATTGCAGCTGGTGCATAGGAAGACAATATATTAATATTAATACATACCGGCCATTGTTTGAATCTAACCATAGATATCCCTGATCTAACCAGTTCCCAACCTTGCCACTGAGACCACACCTGTTTGTTTAAACTCCCCTTAACTTTTTTCTGTGCTGCAGACTGCAAAATTAACCCAGCCCAAATTTGTCATATTTCATTTCGTTATGTTTGATTTGCGGCAAAAAGTCAGTGATCTGTGGAAAACAGATATACAGTCAAACCTGTCTATTGAGGCTTCTGAAATGAACCAGAAAAACGGCTACCTTGGACAGCAGCTTTTCTGGACAGATTTTACAGCACATTATTTTTTTTTTTTTTGTATGTAAACATATAAGCACAGAAGGGATTAAGGAATATACCATATTTTTTTTTATGAATATGTCTTGCATGTATGGTTTCACAGTCATTTGCAAATGTTGAATAATGAAATAAAAAAGATTAGTTCTTCCAATTAAAGATGACAATAAGATATTTGTTTTTAATAAGATGAGTGTGTTTTGTCAACTTGTTTCTTTTTGTTTTCTACTAATCTTATGAGTTTAATTGATGACTTGCAGAAGGTAGTAGATGAGTATTTGCCACCAATATAAATATCACCGGTAATTTGAAGTTCTAGAAAGACACTCTTAAGTAAGAAAACAAGTGCAAGGACTTTGAAGGACCACCCGAAGGTGAGTTCAATAGGCTTTTGCATCACTTATTGTTCGAACATCGCAGTGACAGGTTCCATGATCAAAATCTGAATTCACTGGATATTTCAGAAATCTTTGAAAATTGCTCTTTAGTTTAGTTGATGTTGTCTTTGTTTGTTTGGGGGGAGTCTTTGCAATCTTTTTTAAAGAATGATATTCATTCATGAATAGATATCTATTTTTATGAGATGTGGTATTACCATACATGTTGATCAGAAAGTGATAAGCATAGTATTAATATAAGAATTCACTTACATCCAGTTTGCAAAGAACCATTTTAACTACCTTCGGCAAACGAAATCAGAGTGTTTATTTTGCATCAGTCTTCTATGTCACTAGAATCCTATGCATTTTAATGAGATATGAATATGTTAGCAATTGAATGAATTTAGCATTTATGAATTGCTTTCTGAGCTTAGCCAAAGCAGTTTCTGCAGTTTCTTTTTTGTTTTTTAAGACTGAAAGATTTTCATCTATATATGTCGAGTTAACTAGTTGCTTGAGTTTTAGGAGAGGCAGGCACATAATCTGCTGGGCTTTCAGATTCTTCTCATGTCTCGGGAAGAAGTTCATAATACAAAAGTTCTCTGAAAGGAATTTCTCTTTAAATTGCCCTCATATTGGAATTAAGAAGAGAAATGGCTAAAGTGTTTGGACTGAACATTCATGGCACATTTGTGTGTGGTCCCATCTACTCACTTCTGTGTAGAGTCCATGTGTCTATTGGGGAGAGCAAGTGGATATCTTATCGATTTCATGATTCCAAAGTCTTGGCCCTGTTGCATGAAACTTACCATAATGGTAACTCTGGTAGGTAACTCTTGTATTACCATGGTAACTTCCTTGGTAATATTGCTCAACGGCCAATCAAATTCAAGTTTTTCATGGAAGTTACCATACAACTAAATCTATCTTTCCCAGTTGCATGGAAAGTGACTCTTTGACAGTGTAACTGCATGAACTCTTGTTTATCTTCAAAATACTTTGACTCTCTGCAGCACTGGTATACTAAGTGAATGCCACCCCCCCCCCCCCCCCATGTTATTCATGGGAGGGGGGAGAGAGATCTTTATAATTATAAAGAACACTTTGCCACTCCTGAATAACACTTTTCAGCAGCTTGAAACCTGTATCTACTGACATTTATTATGAGATAGGGAAATTATTTCCAAACCTTATCTGATTCTTATTCTAAAGTCCCAAATAAACTACAGAAATGTGATCTACCTGTAATTTAAAACTTGATCGCTTCGGAAACGGAAATAGGATGAAGATATTGAATGTTGATCTCGTGGAAGAAGGAATGCATGGATTGAAGGACAAAAATATGAAATTACACAGGTATGCTTACTAATACACTCTTTTGAAATAGTTCTTCCAATTGTTTTCATCATTCAAAGAAATATAATGATTATTTTTGTGGTACAGCCTTGTTATGTGGAGTCAGTTGTGTACCCTTCCCTAATTATCATCTTAAACTGGCATTTTATTCTGATATATTTTCATTATAAAGACATATACATTACTTATACTTGGGGAATATTTTTAAAATCAATAGTATTTTTGTTCACTATCGCTATGGAATTCTGTATTTTGAAAGATAAAAAAAAAGACTTGTGAAAATGTGTATGATGTTTACTGAACATTGTTAAGCCCATTAGAGGGGTTGGAAATATGAGAATAAAGACAGATTGAGAGATAAGAAATTGTTTAGTGTCTAGATTTTTATATTATCCCATCTTTTTGGATGACAGGAATAAAAAGAGAAGAATATGGTGATTATTAAAAGGAATGTTTTAGAAGTCAAGGAAGAAGGGAGATTGGAAGTGGAGGACTTTGTTTTTATTAATTTGTTCTGGATAGTGCTTTATGGTGGTGCATAGTGTTGATGGCTGTGGTTGCAGTGGTGATGGTTGTGATGGTAGAGGTGGTGATGTTGGGGTGATAGTGGTGGTGGTTGGTGGTAGTGGTGGTTGGTGGTGGCCCGAGCATGTTCCAAAGCCCCCGTTTTTTGTCTTGCCCGCGGCACATACCTACTATTTTTTTTTTGGGGGGGGGGGGGGGGGGGTGGTTGGTGGTGGTGATGGTTGTGGTGGTAATGTTTGTTGGTTGGGGTGTAGATGCTTGGTGGTAGTGGCGGCGGCGGCGGTGGTGGTGGTGGTGGTGGTGGTGTTACCCGGGTGTTTCTATATTCAGCCCTACAAGCTGATGAAGACGATGGCTATGATGACAAATATAGTGCTCGGTTACTGCCGATGGAATGATGGTGATGTTGTTATTCTGGTCTAGCGCCATCTTTTGGCTTTTGGCAGTATATTGCACAACATCACACTGAAGAGACTACTCGATTGTATACCCACATGTATCAAAGGAGCATTCATTGGTTTCGTTCTTTTATATCGCGATCTCTTTGCTTTACATCAGTCAACTACAGAGTAATTGATATTGATTCTTCTATCCATCTCTTCATCTAATTACGTTCATCAAATCCTTCCGATGGACAAGTAAAAAGGGGACGAAACAACGCTTACAAATTTTATGACACCTAGGCCTTGGATTAATTGATTTCTACTCGGACATTGGATAAGTAATTTCACCTTCCAGAAATACCAATACTGATTGTTTAAAGAATGATCATCTAGCCGTATCAATATCCACTACATGTCTAATTTGCCAAGTCTCCTTGAAAAATTGTCTGAGCATTTCTCTGCCAGGGTGACACATCTAATGCACAGTTGTTGAAAAAAAATAACATTCTATAGTATTTCATACATATGTATTTCATACATATGGATTACAAATCAATAAAAGTTGAATTTGAATTTCAATTTGAATTTACGTACAGACTGCCTTCCCTAAAACCGGGGCTTGATAATATTATGGTGCCATGAAGTTCATATCTGAGTGGTGGGGGGGGGGGGGGGCAACTTCATAGAGTGTAGCATTTCTTCCTCGGGAAAATACTCCTAATACCCCTGAAAAAAAAGACAATTAAACAAGAAGTAACAACATTTTATGATGATAATCCACGATCACCTTTTACTAAATAACAACGATAACAATGACAATAAGAATTGATTTTATTAGGATATTTTTAAAACGTACATAATTTTTTATTTTGAATATTTTGCAATGCAATGAACACTCTCTCTCCCTGTTCAAATGTAATGGTCTTTCTACATGATACGCACGAATGGCAGAGTGGGGGATTTTTATAGTTAGTCACATGCACCGTCAAAAATTCATCCGGCGTAAATTACGTGAGATAGGTGGGGCCAGAATGGGGTAACAATGGAGCACCCCATGGGTTCTTTTGCTTTTGTAATCAGTCGCTGAGGCGCTTTTGCTCCTTATTAACTCTCATTCACGGGTCTAATTCCTACTTTAGTCCATTTGATTCCCAGTGTATGAGATCCACATGCATGCCTCCAGCTTTCAACTAAAATATTCGTTTCTTCCACTTTTGCAGAGTCTGCTCTGCCTTTTATTATAACTTATAAGAAGAATAATACAAGCCTACAATAGTAGCGGAATAATCATTAACTATAGTGTTATAGTTATTTTTTTAATCTTATAAGAATTAGATGAGGATCAAAAGGACGTTGTTCGAGTTTTCTATTGATAAAAAGTGACCTATCGGATTAAACCTCATTAAGCTCCTGTTGTCTCGGTCGGTGGAAGATTTCTATACTAGCTTTTATTATTAGGTAGAGATGATGATGATGATGATGATGATGATGATGATGATAATGATGATAATGATGGTAATAACTTTTCCCGAGGGACCTGTAATCACTATGACCCAAGCACTGCCAGATGACCAACCTAAAGTAGATAAGGGCATGCAAATTGTGCGTCCAAGCACCGAGCGAACATCGAACCCAGGACCTTTCGTATGAATGTCAAGAGCTTTTACCATTACACAATTTGTTTAATTTTTGTTAAAAACTGAAAATGTATTCATTTTATCATTTATTTATTCATCTATTTATTTATTCATTTATTTTTTTATTTACTTATTTATTCATTCATTCATTTATTTATTCATTTATTTATATATTTATTTATTTATTCATTTATTTTATTCATTTATTTATTTATTCATTAATTTATTTGTTTATTTATTTATTTATTTGTTTATTTATTTATTTAGTCATTTATCTATTTATTCATTCATTCATTTATTCATTTATTCATTTATTCATTTATTCTTTCATTTATTTATTTATTTACCACTTGTGGGACGGAACATTCTATTAGTAGTTTTTCGTATTGGTCCATGCACACTTTCAAAAAGAACAACACAACAATGCAAACAACTTTCAAAGATAAGTAAATGGAAAGACATATTACAGAAAAAAAAATTATCTACACATACACACAAAAGAAACAGAGTAAAAGACAATTCGAACTTAGAATAAATTTTATAAAGCAAAACAAGAAATAGAGCAAAAAGAACAACAAAACAACACAAAGCAAATGAAAGAGAAAAGAATAATTATTAAGAAAATTGAAATATGAAACAGGTAAAACCTAAATATTCAAAAAAATAATGTGTGTGTGGAGGGAAAAGGGGAGGGGTGGGATGGGAAGAGGGGGAAAAATACAGGGGTCATTATCATTTAGTTTAACAAGATAACGGGGTATCAAGGATATTAAGATCGGGCTATAGTTATTAAAACACGAGGTATAATACCTTTTTTTTTGGGGGGGGGGGGGTATCTTGATATCTTGTTCTTTAGCTAGGTAGCTGCCCGTGGATAAGGCAATATTCATATGTGTTTGAAGGAGGTTTTATATTTTGGAGGAGAGTATGTCCTTGCAATAGTTATCCAGGGACCAGGGGATACAATTTAGCCTTTCGGTGGCGGTGGATATTCCCTGAGAGTGATACATTTTCCAAGCAACGGGGGATGTTCTACTTTCCTGCGGGCTCGCAGTTTATTTATTTTCTCCCTTGGGCTATACTCAACTGAAAAGAATGATTTTCTGCTTGGGGATTTCTGTCATGTAACATGAAAAGTGTCTACTCCACTGTGCTACGGACAATGTCGACATGATGAAGCTTCCGACCTTGTAAGCATTCCATGAATAGGTTTAGTTGGTAAACCAATAAGACATTATACTTCAATTATCGATCCGTCTACAAGATTGTGCTTTATCAATACAGAGGTCATTATAATCAATGTGAGAGGTCATCCGGGTCATTTGGGGTCGGCGAGTGCAGACGCCCAGGATAATACTTGTACTGCGCGGAGTGTGGGGTTGAATTTAATCGAAACCTTATGAAAGGGGTTTTCGCCCTTGGTTGGGATTTCTGGTAACGATTTGCGGGGGAATTGGGGTTGGTACTTGGGAGGGGTGGATACGGTCAAGAGTTCAGATTAATGGGGTTTAAGTCTGGTTTATGAGGGTATTAAGAGGGGATGGCTATCGCTTGGGAGAAAAAAATCTTTCCATTCCGGGTTTCCAGTACCATGCATGATTTCTCGACGTTATTTGTTTTTTAATTAATTAATTTATTTATTTATTTATTTATTTATTTATTCATTCATTCATTCATTCATTCATTCATTTATTCATTTAGCCATTTATTATTCAATAGGTGGCGCAGATTGATTAAAAGAAAAATCGGAAAGGTATGATTGGAAAACCACCAAGTAAACTGAATAAATTACGAGAAAAATGAAAACGACGATAATTTGGTTAGCCTGTAAAATAGTTTAACAAAATTACTTCGGTGGATAGTGGAGCGCCCCAGCAAAATCCATATATCAAACAAAGAGAATAGTACACAAGAAAATTTACCAAACTAGTTTAGTTTTAATCAATAGGCCTAGTAGTAGTAGCAGTAGAAGCAGTAGCATCAAAGATACAATATATTTTTACGTGCAGATAATAACATGACTGGTATAAGTAGATCATGTCGAATTGCATACTGAGTATAATTGAATTAACTAAATGATCAACATTTTGAAAAATTAATTTGATATTTTCTTGGGGGTGAAGTGGGGAAAACATACCATGGGCAATTATATTGGTCTCTTGGCATGCTTGGTGGTTACTTTGGCAAGAGTTTCCCACAAAATGTTGGCAAATGGTCATCGAAGTTCCATCATTTTGTAATACATTTTCTTGACCCGAGATTGAACTCTGTAAACCCCAGATCAGACGGTATAGGCTTCTTTGAAAATTCCTTACTGCCAATTAATTTAGGAATGAAGTGCTACAATGGTACCAATGCGGCGATGAATTCGATTTTTATTTGTCTATACCGAGCATTCAAACCCACTGCTATATCGAGTTAAAGAGCATTATTTTCGGCATTGATCTCAGACGATCGATCACGCCTTTGACAGAAGATACCTACCCGATACCAACCGCGCCAAACTTTCGTCTAATTCATAATGAAATAAAAATGAAAACAAGCTATTAACAAATTCTTTCTAACAAAGACAGAGGCGGATTCGGGATCTTTTCTTCCAGGGATGAGGACAAATAAGCATAGGGCCCTTCCTAAGAAGCCAAAGGGTACCGGGGGGGAGGGGGCGCTGCAGGACTAAAAAAAGAAAATGGTATTATCAATATTCGGTCGACCACCACCTCATATTCGGCAGTGAGATGGTCTTTTGATGGTTCTTCTTGTTTTACTTAGCTTGTGTTTTTGACAAAATTAAATTGTCCCTTTAGTGAGCCATTTTGGTTTTTCTCTCTTCGCAAAACACAAAACAAAACAAAAAACAAAAAACAAAACAACCAAATGAGATAATTCAGGCAAGAGACCTCGCCCCGCATGCCCCAAGTCATGCCCATTCGCCTACACGGGGGGGGGGGGGGGGGGGGGAGGGGGGAGGGGTAAAGGAGTCAAAATTCCGAAATTTAAAAAAAAAAAAAAAAAAAAAAACTTCTAGTACTGCTGCTGCTGCTACTACTACTACTACTACTACTACTACTACTACTACTACTACTACTACTACTACTACTACTACTACTACTACTACTTCTACGGCTGCTGCTGCTGCTGCTGCTGCTGCTACTGCTACTGCTACTGCTACTGCCATATACTAATACTTATACTACCACTGCTCCTGCTACTACTATACTTGTACTTATACTGCTTCTGCTACTGCTACTGCTACTACTACTATTACTGCTACTTTTGCACTACTAGTATTGCTGCTGCCGCTACTACTACTACTACTACTACTACTACTACTACTACTACTACTACTACTACTACTACTACTACTACTACTACTACTGCTGCTGCTGCTGCTGCTACTTCTACTACTACTACTACTACTACTACTACTACTACTACTACTACTACTACTACATGTACTACTACTGCTACTGCTACTACTACTACTACTACTACTACTACTACTACTACTACTACTACTACTACTACTTCTACTACTACTACTACTGCTACTACTACTACTACTACTGCTACTACTACTACTACTACTGCTACTACTACTACTACTTCTACTACTACTACTACTGCTACTACTACTACTACTACTGCTACTACTACTACTACTACTGCTACTACTACTACTACTTCTACTACTACTACTACTGCTACTACTACTACTACTACTGCTACTACTACTACTACTACTACTACTGCTACTACTACTACTACTACTGCTACTACTACTACTACTGCTACTACAACTACTACTACTACTACTACTACTACTACTACTACTACTACTACTACTACTACTACTACTACTACTACTACTACTGTTACTATACCAGTATTTCTAATAATAATGCTTTTTTCTGCTTTTGTGAGAAGTTACTGTCTAGTTTTCCTTCCTACCCTCTTCTGCATAAAAAAACCTTCTTATCCCCCTTTGATGGAAAATCTGTTTGTAAAAAGGTCGTTTTTTGCATAATTAGCAATCACAAGGACAAAAATGAACCAAAATACGAGCAACGTAATTCATTCCAAATACGCTCCATTCAGAATACGTTTGCATACCTGAAGCTCAAACTTTTCTTAATGGGTGAACATTATCACCACAATACATAATTTAAGAAATTAATTCTGTAAGTTGATTTTCGAAGCGGTTGGTTAGTGTTCGTAAGCCTCTAAGGCAAATTGGCTCATTGAGTGCAATTAACACCTTTATGGCTGCGCATACATGTTCTTTTACAATATGGAGTAGTCTAATTATTCTGTTTTTTAAAACACCTCAACTGACCTAAGAGGATCAACTCATTACCCATATAAAATATATTTATTTGGAAAGCAAAGCACACAGAACAATTAGAGAACTAAAAAAGCAATTTGCCAAATGATCAACCATTTTTTAAAAGCCATTTAGACATAGTTATTGAGAGTACGCTGTTACCAGTCCTTTAAACTAAGTTTGTTATTGTCCAAAATCATTTACTTTTCGTACATGTGGTACTTGATTTAAATGACAAACTGAACAAGGATTATAAAACGTGCTTTTTTAAGGGGGGGGGGGGGCACTTTGACTGGAAGCAGAGTGATCGATTTAACCGCATAATGATGTAAGATCTGTTACGAATACAAGTATGTTACCAGAAATACATAACCATTTGGGTCGTTAACCCTATATGCGTTTCGACAAACGTCATACATTCTACAAAAAAAGGTTGGGCTTTATTTGTTTGTTTGTTGTTCGTTTGTTTGTTTTGTGTGTTGTTTGTTTCTTTGTGTTTTTTCATATCAAGAAAGGAAATACACTTGATAAAATTAATATAACAAAAGTAAGATAGTAATGGAGAGCGAAAAAGGGTGAGTCAAATGTTGGGTATATGAATACAAAGAAGACGGAAGGGTGGACAAATCGATAGTTAAAAGAAGACGAAAGAGAAGTTGGTCAAGAAGAAGAAGAAGGTTAAAAGATACTTAGTCAACTGTCTTAGTGATATAGAAGTATTTAGTCAATCTAAAGATATATTTGAAAGATAAAAGAACTTAATCGAAAATAAGTTCATCTACGATTAGTGCCGACAATAAAAGTGAAAACAAAATGACGTCGAATCTTGAAACTGATTATGTCGATAATGCATGACTTTCCAACCGAAGCCTTTTGTGGAAGAGCGCCATCTGATCCTCATTTCTTTTTACACGGTTAATGGCACTGGCTTTTTAACTAATCACTGATCTGTATGTAGTTCTCCACGTACAGATTAATGGTTTTTAATTGAGACCAATGGGTATTTAAATAGCTTAGAGTACATACTGTATATCCTGGCAGAAAATATATCTTATCTGAAAAGGGTCTATAACGAATTTAAGTAAAAAAAAAAAAAAAAAAAAAAACATTTCGAGTAGAAAACCACCCCCCCCCCCCCCCCCCCGAAGCAAACATATGAAAACAAACACACGCAAAGCAACTAAAAAAACGAAGACAAAATAATCAAACAAGCAACAACAAAAAAACAGAACAAAAAAAAAAACGAATAAGAAACCACAAAACAAGAAGAACTTCATGTCTTGAATGAAAAGAACTTATAGTCCGAGAGAATGATACGTTGATGAAGCAGCTGCACACTAAGGAAGACACCGTTGGAAAACTGGTCTAGCGTCATCTACCGACTAATGTAGTACTAGAGGTTTCCATTTCGACGATTTCTGAAATTTCAACATCTTCATCTTTCACTAAGTCCTTCTATACCGAACCGATGCAAAACTATTTTCGTTTTACTTTGACACTCGTGGAAGCCTCATATGGTGACAATATCATAATAATTCAAAACTGTAAAAATGATTTCCCCTCTTCACTGAAAAGGCCCCGAATTGCACATTTTCTAGGTCTAAACTTCATGAGATAAACCGTGGTATTCAACCACAAAGTTTAGTGTTGCTTTTAATCACGACACCCTGTGCCCTACATATCTTTCCGGTGTGCTGGTTGATATGATAAAACAAATCATACTATTATGAAAGGATATACCCTATGCCCTTACAATAAATCCCATATGGTGGACCATTTAAGTTTATTAAGCATAATATATGGAATGGAACAAATCGCGTGTTTCTTTGTAAGCGTGAATTTGAGAGCTTTTCTAGCCAGAAGCGAGGCGCATATAGTGCTTTTACATTTTCTTGCTGGTGGGCTGCACCCCCGTGCCTCGCGGTGGTGCGGGTGGGATGATTTTCAACATTGTGTCCACCTCATTTGCTTTTCTGTTAATTTGTTATCATAATCCTAATGTTCGAGTTCTAATAGTTATCTTGGCGGCTTGTATTGAGGATAACAATCAAGTTATACCTCGGAGAGCAAACGAAGGTCAAATAATTCTTTTATTCTTTTTTTGAGGCCTGTCATTTTGATTTTAATAAAAAAAAATGATTGTAAACAGACTTCCGCAAAGTTTGAAAATTTATCGGTGATGAAGATATTGAGCTTCTTCAAAAAGTGAAATATGTAAACATATATTTCTATTGAAAGGCCACATGAATGATAAATTCTTTTTTTTCGAGAAAAAATCTAAATAATTATGAAAACTTTCAGAGAAAACAAATGGAGGGGTAGTTTAAAGCGTTGTGGTTCCCTTTCTGCATCGCAATTCTCCTCTTCTCCAAAATTTGTTTTCTATCACTTTTCTGCTTTTTCTAATCAACTTAACGTCAAGTTCAAGATTTCCTCTGAATTATAAGTGCAGGTTTGGCACCCTAGGTTTATGGCTTTATTTTGCACTACGCATGTTAGTCAGGGTGTAATTATATTTTAACATCAATAATGGTATAACGCTCAGAATGGCAAAGTTCAATTTTCGCTCTCTATTTAGTCTATCTTTCCGTTTAATTTCAAACCTTAATCGGTGTAAAAATCACTACAAAATTAAATGTGATAATTATATTATTTGTGGCACAAATTTGAAACTTCATTTTGAGTGTGTAACATGAATCCAAGTTTAATGTGTGCAATTTGCATACGCAAGCAAGGTGCCGTTGGCTCTAAATATTTTGAACCCGAAATTTCCTTGGTTGAGTGTCAGTTGCTTGTACCTTTCAATCAATACCTATGTGAAATGTGCATAATGTTTGACGGGTGAACAATGCCATAGAGAAACATACATGAATTCCTCGCATGTTTGCAGAGACTAATCATACCAAGGGTCGTTACTTTCGTTTCTGAAATCGACATGGCATTAATGGATGCTCAAAATGGACTGCGGTCAGTGCCACGCACACATGTACCGAAACCATCGTTTCGGGCATAATGACTATGTAGATTTAGAACTTTCCACGAACAGACCCTGACGACGTATATAATATGAAGCAATTTACATGATTAATAATATTCAAACCCTTTCCTACCATTGCTTTCAAACGGGTATGGACAATAGAGCTTACCCAACATTTTGAAAGTAATGAATTAATGAAAATCGTCTTGAAAAAAAAAATCCATTGTTGTTAAGATAAATTAATTGGATGGACCAATGAAACAATAATAAAAAATACCCCCTCCCCCATTATGGATGCTTCTATAAGGCGAAACCCTTGTGACTAAGCTATACTGCCCCCCCCCCCCCCTTCCTGTAAAGTTCACTACTTGAGGAATAAGCATCAGACTGTCCGGCGTATGCCCGATATAGCAACAAGTTGTGCAAACAACAGCAGTTGTCATGAATTATTAAATTGGGTACTCAACATACTCACCGCATGTTGGCTATATGGCCAATTAATTTGGAACATTTTTTAGTGTAAATATTTTGAGGAAGAAACATGCAAATCATCGATCTGAAGTTAAAACTCTTACTTTCCATATGATAATTATTGTGGGTTTTGTTTAAAAAAAAATAACTTGCAAAGCGTTTGCAGGAAACTAAACAGGAGACTAAAAAGTCTCAAGCCTGCCACTCCTTCAATTAATTGTTAGTGAAATTCAAAAACCCCAATTACTTGTTAGTTTAAGAAACTTAGAATTACGAATACATTTTCTGCTTGCATGTTCCACTGCAAGAGAGTTTCGATTTCGTAATATGAATATTCGTAGCTTAGAAATTGCCTGAATGATCTCTGTTGAAATTCAAATCACATTCGAAACCATGGAGCCACTGTATACTACTAGATTATTATCATCCAATCTACGTTACTATGACAACAGAGTATCTAATAACGGCGTTGATTTCATTCATAAATTCACACCCTCAAGCGCACACTTAATCTCTGCTTGTCGCGTGTCTTATAGTTCGTCGCAAAGCGCATCCATTCATATTTTCTTTCGGCATTCTTCATCTCATATACATGAATTATTATCCATCCACGCCTCCTTTAGAAACACGACTCCTCCCCCTTCAGGCGAGAGCCGGTGTGACGTCACACGCGAGTCACCCACGCGACCGCCACGCGAAAGTAGTTCCGTCCACGTGTGCAATTTACAACCATCACCTGTATGCAAATCAGCTTAGCAGACAGACTAGCCATAACCCTAACCTGCATCACCATACAACTTCAAAATGTTAAGCTTCTCTTGAATACAAGAAACCCTGAATTTACTGAAAATCAGCGCCTAATCCGTCTGGCTTTTCGAGAATCTATTGATTTTGTCGCGGTCTCTGATTCTGGAGAAGCGTCATCTCTTCAAAGCTATTCGAAGTTGGAAGCGGTGCATTATGGGTCTTCGATGACGATTGTTTAAATATAACACTGATATGGACATTTCGAAAGAGCATTCTAGTTTACGAAATAAGCGATGACATCGCCGTTTTGTCAGTTTCACCATGCCATTGAAAGATTGATTAATATTAAGAATTTCTCAGTATCACTTGTAAAGCCATGCCTAACATTCTTTATCATTTTCAGGTCCGTATCCGGTACACATGAATTATAATAAAAACAAGCCTCTTGTCAATTTGCCTCTAGTACTAATATGAGATTTATTTTGGTTTAGAATGATACCCGTCATATAGTTGTGAAGGCTGCCCCCTTATCATGCTTATCTACAATTAATTAAACAATAAACTACTTGAATGAACGAACGAATGAATGAATAGATGAATGGGAGAATGGATGAATGAAAGAATAAATGAATGAATGTAGTATTCCAAAATATTTTCATGCTATGCAACGAGTGCTCCGATCGTTTTCTGGGATGGAAGTCAGACTCTAAATCCTATTCTTAAAAATAGGAGCAATGGGCTCCACACGCTAGTTATCTACTTCGTGTAAATAACCTTCCATTTTGAACATCTGACTGCTCTATGTCATGTACATAGTTCAGTCATTTGTCATAATTAGGACTATATCTCGATTACTTAGAAATTGAAAGCAGCCTACACCCAAAGCGACAATGTTTTAATGTACGAAGCAGGCCTTTGAAATTGAGTTTGGTTTCGAGTTGCATTCTTGTAAACTGAATGTAATCTACAACCGAGCGTTTTACCATTTCTTTATTTGAGCCGAAAGTAATAAATCACTTGCAAATTCAATTTCATCTTCCTGCTTAATTTTCTGTAGAACTAATATTGCATTAAAAGGGTGCGGTAATTATGAGTATGAAAATAGGCATTCAATGAATGAAAAATTAGATAAGCGGCAGTTCGATAATTATCGTAAGGCAATATCATCTGATCTGGCTTAATTCTGCTATTATTGCAATGTGTTTATTCTACGAGTTATCATTGCTGCTATATCATCATTTGGGTCGGGTGATACTGCTGCTGCAACTGCTTCTACCACCAGCACCAGCACCACCACCACCACCACACAACACAACTACTACCACTACTACTGCAACCCCCTCCCTCCACTACTTCGGCTACAAGAATAGAACAAAAAAACGTTAATTGTTAAAAACTTAATATCTAAATTGTAATTGCTCATTTCATAGGCTTTGAAAATTATTTTTAAAAAGCCAAGGGCTTCAGGGGCTCCACCCCATAAACTCCAGTGCCATGGGTCCTACAGCCCCTGGAATCTGCCTGTTTGGGTGTCAGCCCCCCCCCCCCTCCAAAAAACGTGCCGCAGCCCCTGACTACTACTACTGCTATACTACTATTGCTACTACTGCTACTACTGCTACCCCTACTACTACTACTACTGCTACTACTACTGCTACTACTGCTACTACTACTACTACTACTACTACTGCTACTACTATTACTACTACTACTACTGCTACTACTACTACTACTACTGCTACTACTACTACTACTACTACTACTACTACTACTACTACTACTATACTACTATACTACTATACTACTACTACTCCATGTATATACTACTACCACCACTACTACTAGTAGTACTTATACTATATACTGCCATATATTACTAATACCATTACTACTATTTCAACCTACTACTTCTACCTACTACTTTTACTACTGCCCGAATACCTACTGACGCGTCGATAGTGCTAAATACTGTCGTTACTTATGTACGGTGGGCATTTTGTGATATTTCGTTTATTCTTTTTTTTTAATAGTTTTTTTGGCATTGGGTCTTGTTTTAGTAACCTTGGTCTTCATGGCTTCTTTCTTCTTACTCGAGTATACTTCTTTCGTTTTCTTTATACAAGGATACATAACGAGAGGCACCACAACTGATTTTCTGTTTCGAGGCATCCAGTATTAAACAGCGTCTTCTTTCATAGTGAAAGTCATGTAATATTGTCGAAAAGTAGGTCATAGGCTACGATACTTTATCGATCGATGGCAAAATATGATCACTTTCATCAGATCTGTTACTGTACACTGCCATGACAAGACTGATTACAGCCTGAGCTGCTATAGCCTTTGTCTGAGGAAAACAAAACAGTTACCCTGGCGTAGTTGATATAACATGCGAGTTTTCTTGTTTCGTTTTCATAACACAGCATCAAGACACGTTAAAGTTTTTCTGTTTGTGTATGA
>CM057164.1:20811501-20966501 GCA_029962745.1 Echinometra lucunter
ATGGTGGGGGGAGGGGATTAAAAAGACGGCCTATGCTATGGTGGAGTTGAATCGCAAATATAGAAGTACATGCATGAAAGGAATCTCGTCTCAAAAGAAAGTGGGACGGCTATGATAATAGGCCCATACATGAAGTGTAATATTTTGACAATGCTCCTTTTTAATTTCGTTCACCGTTATGTGTCCTCGTCACTACTCTTTTATATTACTTGTATCTTCTCTCTCTAGAAAAAAAAAAGTTGAGTGAAAATTTACCCACTATTGGGCTAAAAGAGAAAATGCTTCGTTGTTGGGTAAAAGTTTGTTCCATAATTAGGTAAATGCATGTTTTATGGGTGAATTTAAACGCAACATTGGATAAAATTTACACAGTATTTTGTATTATTTTACGCAATAAACATGCATTTTTCCTTTTACCCAATATTGGGTATACCTTTTGAAGAGTGTACATAATAGTGGGCCATCTCTTTGGTACATAAAATGGGACTCCCCCCCCCCCGGCATTTCCCGGGGGGTCTTTGAAAGCAAGCATATTTTAGGCACAATAGTCATGATAATGATTTTGTAGGGTTGCACTTTTTCTTATAATAATTTACATGAGAAAAAAAATACTGGATGCAATTAAGACTTTACAACAGTCATGATAGTGTTATTACTTTGGTTTCTCTTTATAGGTAGAAAGAACTGCAGTGCGTTTTATTTTATTTTGGTTGACTGAAACAAAAAAATATATTAGTAGTCATATTCGAAAATTTACGAGGAACTATTTCATTTAATGTCAATCTTAGATGAAAGTACCGCAAATTCATTGAAACAAATGACCGTCTTGGAGTCATAAGATTAATGGACTCTCATTGAAAGAAATCAAATTTACATCGATCATTTGAATTACACTCTCTATAGGCCCAACAGTGGAATAAGACTGCATTTGTATCTCTCCTATATAAAATGAAAACCCAGCAATATGAAAATTTCTCCCAAAACACTCTTCGCGGTTATCAATTGAATTGGAAAAGTGGCAGCTGTCCCCTAATTCAAGGGTGCATACAAACTCCTGTAAAAATGATATTAAACTATAATCATGGAAGGAAAAATCTGATTTATAAGAATCGCATAAGCGTTGAAGGAAGGGGACAATGATTGCTTCGCGATTCTAATGGGATTCTCTCGCGCTTTGGACAGCGACATGTACTATGATTGTGTGAGGGGTAAATGAAGATTTTGCCAAATATTTGCCGAGTATAGTATTTGTGTCGCGCTCTGGCGTAGGTCGAGAGGCGAGGAGACCTGAAAAACTGTTTTGTTTTAATTTCAGGCGCTGCATTCCAAGTAGTCAGGTAGTAGGCCTACTTGGAGAATGCGGGTCAAGAGATTTTGGAAAGTGGTCATTTCTTTTGTCCTGTTAGAATGATAATTTAATATTAATACAATAATGATCTGTATAGTGCGAAGGGCCGATAGCTCATATTATTACTCAGCACTGGACCAACGCTATTTGTTGTTCTCGACAAACAATGGGTGACACAATTTTAAGAGATGCTGAATACAAGACATAAGAAATGTAATATTGTTTCTGTTAACATTGATATGAAAAAAGCTGGACGGTGTCCGTCGTGATTATTCGACCTATTTTAAAGCAGGTAAAACGGTATATGTAATAAAAAAAAAAATGAACCGAATCTTATCTTTTAAGAAGAAAGAAAGAAAGAAAGAAAGAAAGAGAAAATCCCCAAATCTACCCCTATTTTTATTTTTATTTTTTATTTCACTGACATAATTAAGAGAATCGTGTGGTTGAAGAGGAGGAGGAATCCCTTTCAAACATTATAAGAGAAGCTTGAATTCTGGGAAGGGTGACAAATAATTTGTAAGCTTTCTCATTTTTTCTATGTCTGTTAGGAAGAATATTATAAATTTCCCCTATATAGAAAGGATTGCTCTTCAAATGCCCTCGTGCTGGAAATAATGACAAGAAAAGGCTGAAAAGTTCGGGGGAAACATTGATACCAGATTTGGGTGTGGTCCCATATACTCATTTCTTTTTGCCTTTTGAGGAAAGTGAGTGAATTTCGATAATCTCCAAATCTCACGCTAGACACATGTGTTCATATACAACTAATCTAAATCTCCCAATTGCTTTGGAATAGTTTCTTTCATATTATGATCGCATGACAAGAACAGAACTCCAGTTTAGCTTTATCTAAAGAGGAATATAAAAGTGACTTAGAAGCAATCCAAATGATATTATTGATTTTCCCCTATATGCATGTCGGAGGGGCGGGGGAGAGGCGTAAGCCATCATCATCCTACTCTGCATGCATCATAATTATGTTCAGTGTACTTTGTAGCTTGTCGTCGTTTGATACTCTTACCGTCATGTATCTATCTTTATTTCGTGAACAAAATGTCTGAAGAAAAATATATATAATATAAAATGAAAATGAAATAACATATCGCAAGTCCCTTTGAATTTTTCAGATTTAGATTATTTCCTACAAACAACATTCACGTATAGATGCGAAAATGTATTTGTGTGATAACATCATGACTGCACATAATGGCTTTGAGAAAAATGTCTCACGATTAGTTTGTCAAGAACAATCGAAAATTGAGTTGGAATGTGAATAATGTGATTAGAATCCGAATGCTCTATTCAAACGTCAACAAACTTGAACTTGACTGAGTCATGAATGAATGTTGATTTCTGATGTAAACAATGGCTGATTGTAGAGGCAGCTGAATTAATCAAGATATTTTTTTTAAGACTGACATCATGCTGTGTCATTATGACTGGCGAGAGCACGCGCGTGCGTCGGGATTTCACGCATTGTGCCTCCACATGAATGTGGCGTGCACCGTCCTTGCATGCAAGCTGAGAGTGCAGTCACGCTGCGACAACATTAATGCATTTTGAAGGTGAACGAGGGAATTTAATGTGATTTCTTTAGTCACCGTTCACTTCGCGATGAAATCATCAACATCTCGTAGCGTCGTATTTGGGCCCAGCCATTGAAAAGGGCCCTGCCATTCTCAGGGGGCGGGGTGGGGACCGCACCAATCCAAGTAGGTGGATGAAATGACTGTGTACACTTTTTGTTGTAAATTTAACGAACCATTTTATGCAGCTGGACAGTCTTTTATACACCAATAACTGGACCTCTGGATCTCTCGGAAGAACAGAGGCATTTTAATAATGCCTCTGATTTTCCCGCCGTACTTTTATTTTCAACTTTTATTTACAAAATTGTTTATATTTATGTTTGTTGTATATGTTTATATCTGATGTCTTTGTAATATTACGGAAAATAAAACCAAACCAAACGAATGAATAAACAAGAAAATTAATAGATGAATAGACAAATAAATGAACGAATGAAAAAATGATTATGAATTAGTTATATAGATTTATTTTTAAAGTGTGAATCTATAACAACTAAAAACTTTAACAACTATATAAAAACTGAATCTGTAAGGTCACCGATTGGGGAACGAACTTCCTTTTCCTTTACCTTTCCCTCCTCCCACTCCCTCTTTGTTTTCCCTTTTTTTTCCGGGGGGAGATATGACCCTGTGTCTCCCTATAGCTGCGCCATGGCTGGTTTTGAGTCATCCTTACAGCTCATGATGATGAGGACGAGGAGATACCCCGAGATGTCTGGGGAAGGTGCTTCATCCCAATGACTCATTGTCATGGAGAATGTTAATGGGATTCCCTAGCAACGGGAGCGCATCATTCTCTTTATGAGGTTCTTTGTCTGTGTCTCTCTGTCTGCCTGTTTGTTTCTCTCATATCACCTTTCCTCTGTTCAACAGTACTCTCTGTTTCTGTATCTTTCATAAATTATGTGTCCTCCTCCATGTCTGAGTCTCTCAGCCTGCCCCCTCGTTCATTCTTCTTACTACTCTCCTTCCCCCACCCTCTCTCTCATTCCCTCTCTCTCTCTCCCTACCCCTTTCTACTGAATCTCCTTCCCTTTCTCCCTCCTCTCTCTCTCTCTCTCTCTCTCTCTCTCTCTCTCTCTCTCTCTCTCTCTCTCTCTCTCTCTCTCTCTCTCTCTCTCGTGTCTTGTTCTATATAGGACCATATAAGACTAGCACCCGCTTCTTTTTCACTATAATGTACAAAGCAATTTCTATACAATCGTCCTCTCCTCGTTCTAGCTCATTTTTACCTCGGTATTATTCCAAACTATAATTCTTTTGAACTTCGAACTCCAATTCTACAGGGATTCATTCCAAATCTTTACCTTTCTGCCATCCCATTCTCAACAATCAAATTGACATTAGACACCTCCACAGACATTACACCACACTAGTGGAACACTTGAAACACTTTTAGCATTGGTGTGCAAACACGGTGCTAAACAGTTCCACAGACAGTTCACCTTTACATAGACAATTCGCGTTTACACGACGAAAAGTAATCAGACATTATTGCAAATAATGAGAGACTCTTCATTTATTGTCCTTTCGTCTTAAAGAATCGCTTTAAACAAGAGGAGCGGTATTCCTCATCGTATATTGCACACATTGCAATTGACATGTTTTAAGATTCCAAGAACATTATTACTGCAGAAGTATAGCGTTGACATTATTGTTTCTTGACAAAAAATACCCCTTTTCCTTCTTTCTGTTCTTTATAACCATAATAACTATCATTACAGACCAATTGGCATTAAATGGAGGAGAAACTGAATAAATCACGTTTAGTATCCTTATTCTTCGAAATAAATGAAATTAAATATTGAAACTATGACAAGGGACAATAGAGAGAAAGAGAGAAAGAAAGAAAGAGAGAGAGAGAGAGAGAGAGAGAGAGATAGAGAGAGGGGGGGGGGGCGAGGAGGGGGGGTAATATTATACCCAAAATGACAAAATTTTAATTCCGCACCGACATCATGAAAATCTTGTAAACAGAGAAGTTAAACAAAGGGCCAAAGAAAAAAAATGTATATTCATCTGCTCCTGTTTGAATTCTATTCTTTCTCCCGCAAATATCAGTGTTTATGACAATTTTCATTGGCAAATAGCTTAGCAGAAAACACCCGACGCGCGAGACGCGCTGTGCCATATTGTTCAGCGGCACGGGCCGGTTCAAGCAAAATTAACCGCAAAAGCAATATTGCGACCCGTTCATTAGGTTTTTTTTTTTCTATTGGCAACCATATACGAAATAAAAACAATGCTTATAGCCTTCTGCTTAACCTCAGCAATAAGAAGAAAATAAATCAGTTATTGTTGATATCATCTAAGTAAACAAAACACAGACCCTTCCGTCTGGTTTTCAAGCTTCAGCAACCAACCGGGATGGCGCGTGGAGATGGGGAGATGGCGAGACAGAGAAAGAAACGACGGGTATCCTAAACGATTGGCTGGTAAAGATGGGATGAGAGACAGAGAGACAGACAGAGAGACAGACAGAGTGAGTGAGAGAGAGAGAAGGAATGAGAGGAGGGACAGAGAGAGAGAAAGAGAGAGAGAAAGAAAGATTGGGAGTGGGAGAGGGATGAAGGAAGAAAGTAATACTGTTGTTTGTATTGCATTGTATTGTATTGTATTGTATTGCACTGTATTGTATTGTATTGTATTAAATCTATTTAACAACGGGTTTAAAAAAAAAAAAAAAAACACAAACCTGCCATCAGCTAGAAGCTGCTTTTCAGCAAGGCCGTGAACAGAAATCAAACATAACGATACATGGACAGGTATACAAAATAGATATTACAAAGGCAAACAGATAAACATTTTTGGAAATACAATGAATCAAAATAATCTAAAACAAAACAAACGCAAAAAGAACATGAAGAAAATTAGATATCAAATGAAAAATATAACACAAGAAAAAAATTATATTTAAAATAAAACAAATAAAATCATATATGAATGTGTTTTAAAGATTTACTCGATAACCAAAAGAAAAAGTTTCGGGTGAGATTAGGTATGGACAGAAAGTCACGAGCAGGAAGGAAAGACAGGAACCATAGACAAAAAATGTAAGAACAACACAGAAAAGAAATGGTACTGGCATGATTGGTGAGATGCAAGAAAGCACACGAACGTATAGATAGGCAACAGACAATTTGACGTCTAAAATGTAAAGAACGGTGAAATAGATTATCAAATAAGGATAACAGTGAGAAAATAGAAGTAGGCCTAAAATCCTGTGAGCAGTGGTGAATGTAATTCATAGTGGATGAGAAAAACTGATGGAGGAAGAGATTCGCTTTTTAGAAAATACATAAAGGTTACAGAAAAGACGACAGATAAATTCAGTTGATAAACAAGAGAAAAAATCAAGTTTGATACAAAGAGATCGGGGGTATATGTGCCATATGTGGGTGTTTGGAGTATTGTATGTGGTGCCCTTGCACTTGGAGTGGAATGAGAGAATGAAAAAGAGAATGAGAGAGAAATAAGGAGGGAAAGAGAGAAAGAGAGAGATGGGGAAGAGACAGAGAGATGGAGATATGGGGAAATATGGGTTTTGTCTGGGACAACAAAGGAATCAGCTGCCCGGTATTGTTTGGGTTGCGGTTGATTAGATTTGGAGAGTGTTCAAGTTCAGTTCTTTAATTGGTAACGCACACAGCGGTGGGTTTCGAAGGGGTCATTGTGAGCGGACACAAGGTCGTTTATACAAGACCATTTATGAATGCCTTCTATATTATTGCTATTATACTCAATAGCATTAAAAGATTAATATTATTAGCGTTAGCGTTATTGCAAAGAGAATTCATTCTGTTCTTATCACCATTTCAAATGATTTTTGTATGATTTTTCCCCAAATTTATTCTTAATTTCATCTACTTATTAATCAATGTATATGTTTGCTTGTTTATCTATTTATTATTTTTCATTTTGTTAAATCGTTTATTATTCATTTATTCAATTTAATTCATCTGATATACATGATTTTATCTATAATTCATTTATTCGCCCTCATGCATTCATTTAGTGATTTTGCGTTATTTCATTTATTCATCTACTTGCATTTGCATAAAATCGCCTTTTGTTTGGTTATTATGTCCAAGATTGATATTTAGCAGTACATCTACTTACGTTTTTTTGTTGATTAAATCTATCAACAGTACTGGAGGCACTGTATATTGCCATAATAGCTGTGTTATCAATATGTATAATTCCTTTATTGTTCTATATGCTTAAGAAGAAATCACAACACTAAGCTCAACAATACCAATTAAATCTTATTCCCTATGAGAATTGACGAATTTGGTTATTAAACAAGTTACTTTGGTTGATAAATCCAAGTAAACACCCATTCATACCGGTCTTTTAACACGATTAATTTTAAAGGGAAGGGGGATCTATATAGGTCTAACAACTTATTATTTTGCTAAGTCATAACAATACAAGAAAAGCCAGTCATGATGGTTACTTTAATTTCTGAAAAGATGTTTCGAGACTTCTTCCCCTCGCTTGCAGACCGTGTACTCGTCAAAGTTAAGACGGCATTACTGGATTAATTACTAACATGCATGTTTAGGGGGGTTCTTTGTTTGGTAGGGCTTCAGGGCCGGACTCATTGTGGTAATCAAATGGATAATGACTATTAATGATGTCATCGCGTATGTTGAGTATTAATTAAAGGACGCCCGAGATGGGGTCTTGTAATTATTTGGTTCAGATGTTCGCCAGATATTCTGCATGGGAGGAGAGAGAAAGAGGGATGAGAGATGGAGTTAGAAAGAGAGAGAGAGAGAGAGAGAGAGAGAGAGAGAGGAGGGAGGGAGAAAGAAAGAGAGAGAGAGAGAGGGAGAGAGAGATGAAAGAGTGATAAAGAGAAAGAGAAAGAGCGGGAAAAGAGAGAGAAAAAGTTTGATACAAGAAGGATGCGATAAAGATGAAAGAATAAGGACGATGAAAATAGAAGAATGGGGTGTGTGTTCGTGTGTGTGAGGTGGGCGTGCGCGTGTGTGAGCGTGCAGAAAGAGAGAGAGAGAGGGCAAGAGAGCTTTGAGTAAAATCACAATAATGGAAAAGAATATACATAGGATTAGTTGCATCATTGCCAAACACATGAACTTTATTCATGCTGTTTGTATTTAGAATTATCTACACAGTAAAAATGATGACATATGATAAGGGTAAAAAGAACAAGCAACGTTTCCATGTTGTTGATGTACGAGATAGAAGAAGCAATTTCTAATACCTTAAATGGGTGCTGGCTGTATTCGTTTAATGAAAAAAGCAACAAAAATAGAACATCCGACAATGTTAACTTTCCTAAACACTGAAAATGAAAAGGTTGCAGTAAATGAGAAGAAGTACAATAACCACTGACAATGAAGCGACAGGCATCCAGATAAACAAAAGGATAAAACATGAGTAAGGGACGAAAAAGGGTGAACAGTTCGGCGAATCTCAAATGGAACACTCAAACTCCGGAAAGCATGCGAGCAAATTTCTGCGAATATAAACACAGAAGACTGTTCGATGAGATGACGATATAAAAGCTCGCGAAGATCTGAGCAATCAAGCATACCTTAATGAGAATCACCCCTTCGTTCGGATGAGTAATAGCATCTGATTAATAAATCTTGTTGTGTCCGGATACTTTCCCGCCAAAGCAGACAGTCCCAAAATCATCCCGCTGCGAACCCGTCGTCTGCCATCTCGTATGCAAATGAGCCAGACGATATCATTGTTAGACGCGGAGCGTGTTGATCGACGATACACAATCGAGGGCTGGTGATCGTCGTCTGCCGACCGTGTCGTCACATCGTTCGTGTCGTTCATGTTGTTGAGCAGGACGCGTCCGTTTGTTGTGTGTATAAGGTTTCCCAGAATAATAGAGGGGGGGGGGGGGGGGGGGGGATGAAAGTGAATATGTTTCTGGGGCATTGGCGTAAATCCCCCGGGGGGGGGGATGGGGGGATAATATATCCCCCACACTTTTTTGAGAGGGGGGATGGCGTGTACAAATATCCCCCCCTACTTTTTAAGGAAGAAATGATATTTGAATTAATCAGTTAATACAATTTTTAATAATCTGTCATAAACAACCATCATATTTTAGAATTTATGTTTGAAAGTGCAATTTAAAACCAGAAAAGCGATTAATTTTGGCTCGCTCGCTTCGCTCGCTCATCATATTATAGAATTTCTATTTGAAAATGGGATTGAAAACCAGAGAAAAATTAAAATGTGTGTAAGGGGGTCTGTGTTTATACTTGTATGAGTTCGACACACACACACACTGTTATGTTCTTGTGTTGTGGTTCTTAAAGGGACACATAATAATGAGATAATAGCACAGAGATATAACTAGTGTCTGCCATTTAATGTTAAGCCATCTTGCTCTCGCTTGCGCATGCGTACAAGGCTGCACATGAAGCTTGCGTGGTTAGTCTTCATTTCATACATCACATTCCTCCCCTTTTAATTGGGAGCATATCCTGCTTCATTTCAGCTGGCTAATGTAATACATTCACTACCCATGTATAACACTAGATAAACAAAGTAACACTGCGTAACTTTACAGATAACAGTAATACCAAACTAGGCGTGCTAGGCAAAACTTCGCCATAACAATATTTTGCTTACTTAAAAATCAACCATAATCATTTAACATGCATGGCTATTTCAAACTACCCCCTTTGAATATACTTCATCCTAAATATCACCCTATAAAGGTAGTAGCTATGTGCCATGTTACTTCACATTGTGTTTTATCTGTTAACTGTTCACTGGCATAAACTATGTGATTCTTATCACTGACTCATGCATCAGACTATAATGATAATCTAATCCTTAAGACTGTATCATAATAAACCTTATCAATAAATTTGCATAATGT
This sequence comes from Echinometra lucunter, assembly GCA_029962745.1. Taxonomy (NCBI): domain Eukaryota; kingdom Metazoa; phylum Echinodermata; class Echinoidea; order Camarodonta; family Echinometridae; genus Echinometra; species Echinometra lucunter. The sequence continues at coordinate 20,821,319 of CM057164.1, forward strand.
GTTTCCATCAATGATAATGTCTCGTGAATGACTGCAAATAACATGTTCACGACTCATATGATGGCTATAAATCTATAACTTTTCTGACATTTTTTTTGGCTTAAATCTCAGACTAGAGTACTATATACAATGCGAGTTATTTTGTTGTTCAATTTCTGTAATAAAACAAACTTTCAATATTACAACACTTTGTGATTGTCATTATTGCATCCATGTCAACCGTAACACTATTTCTCTTACCTATAGAACTTCGTTCTCTTCTCTTCACCCTCTATTTTTTTTTATTTTTTATAAATATCATTCAAACTATGAATTGAATTACCAATTAGTTGTGCAATAAGTCCCCATAACTTGTTCTTACTAAAAAAACATTCATCCCTGTACAATTGTGGCATAAGATCACAATTTAAAACATACCTCTTTCCATTTCTTAACAAATTAGTGTCATTACCAAACTAGTAGCCTTCTAACGTGGCTATAATTGTTTCTCCTAACTGTATATCCAATAACACTATTTACAATCATGTTAACAGCTTTTGACTTTTCCTTCTTTTGTATGTAGCTGTTATTGTGTATAGATTTAATGATATACAATGAAATCTGTGAACTTTGACGGTGTCTTTGACTTCCGGGTGGACATTTGTCTTTCTGACATGACCTTAGAATTTGGCATGTTTGGCGCGACAGCTCCATCAGAATCACTCAGTGGCTCAGTTGGGGCCTGCTGTGATATGGCTGTAGTATCAGCGTTACACTGTTCAGTGTTGGGAGTTAGGGATTCGCTAGTACTAGGTGCCACATTGGGATTCTCTGTTGTCTGGCTTGGATACTGCGTCTGTTGAATCAGAATCTCTGGGCGTACATTGGTGTGCTGATCAGGCATTTCTTGCTTGTCATGATCATCTCCAGGCGATAGAGTGTAACGTCTAATGTGATCCACATGGCGGCGTACCTCTCTACCATCCTGCAACTCTATCACGTACATGACTTCATTGAGTGTTTCAGTTACTATTCCTCTGAGCCAAGTTGGTCCGGCTGCAAAGTTCTTCACCAGGACAGTATCATTCAACTTGAACTGTCTCATCTTTGAGCGCTTGTCCGCTGCTTGTTTCATTGCAGATTGCTGCTTCTGAACAGACTTGTGCAGGTTTGGACGGACATGGTCCATTCTACTTCTGATCTTCCTTCTGAACATTAGTTCACTTGGTGTTTTCATGGTAGTTCCTTGTGGAGTTATCCGATAGGTCATCAGGAATACTTGGATGCGCATCTCCAATGATGTTCCACTGGTTTTCTTCACTCCACTCTTCACGGTTTGCACGGCTCTTTCAGCAAGTCCATTGCTGGAAGGGTGTTTTGGGGCTGTTTGAACATGTTCCACATTGTTGTTGAACAGGAAGTTCGAAAAGTCTTCAGAGACAAACTGGGTGCCGTTGTCACTTACGACTGTTTCTGGAATACCATACGTTGCGAAAAGGCGTCGCAAGGCAGTGACTGTAGCAGCTGCAGTGGCGTGTGCCACTCTAATAGCTTCAATCCACTTGGTATAGGCGTCAACAACAATCAGCACGTTCTGGTTATCGATGTAGGCGTAATCGATATGGATCCTACTCCAGGGTCGTTCTGGGAACTCCCATGGGTGGATTGGGGCAGGTTGTGGGCTTTGCTGGTGCTCCTGACAAGTTGGACAGGTCTTCACCTTCTCTTCCAAACTTTTGTCGATGCCTGGCCACCATACAAAGGATCGTGCAAGTGCTTTCATTTTCACTATGCCTGGATGAGTCCCATGAAGTTCGTCAAGGATCCTTTGTCTCATCTGCTTGTTGTCTGGAATGACCACTCTATGTCCCCATAATATGATGTCGTCCTCAATCGACAGTTCCTCCTTCTTCTGCGCAAAGGCTTTGAGCTCTGGTGGAATGTTCTTGGGGTTTGGCCATCCATTCATCACATAGGCTGTCACTCTTGCGAGAACAGAATCCTTCTTGGTGAACTTCTTGACTTCATCGGCTTCAACTGGCCTTGTGTCAATATCCAGCATGTTGATTTGAACTGGAGGCTGCTCATCCAGCTCTGCAAGACTCTGATGCGACCACACTGTTTGATCATCTGCCAAGGGTAGGCGTGAAAGGGCGTCTGCATTCTGGTGCTGTTTGCCTTCCTTGTGTATGATGTCATAGTCGTAGGCTGAGAGGATCATGTGCCACCTGGCTAACCGTGCAGATGCCATGGGGCTTGCAGGTTTGGTGTCACCGAATATGCCTAACAGCGGCTTGTGGTCTGTGACGATTGTAAATCGTCGTCCGTAGAGATACTTGTGAAATTTCTTTACACCGAAAATGACAGAGAGTCCTTCCTTTTCATATTGGGCGTAATTTGCTTCACTCTTGGTAAGCGTGCGTGATGCGAATGAAATGGGCTGCTCTAGACCGTCCGGTCCTACATGGCTGAGGACTACACCTAGACCAGAGGGGCTTGCATCACATTGCAACAACAAAGGCTTACTGGGGTCGTAGTGTGTCAACACTGTGTCACTCTGAACCAGTTCCTTTGACTTCTGGAAGGCTCTTTCTTGGTCTCCTCCCCACTTCAGGTTTGGATCGGGTTTGTTCCGGTCTCCACGCTTCTTTGGCACTGAAGCATACTCTGCCTTCAACAGTGTTATTAGTGGGGCGATCTCTTTGGTCAGATTTGGTATGAACTTCCGATAGTAGCCAAGAAGACCTAGGTATGCTTGCAGCTGACTCTGGTTCTGTGGTCTAGGAGTCTTCTGGATGGCTTCGATCTTGTCTGGGAGTGGGCTGATTCCATGTTGATCCAGCTTGTGACCAAGGAACTCCACCGAGTCCATCATGAACTCGCACTTTTCCCTTTTCAGTCGAAGTCCATTACTCTCTAGGCAATGCAGTACAGCTTGCAAGTTGGCGATGTGTTCTTCATCTGTCTTCCCGCTAACTATAATATCATCAAGGTACGGGCGACACATTGGTATGTCTGCTAACAGTGACTCCATTGCTCTTTGGAAGAGCGCAGGGGCTGTGGCGATGCCAAAGGGTAACCTAGTGTACTGAAAAAGTCCTCTGTGTGTATTTACTGTGGTGTACTTCCTTGCTTGTTCATCAAGTTCTATCTGGTGGTATGCATGTGACAGGTCAAGCGTGCTGAACTTTTGACCTCCACCTAAGTCCTGGAGCATATCCTGGAGCGAAGGAATTGGGTACCTTTCCACTCTTAGAACTTTATTTGCTGTCAACTTATAGTTGCCACAGATGCGGACTTTCCCGTTTGGCTTCTTCACCACTACGATAGGACATGCGTAATCAGCAAACTTCACCGGCTCAATCACGCCTTGGTCCTGTAGCTCATCGATGGCTTCATCAATTTTCTGGCGCATTGCATATGGGACTGGTGCAGCTTTGTAGAACATGGCTTTATCTCCATCATCTTGAAGATGCACCTTTGCTTGGTAGCCTTCAAGTTTACCAACTTTTGAACAGTCAAACACTTGCTTGTGCTTCGCTAACATGTCTTGTAAGGTAGCTTGTACCTTGTGCACGGCTTCTGGATTGTTGGAAACATGTGCTTGAAGGTTGAGGCGATTCTGTAGGAATCCTTCTGGTGCGGCTTGCATCCAGTCTCGGCCAAGTAACGCAACACCTTTCTCAACTACAAGAAGTGGCAACTTCTTTGGTGGTTGGCTGGCATCAAACTGAACTTCCACCATTGCCTCACCAATGACTGGTACTGATGAGCCTGTGTATGTTTTCAAGGAAACATTTGCTTGCTTCACATCAGCTTGGTGTCCCAATTTAATGAAATCCTGCTGAGACATCATCGTCCAGGGGCTTCCTGTGTCGATTTCTAAGTTAACTTGGATTCCATTTAGGTTTAGGCTTGTCTGGAACGGTTCACTGTACCTTGCCATCTTATTTACCATTCCACCCCTGAGGTGTCTGAGTTCTACACCAGGCATGTTTTCTGGCAGTTCTGCATCTTCCTCACCATCCAAGTGGTGTGCAGATTTCTTTCTAGTTCTGTAATGCTTGATCTTCTCACACTGGCTGCGGGTGTGACCCACTTGAGAACACTGAAAGCATTTCTCATCCTTAAATCTGCATGCTGACTGGACATGGTCACCTGAGCCACATCTCCAACATCTTGAGGCAGGTTTTTCCTGTTTCTTTAGGCTTGGCTTTTGGGGCTTTCCCTTCACGTCCTGCTTCTGTCTTTGATGTGTATTCCGACGCGATGAGGACACGTCTGGTTTACGCTGGCTTCTGCCCTGCATCTTCTGAACCGTAGGTGACTCGGTCCCTTTACTCAATACTTTGAGCTTTTCAACATCCTTGTTTGCTACCTCCATAGCTGTGGCGGTCTGAAGTGCATATTGTAAGGTTAGGGATGACTCACTCAACAGCTTGCGTTGAATTGCGATATCCCGGCAACCCACTACTAGACGGTCCCTAATCATGTTATCTAACTCCTTGAAATTACAGCCTTCGCTTAATTGGCGCAAATTTGCCACAAATTGCGGTATGGACTCGTCTTGCTTTTGCACACAAGTATAGAACCTATAGCGCTGAACAATTTCAGTAGGCTTTGGTGCGAAGTGTGTCTTAAGCGTGTCTTTGCATACTGTGTATGTTTGATCAACTGGTTTACTGGGCTGCAAGAGAGCTCTAAGAATGTGGTAGCTCTTACTACCAAGATTTGTCAGAAAGATCGCCCTTCTTTTCCCATCTTCCTGTACATTGTTAGCATCAAACCATGCTTCTAGGAGTTCAAGCCATTCGTCAAAATTGTACCCATCACCCAGTTTGGGCACACTACCAATATGTTGGCTTGCCATAATTTTGTTTCATATGTTGTACAAAATCCAGCTGTTAACTTGATTGTGACTACACAATAGGCAACTGAAAACCCTATGACTTTGGTCTTGCAATTGAGCGTAAGCAAAGCTTATTTGCTTAGAACATAATGCCTACACAAGCATTAATAATATGTGTACATGAAACAAATGAGCTAGAACGAAATATAGACCAAAGATTGAACCATAGTAGACTCTAGACTCTATCACTACACACAACTGGTAGGTGTGGGACTACCCTCTGTATAATCAGGTGTGGTGTGGGCTGCAGCTATTCAATGGAATAGCAAAGATAGGCACTGGGTCCTGGTCCTAATTGCTAGGTCTTAGACTATAATCGATCAACACTTTGGGCTGAAGTTAGTCCTATAACTGATTAGACCTGGTCCTGCTTGCTTAGACCTGGACCTTGTTTGGTCCTAAATTTCATAGGCCTAGATCTATAGATCTTGACTCTATAATTGCTATCTAGACTTAACGACCTAATACCTAATTGGACCAGTGTAACAACTCACCATGGCATGTACTTTGTTACACTAGACTCTATGCTTCGACTAATTCTTTAGTCCACAACATTGCAAATACAACCATAATAACAGTATTTTGGACCTGGACTAATTCTAGTCTTACTCTTACTAGTCTTAGAATAAGCTACAGTTCATAAGTCCATCCAATAGTCTATAGTTTTTTGATGTTTTGTTTCTGTTTCACTCATATTTCATTGTTCTGCCACTGGCTTGGGCTTGTATTGAGTCTTGGCACTACAACTTGGTCTTGGCTTGCAGACTCAAAACTTGCTTGGCTGGATTTAGACACAGACTAACTGCAACACTGGGCTAAGTCTTGTTGCTGTGCCTGGGCTGGACTTGGCAGGTACCGGCTGGGTCCTCGGCTTGATCCCTGGGCTCTGTTGCTTGCTGCTGGGCTGGGCTGGGCTTGGAGACTTCGGGCTTGAAGTTGGCTCCAAATTACTAAGTCAATAGTCAAGATGTGGCAACATCTAGGGCTAGGTTCTAGGCCTAATTTACAACAATGTCAAAGTTATGGGCTGCAGACACTAGGTCTCAACATAGGCTGGCATGAACGGTGTGAGGCTTCTGCAAAGCGTCCATTTAAGCAAACCTCTTTCACCCGTCATCCAATTTAACTTTGGCATAAAAACAATGCGAGACTAGAGCACAGTGTCTATTGATGGCTTTGTTTTGATAGGCCTCATAAATTCATTCTGCTAGTCTAGACTTTTTCTGGTCTAGTCTAGATCTAGTCCTGTGATTCCAATTCGATAATCGATGAATCAGTGGCAGGCTGCAGCAAAGCGTTCATAAGTATTACAACTTTAATACTTGCGAACTTTCATTTCAATGGCTGGGCTGGGTCCTGGATCTGGTCTGCGTTACCAGTTCTCAGTCTGACTTGCGGCTAGGCTGCGATTGTCCAATCACAGTACTGCTGACTTGCAGTGTGTAACATTGTCCTTCTCTGTGCGGCGGTGCATTGGCCGTGTTGCTAAGGCTATAAGCGGCTGATATCAAAATGTCCGCGGCCAATTTCCAAAAGCTGTCCGGAGTACATTTCACTAACTGGAAACAAGTCCAACTATTCTCATTTTGATCCCTGCATCCTCGTCGCCAAATTGTTATGTTCTTGTGTTGTGGTTCTTAAAGGGACACATAATAATGAGATAATAGCACAGAGATATAACTAGTGTCTGCCATTTAATGTTAAGCCATCTTGCTCTCGCTTGCGCATGCGTACAAGGCTGCACATGAAGCTTGCGTGGTTAGTCTTCATTTCATACATCACATTCACAAAAAAAAAAAAATCGGAAAAAAATCGGAAAAAAAGTCGATCATCCCCCCCCCCCCACTCCTCAAAGTGGATTTACGCCGGTGTTCTGTGGGGCGGGGATGGGTAGGTCATTCGTGTGATAGTAGATGAGAGGATGTAGAGGGAGAGGATGGAAAATGAAAGTAAAAATTAAGATACGAGGGTAACAAGAGGAGTGATTACACAACTCCATGTGATTCTTCAATGAGTTTAAGTGAATTTCTAACCTTGGAAGCATGCACAGGAAAAAAAATTACTAGAAGCAAAATTTAAAAAGTCGAATTTGAAATAAATGCTGGACTTCAGAACATTATATAAAATGGATGAAATTAAGTGCAAAAAAAGTATGCAGAAAAGGGGAAAGTATGTAATAGGACTCCAAAGGCACCCTTTAAAAAGTATGTCAGTATTCGTTTTCCATTAGATAATTGAATCCTGATTTATCGATTCTGAAAATAAACACAACAGAAAAGAGTAATTGCTTTGACAGAAATGGAAGTAGGCCTAAACTGTGTGAACAAAGGGGAAAATAAAGAATGATACAATGAAAATGGAAATAAGCTGATAGACATGGTCTTTGTCTTCATTCTCATTATAAAGCGAGAATGAAAAATACATAATCCTCTCTCATTTCGTCGAAGCATAACAGCCCGGCTTTAATCATCACACCTTTTTGTCATCGTAGAATGAGAGAGTGTTCTGTCTCACATCACACCTCCTCCTCGAAATTTAGTCACAAATCTTGCTTGATTCTTCGCCTCTTACCACCAAACAAAATTTTGACACCTCTCTGCTCTTCAACTGCCCGCCATGGGGTCTGTCTTCCATCTCGCCTGACGCTCAACGTATCGAGCAGCGGTGGTTTCCCTGCAAGCGGAAGATGACTCCGAAAGGCATCTATGCAAATGAGGCACGCAGAGAAACGAGAAACGACGCTGGCGCGACGACGCACGCGTGTGATTTTACGTGCGTGCGCCGCGAGGCGGAACTAATGTCAAGTTGCATTGCCTGCATTTTCTTACCGTGGATGCAGAAGGAATATTATTAAAATATTCAGAGGAAATTCGGAAACAATGAACAATACGTCGATGCAGATGTATCTTCCCCTCTTCCAGATGTATTTTCTCCCTTTCCACCTGAAACCAATTTCTGTGTGAGCACTTTTCATAGCATATTTTGTTATTGCTGCATTTGTAATAGGCGATCAAACAATATTCACTACAGCCCCCTTCTTCATGTAATTCCCACTGACATGTTTAATCTCCGTACCATGAAATGCGTTTTATACTCCGCGTCCGAGTGATTTTCCCAACTCCTACAACTTTCACTAAAGCGTCAAGTCATATTGAATTTTATGCATTAAAAAATAAATTGCTCTAAAGCTTATCATAAAAACTCTTATCCCAAAATGTTTTTTGTTCTTGAAGCTTTTTTCCCCCAGAAGTAAATTTCCATCAAAAATATCTCGTCATCTTTAGATTACATTGTAAAATAGCCTAATACATGATAACCCAAGAGCAGACGGCATCCGCACCTAGCTAGCAGCGACTCCATGAATATTCATGACCCCAAAGCGCGGGGAAAATAGGACGAAAATTGAGTCGAGTGGTGGTAGATAAGGAGGAAATCGCCTGGAGGTATCATTTTGAATTAAGCCTGTGATGGAGATTGCCGTCAAAGACAATGGGTAATGGGAGGAAGATGGGGTGTACATCATTATTCTGAACTTGATACCGTGCATCATAGCATATGTATATTCTGAACCATGATGGAATCATGCTGTAGAAATAATAATATCATAACAGATAATATCAGAGTCTATTTTGCTTGGTTATTCAAGTGATATAAAACTGTATTAACATTAATCATAATGTACTCGTCTGCGACTCTGGAATGATTCTGAGCAGTAGTGATGATGGAGATTGTTAATTTGACCGTTATAACACTTCCATTGAATATTACATCACAGAAAACTGTAGACATCATCAGGATCATGTTCTTGACACACACACACACAAAAACTGTTGATGGTATCAATAGCAAGTGGGTCGTTCGATGTAATAATTTTGATTTTAATAGTAACCATGAAAGCATAAATCATCTACTACTTTTCAGACCAAAACAAAAAATCCTCGTCTTCCAGCTTTGTAACATGAAATGATGGAATATATATATCATGCACAGAAAAACTACTTAATTATTTCAAAATGATATATGCTCTGAAAAGATGTCGTTCTGGCAGGAGATCATAGGCCTACATCATCAACATGAGCAAACTAATCGTGATTACAAACGTGTAGTTTCCATGGTAACATTCTCACGCCGTATGTGGCAATCGCATGCAGGTGGAGAAACCCAATGGCTTTCATCTTGTCACCCCCCCCCCCCCCCCCGTCTCCCTCTCACCCCCTTCTCTCTCTTCCTCTCTCTGTCTCTCTCTGTCTCTGTCTCTGTCTCTTTCTCTCTCTCTCTTTGCCTCTTTCTCCTTCACATCATCTGTCATTCATAACATTAGCATGAACATGACATAAATAATGTGTTAAAACCGCTGCAACCTTGCACTTTTATGACAGGTTCGGCATTTCATTATTAAAATGAATTGGGAATGCGTATTATGTCGATAAAAATAACACGTCTTATTCTGACTCACCAAATGAAATATATTTCATATGGTTTTTAACTGATTGATATGATAATGAGAGTGATTTGTTTTGAAGGCCATTTCATTTAATCTTCTTTTGATTGACATTACGTGGTAATTGAAAGTGCACGCATATCAACATAATACTCAAGGAGAAATAAGGAGATTATATTTTTTTGATGGAGGGGGTTAAAACTAAATGTGAAATTTATTTCATACGTTTGGTCTATCATTCCATGCCTCAAAGTGTGCCCCATATACATTGTATACATACAGTTTGTGATAGTAAGGTGAGGTAACAGTGTTGGATCCAGCATCATATACGAATGAGCCCTCCCCTGGCCCCGTAAAAAAATAAGAAAAAAAATCTCGTGAAGGAGGTCTAAGTATGGTGCTGCTGATGGATATAATATCGAAATGACATTATCTTAATTTTTTGGAAGTAATGAGGCAGTGACCATAACTCTTTTGTTTTTTATTTTGTATGTTTTATTGAAACAAATCAAGGGGAATCATATACAGTATTAACACAATTCGAAAAAAAAACATTACAAAATAACAAAATTAAAAAGAACAAAAAATAAACAAGTAAAGGCAGAGTAAGTATAAAAAGAGTACGGTAAAAAAAAAAAAAACCACCTGGAAATACTGAAGAAAAAAAGATAGAATGGGGAATGTGACCATAACTCACCAAGGAAAAAGGTTGTGCATCGGAGTGATAGTAGCTTGGGACTGAAAACTTTTTATAAAAATGGAAGACAATCTAAAGCGTCATGCAAATTACCGGAATCGGATCGATTGTGGCTGAGATTAAAGTTATTGGGCAATACGGTGACATCCCAGGGTTATTTCATTCTGGTGGTAATCAGATTACGAACAAAATCGAAAACGCCTGGATGAACAATAGGTCCTTGTATTGCACACAATCCTGAGGAAACGAGTTATCATTCGAAATCGCATGGGTATTAATAGTGGTCTATATTTTGATAGAATAGTACGTTCATATCTTCATGTGATTATCTGATTGCATCAGAGCTGAAATTATTTAATAATCATGTTGATTTGTTGTTGCTGTATCAGGCAAGGCAGTAAAAACTCAGCTAATAAAAAGAGCGTCAAGAAGAAATATCTTCCCCGGAAATTCAACTCAAGAAGTTTTTCGTTGAACCTGTCTGACAGTTTGGGCGCGTCAGCTGATTTCAGTCGATACTATTGATCGGTGATCGATATGAATTATCGCATAACGGTAGTCTGCGTATAATAAACAAACATGCCGTGAGCGATTTTTATTGACTGAATTCCTTAAACTTTTGGAAGCTTTTGTCTACTTCCTTTATATTCTTTGTTTGATACTTTCGTTTCATCATTCCCTTCTGATGCACCATCTAAAAATAATTGGTCTGTCTGTTTTTCTATGGTCCTTCATAAGCTAAAGTCATATCTCCATTTTGCATGACATTGACGACATAAGTCATGGAAATTTCAAATATAAGTCTAAAAACTAAATCAACTGCAAGATGAAGAAGTGGCATGAATTTTTAAAAATGAACGGAATTTGTAAACAAAATTATTCATTTATTCTTTAATTTATGACTACTTATTTCATTTTGTAATTTATAGGCTTATCATAGATTGCAAACAATGGTTGCTTTTTTTTCTTATGTGGGAAGGGGGTGGCGGAGAGTTATGACTTTGTGTCAGTTTTCATCATTCGCCTTCACACAGCAGTTAACTAATGTTTGAGATAGGAATGGGGTGACTGTCCCTTTAAGACTGGACGAAAATGGAGACCGTGGTCAATCATGTCCGCGAATTTTTTCTCTAAAAATACGCAACCCTTGATAATAATGCCTATGGCCAAGATAAACGTATTCTTTAACCCATCTCGGATTTATATCTCGGACATGCACTAAGCAAATGCTAAGCGAATTAAAACAATCATCGCAACGACCGTCTTAGATCCCTCGGGCAAACACGCAATTAGAATACAATCATACATTGACCGCCCTACATATTATCACGAACAATCCGCACACATAGACAGGGGGGGGGGGGGGGAGGGGGGGGGAGGAGGGGAGTTTCATAAAGCTGTTCGTAAGTTACGCACGACTTTACGCACGACTGGTGATATGTTCTTGTGCTACATTGTAAATGATTGAGAATCTTATTAGCACCCAAGAACATGTTCCAGTCGTGCGTAAAGTCGTGCGTAACTTACGAACAGCTTTATGAAACACCCCCAGGGAATGGAAGAGAGAAGGGGGAGGGGTCGGAAGAGGCCTTGGAGAGAGGGAGGTGGGGAGAGAGAGAGAAAGAGAAAAATGACTAGGCCTATGAAAATGTATTTCACCTTCTCCCTCCTCGATCGTAATATACCGTATAACACCATAATTTCAAAGATACTGCTAAGCAGTGGTATTATAGAGGAGACTGGTCTCATAACTGGGAGTACCTGGATTCGATACCAATGCACTGGCGCCCTTTGGTAAGGCATTAATCCTCATTACCATGCAAGTCCCTCGGAGACGACTTAATGCCGTCTGTCCACTGGTTCCCTTTTATAAACGTACACGTGCTTACTTAAGAGTTAGGTAAAAATAACAATTTTAACCAACCATGAAACCGATAAACAGATTAAGCTGAAAGTGCACCCTACGATCTACCGCCACTGTTTGTTTGATCAGTTGATCTATACTGCGAGCACTGAAGCTTACATGAAAAGCGTTTGTTCTTTGCATCAATAATTTAAAAAACATTAGAAAAAAATCCAGACGTGACGGTAGTGTGTGCATGTGTTGGCGGGGGGGGGGGGGGGGGGGCTGGCACAACTTACATGCAATGGTAGCAAACTATTCCGAATTCTATATTTCGCCCAGACACCTGCCCCCTTTATCCCACAAATCCAGAAACGTTCGACTAGTGTGGATAACGCCAAGGTGCCAGTGAGTAATTTAAATGCAAAAAAAAAAGGGGGGGGCAACTGAGACATCTTGAAATCCGTTTAATTTTTAACCCATCGCCTATCAAGCCTATGTTCAGGGTAGCTCCTGTGCTAAGTCTTTAGGAATAAAAAGATTCTGTATATAGTCAATGGGTGAAAAATGGTGAAGTTCGCGGGGGGGGGGGGATGTTTCACAAAGCTGTACTTTTAAGTTACGCATGACTTTACGAATGACTTGAATATGAAAGCTAAATGGCATTCTCAATCTCTTTTCATCACAGAAGCTAAAGTTAAAGTATCTATGTAGAATAACATTACTGTTATTAACAAAACATTTTTAATTGTGAAGTATATTTCTAGCCAATAATTTAATTGAGATTATGGAAATACTTTGTCAAAACAAGAGGAAAAACTCTGGGCATCCCATTTTGGCTCTTCATAGCTAAGTCGTTTCTTGTTTCTCTTCTTAGCTCATGGAGTAGGCATGGTAGATGGGTTTTTAACAAGAAGGGGGTTTCATAAAGCTGTTCGTAATGTTACACATGACTTTACGAACAACTAGAATACGGCAAGCCAAATGGAATTCTCAGTCATTATAAATCGCATCAGCTAAAGGTGAAATATGCAGACATAGATTAACATTACTTTTGTTTGCAAATTTTTTTTATCGTAAAATATTTTTTTGCCACAGTTTTATTTAGGTTATGGGAAACGCAGTCACTCTGTAAAAACGTCAGAAAAACTTTGGGCATCCCATTTAGCACTTCATATGCAAGTCGTTCGTAAAGTCATTCATAACTTTACGAACACCCTTATGAAACACCCCGGGTTTGTAAATACTGACTTAGTACAGCCAATACACCCCCCCCCCCCCCCCCCCCGTGAAACAAACACTAAACGAAACAAAACAAAACAAAAAAAAAAAAAAAAAAAAAAACTCCGGACGGAAACACTTTGAAAGAATTAAGCTAAGTGAAATCAGTCGTTAGGAGGGGAAGGAAAGGATTATAATCGATTGTTTGTAACATTGTGACGATTTCAAACAAAGTAAACTTCAGATATTTAATATCGGAGTATATGTCATATCAAATTTCAATGGTTCATAGATCTTTGGTCTGTTGCCACTCGACCAGCTGATCCCAGGACGCGTGCCCTTCATGACGAAACAATGGACTCGCTGGAGCGTAGAAGCACACGCGATCGCGAGCACACCGCAGCACGCACGCACCTGCACCTGTTTCGGTACATTCCGATGCCTATTGTTCGGTTAAAGGGGATAGTCTTGAGGATCAGACACAAAGACCCTTCTTGTCATTTTTTTTTTCTTGCTCACCAGAGATTTGGACATACAGAAGTTTCCTCTTGAAATAATCCCGAATCTGCCACTGTAAACAGAATAATTTTTTTTCAAAGGATATTGTTTATTTATTTTTTCTTTTAAATACTAGTAGAATATCCACAGCTAGTGAAGTTTTAAGAGTCTCAATAAATCTTTTTAATATGGAAAGCTTTCCAAAAAATCTTAGATTATGTTCAAAGGCATGTAAAATGTTCTCTTCTTGATAACTCTTCACAATGCTGATAAATCTAGTTAAAGCCGCCTATGTTAAGTAAGATTCTTCAATGTTTCCGTCTTTACTGAAATAAATTAACACAAATAATATCAAACATGTAAACATTGGATTGATAGGGTCTGAATTTTGAAACCACGCTCATAAGGTATCCTGCTTGAATACTGGCACTTCGCCAGGTAACTAAAAGCAGAATGAAAAAAAAAAACTTTTTGTGTGTTTCAAATCTTTGTATACGTGCGCGTGTCTTGCCCTTTCTTTAACAAACCATGGAACAGCTGTTTGGAAGCACAAAAGAAGCGATTACTTTTCTGTTGGGCTAAAGCAAATCTCGAAGGTCGACTATTGTCAGAATATTCTTTTCTTTCTTTATGGTAGCCCCTTTTTTGAAGTGTCACAAAAGTAAACAATGCGAGAGGAAAACTCGGCAAGGGGGAGGCTCCGCGCACACACACGGACTGGACAATGATAAACTTAACCTGCAAAGGAATTGCATTGCATTTTTTTCATAGATTCACACACAAAAATGAAAGGATAAATAGGCGGGGGAGACTGAAGCAGGAGGCGAGCCATAGGCATTTGCTTTTCTTGGCCATTATTCTTTCAAGGGTCCAACAGGTTGTACTTTTTGAGGCTATTATGGCGTCGAAACGAACCGTTCAAAATCGCTTGAATAAACACAGCGTCTTATCAAAAGATAGTCATCTTGCACCGAAAAGTAGTTTGGAGCAGACTCTACCCGGTCTTGTCTTGGGGCCCCAGAGGGGCTATAAATGAGTAGAAGTTGACTCCTAAAATCATTAGGAGAAAATTATCAAAGGTTCATGAAGCAATAAAGGAAAGAGGAAGATTAGATCTGGAAAAGTGGATATGAACTGATTCAATTTTAGCTTTGTCATTTCCATTAATGAAAAATACAAATTTCCAATGCCAGATGGTCTTATTGTAAAATACTTTTATTCAAGTTTGCGATGTCAGATTGAGGTTGAAGTCTGTCTTGGTATAACTAGAAGATGAAAATCATCCTTTCTTATTAATTTCAATAGAAAACGATAATGTCTATCCCATAAGGTTTTAGAAGGAATAACTTATAGATTTTTGCGCCTTCTTTCACCTGCTCTATGATGATATGAAGTTGGTTTTTTTTTCGAGAATCAGCGAAACAGAAATTCAAACGTCCTTAATTCCTCTCAACCTCCAAGCATTTTTCCGTCTTTCTTATTCCCCTCCATAATAGACCCTTGATAATTATTATGACCTCTAGGTCTGCACCTATTTTCCCTAGCCATCTCTGTCTGTCACTCCATAGGCATGGTCTCAATTCGACCCCCCCTTCTCCTTCGACCCCTATCCCTCCCCCCCCCCCCCGCCCCCGTATCTCTCTCTCTCTCTCTCTCCTCTTCTACCACTCTCCCCTTTTTTGGAACAATAGGAACCAAAATTTAAAAAAAAAAAACCCTCCCATTTGCCTAGTTGTTTTATCTAATTTCCCTTTCGTCATCTTTTCTTCCTCTTCGTCACCATCATCATCACCACCACCACCACCATCATCATCATCATCATCATCATCATCTTTAATCATCGTCGTCGTCGTCATCATTAATTATCATCATCGTCGTCGTCGTCGTCGTTGTCACCACCACCATCATCTTTCTCAGTGGCCAAACCATGCTCTATAGAGTGGAGATTATTCTCAAATACTGACTGAACTTCAGGAACTAGCACAAACCCCCATCAGACAAAATGTATATAATATGCCAAATGAACTTTGAGAGCAACATCCATAAATTTGAACAAACTCCTGAATTCCATGACTCTGACCCGTGTGTCAAGTGTACTGGGACACCGTGTGTGTCTGTTGAAACGAGATAAAGGGGGGGAAAAAAATTGGCGAGCGCGCGTCAGGCACGCGACCATCAAAATGTAAACATAAATTTCAAGGACTTTCGGGATTGAGAGGTGCATCATGAATTCTTTTCCGGGAAGGGGTGGGGGGTTAACAAGTTAGTGTGCTTTTGTTGTGCCTAGAAAATATCTGACAACTAAAAATAATGAAGGTAATGACGACGAAGACTTAGAGATTAGCGCTTTTTTTTCACAGACACGATTATATTTGAGAACCTTTTCACACACAAAAAACCCCTCTCCTCATATAGTTGCAATCGGGGGGGGGGGGGGGGACTCCGATGATAGGGGTGGGGAGGCGTTCAGTCAGGATTAAAAACCACGTCCATGGTCGCCGTAAACTTTGCGCTTTACATGATCTCGCTCCTGCACTTTATAGATGTGATCAACATCTTGAAGAATCATTTTGGTAATATTGTTTGAGTTCTTTCGAAGTCATTATTTTTTCTTCCTTTTTTAATTAGAATCATTTTGTTCAGAGCATCATTATCATGAATATTATTTTTGACCATATGTTTGTGCTGCTAATATTGATTCCCCCTTTATTTTTTTGTTTATAAATCACTTTCATATAAGAATAGATCCCCATTCTTTATCAAAGTCATGACAGTCCCACTGCTCCGACCCTTGCACACATCTCATAAACACTTCATGTCCCCAATGTTATTCTTCGAAAAACGAATGCTAAGACCAAAACATTACGTCAACCTCCGTTACCATGGCGACGCACCGCTAAGACATGGGGAGTACCACTGCAATGTTTTTGTCTGCAAACGTCCGGCGAAGGGCCTCGTACATTTTTCATGTTACGGCCTTTGTGCGTAATCCATGGAATGTTCTTTGTGTAAATTCGAAACCCTGCACACAAAGCGGTGCACATTGGGCGCAAGCGAGTTGGCTCATGATTGCGAAGAAAATATATACAAAGCAGGACTGGCGGGAAAGCTACATAATAACATGACTCTGTTGTTATTATTTGGTGAACTCTTTTTGTGCATTTTGTATACCAACTCTTAGATCGGGAACAAAGCTGGAATCAAGCCAGCTTAATTCTAAAAATATCAACAAAGAAAGAGAAAAGGAAAGGAAATAAAGAAATCGGCACATGTTGGTTCCGTATTGACAAAGAAATATTTTGAACCTTCATTGAACCAAGAAATCATAATGTCAAAATTGAAATCACAATACATACTGTGTAGGCATTTTAGATGGGACATGCATTGGCTATTCTATTATGACTAACATCTGTCGATATTGTGATATATAAATTAACGTGCCATTTTCACCCTTTTGCTCAATAGGCCTTGATAATGACAACTCGTTTTTATTCTTCCAACTTTGCTCCCTGCTTCATTATTGCTTCAAATCTTTCGGCGATTTTGTTTTTCTTGCATGAAAATGTAAAACCCAAGAAAACAAAACACTATGAAAAGTTCGGCATGAGCCATATCTACTTTATCATAGAGCTTTGTAGTTCTTCAATCTTTGTTTAGTATATCGTCTACCTGTTTAACTTTGGTGGCGGATGTGGGGGGGGGGGGGGTGGGGGTGGGCGTGCGGAGGGGCGGCGCGAAGGGCGGATAATACCTCCTACCAAAATAAACGCAGTCCTCCTATTACCATACTTTAAAGGCGCACCGCAGTGTAAAAAAAAGGAGTGGTCAAAATTCTCTTGCAGTAGGCCTCCTTTCAAATGACTGTACTGAAAATGCATTAAAGACATCATAAAAGATAAACAATAAACAAACAAAAAATTGTCATCGGACATTTCCGTACACTGAAATGGGCCATAATATATCTCGATCTCCATTTTTGACTTTTCCCTCTTTTATTTCAGTCATCACCAATTTCCCAAGAAGCGGACCAGGAAGTTTGAGCGACATCTTTGAAACGAATCTTGACTAGTTGGACGTCGATACGGAACAAAAAAAAACCAACCAATTACATGATCGGTGCTTTAATGTTTTTATTTTGTTCCTTTGATTCTTTGTCTTGTTCGCAAATCGAATTTCCTCAAACGCGTCCAAGAAAAATTGGTAGTCATCTGGGAATTCGAAATGTTTGTTGCATTCACCGATTGTTGACGGTACCGGTGTTATCATGGTTATCATTCTCTCTCTCTCTCTCTCTCTCTCTCTCTCTCTCTCTCTCTCTCTCTCTCTCTCTCTGCCTCTCCCCTCTCTTCCTCTTTCTCTTGTTATCAAAATAAATCTTAAGAAAGATGGCAAGTTTCTTTAAACTCAAAATATTTTACAATGAAAATGAAGCTGCGAAATGATGATGAAGATTACGAATGTTGTATCAAGAAATTCGGAAGAGCATGAAGAGGGTGGAGTGTATGTAATCATTGGGCATCAAAGTGTCCCGTATGCGTGCGTGGGATCATACTCAATGGTTCATTTTTTCCATTTTTTTTTCAAACAGGGGGGGGGGGGGGCGCTACGCCAGCCCCATGTCAGGCTGAATACGTCACTGATAGATTTCAGTAGTCATAGCAACGATGGTATAAACACACAGTGCTTCTTTACTTGATTATTCCATATTTCAATTTTTTATCCATTATTAATCATTGATTCTAAAACAAACAGGCACAACTAACGTGTATCGGGGGGGGGGGGGGGGGGGGTGAGTCATATCTAGGATGTCCTCTTGCCATATCATACTCTGAGCAATTTGTAATGACTTTGAAGAAGGGGCGACCGCCTCCCCCTCCCCACCTGGCTTGGGATTAAAAAAGAAATCGGCAGTATCGAAAGTAGATCGCCTTCTTCAAAAAGAAGGTCAACTTTCAACTTCCATCTTCACGCTTTTTTTCCCCCTTGTTGTTGTTTCCCATTTCGCCCTTTTTATACTGGCCAGGTTACTGTAAGTAAAATGAGTCTACGTATTGGAGGCGATTCTGGTAATTACTCATTACGGACATCTGTCGCAGAGTGCCTGCAATACCAAGATTGTTCGACTCGGATTTTGTATGGCTTCTGTTTGCAAACAAAATCTACTAGGTCAAAAGAAATCGAGGAAAAAACAGAAAGAAACGAAAAGTAAGGCAGATTTGAAAACTTACACGATTTAAACCCCCCCCCCCCCCCTCTTTCTCTATCTTAATGTGAAATTATAACGACGGGATTTTAATGAGTCAAACAACCCATTGAAATGGGCGTTAACTAAACGATTATACTCTACAATAATTTTAACAACTCCACATCATGAACAATGACTTTGTTTGTATGGTTTCACACACTTCCTGACAAGACTGTAATTTTGAGATTAGTTCTGAAAGAAAACGTATTTTCAATAATGTTCAACAAGGGGAGGGCTGTGGGGAGGCAGAGAAAAGACATTAAATTCTACACGCCCCCGACGCGTGTGTGCAAGCTTTATTCATTCAAACGTATCTGTGGGTTCTTTGTTCAAAGTGAGACAGCGGGGTCATCCCAAAACATTGTAACAATTGTCATAATTACTTATCGGCAGTTCCGCTGCCACAATAACTATTGTTTGGAGAACGCGTTACTTTTTTTTTTTCATTGAATCGTCTTTACATTGAAAAGCGACGCTGCACGCGTGAAGCATCTTTTGTGTAAAGTGTCTTTATTTTATGGTGTCTTGCATGTAATGAAGCGTTTCGTCCGCGTGTATTTGCGATCAGTGCATCTTTTTTTCAACAAATAATCACACATGTAACAGAGAAATCCGTAATTCATGGAAAAATTATTGAGCTTCGAAGATTTCTTTCGATCTTCCAGCAGTTCATCGGATGGGTGGCAAACCGATCATCGGTCAACATGGTCAAGTGGCCGCTTAAGAAAGAAAACCAATCTGACAAGCTTTTTTTTCTTCTTTCTTTTTTAAACAACACATACATACACTGGTATCCATAATATGCATACAGCACATCACTTTATTTGATAGACGATAAAACAGGAATGTAAATACAATGCCTCGCTCAAGGGCATAAGTGCCTTACCGGGGATCGAACCCCGGACCTTCGCATCTCCACTCAAGCGCCTTAAACCACTCGACTACGGCACCTTTCTATTTCACTTCCTGAAGATTGATTTGAAAGGCAAAAGGGAACACAAATTTGTATCAAAATGGTTCATGGAAAGCAAAGAAGAAGAAAAAGAAGAAGAAAAAGAAGAAAAGTCAAAGGAAATCAAGTTTATGAGGCTACAAAACATCCATAGACTCCTAATTCTTTATATTGAATAACTTCACCGTAATATTCTCTATAGCATAATTGCAGAATGGTCTTTTGTGCAAAGGTTCTGTTGTTTTCAAATTGTGAAAATATTTCAGGCCACACGGATAGAAATGATGCGATTTGAATTAATTCTAATATTCTTAAAGGTGGATCACTTAATAAGAGCAGCTTTTAGATGCGATGTACTTTGATGGTCTCAAATTTACCAGGTAGATTACCTTGATCTTACTGGAAGGAAATATAATAATGATAATAATAATAATAATAAAAATAATAATAATAATAATAATAATAATAATAATAATAATAATAATAATAATAATAATAATAATAAATAATAATAATAATAACAATAATAATAATAATAATAATAATAATAATAATGATAATAATAATAATAAAAATAATAATAATAATAATAACAATAATAATAATAATAATAATAATAATAATAATAATAATAATAATAATGATAATAATAATGATAATAATAATAATAAAAATAATAATAATAAAAATAATAATAACAATAAGATACTGTGTGGCAAACTAAAGCATGAGGTTGGATTCAAAATGATATTTTATTTTAAAAAGGAAGTTACCTCAGAATCCTAAAAAGGTAATTGCTATGCATGAAACAGATATGCCGAATAGAGCATGCTAACAAAAATTTAAAAAGTTGAATGCCTAAGGAGAAATTGCTACAGGGGCAATTCTACCTAGGGATAGATGTTCAGGAGTAACCGTCCTCCGGGTAACCACCCGTCGATGTGTCTTCCGGGATGATTTCCAAGCAGGGGTCGTTCTAATGAAGAAAAAAAGCTTAAAATATCAAAATAGTCCTAAAGAGTCTATCAAGACTAGCCCTCATAATTTCCTTTAAATTTCATCTTCGTGTGAAATAACAGAAATAACAGAAAAGCTTAAGTGTGTCCGTGTTCAATGCTATTTTCCAAATTTCATTTTTCTAATTTTGATGAAAAAATGCATGTTTGCTGTCGAAATATTTAAAGATTTGAGATTTTTAGGCGTAATCAATGATACATTCGTAATATGCATGTCCATAACAAGCTGTGACTTTTAATTCTTGTAAATATTTTGCTTGTAATACAAAGGTTAATACAGGCTTGTGTGTCAGGTTTGAAAAAGTTTTGACTTCTCAAGTTCTATCCTTCATGTCCCTAAATTCCGCGATTTACGCAGTATCATAAGCATCATGAACCGTTCAAGAAGCTTTTGTAATTTCAGATTTAGAATGGAAAAAGGAAGAAAGAAGGGAAAGAGAATGTTAGAGGAAAAGGAGGATTTGGGAGTGGAAGAGAAAAAGAAAGATAATGATATAGAACTAGGAAAGAACTATAAGACAGGAGAGGGCGCCGTAATTTTTCTAATGGACATAACCTTCAAAACCCCGTCCCTGACCCATAAAAAAAGGTCTGATACCAGTTACCCAAACGCCGCCACCACCACAACAAAATGTAGGGACCCCCTTCACCCTCTGGGGCCTCATCCTTGCTCCCCTGGCCAGCCCTTATCGGACCCCATACCACCAAACAGCTGTTCCAAGTTCAGCTATTCACCTTACCTGACCCCATCCAAAAACATCTTGAACAAAACTCACCCCAAAACAGCTAAGCATAAAACCACCTGTAAAAGTGTCATCTGAGGTCATAATGACGTCACAATACAACTCGCTTTTATTCTGTAAATCCTCAACTCTCGTGCAATGATTTTGTGAAGTGAAGAGGAAGAGAGACATGTTGAAAAGATGCCTGACCGCGAAGCGTCGCTTAAATTCTTTTATTTATTTTTTTCTCTTTTTGACAAGCTGATTCTTTTCTACGAAAATTCAAATAAACTTTTATAAAAGCAGGAAGTGCATTCACAGCTCTTTTCTCTCCATCGTTTCTTTGCTTTGCACCATTTCAATTAAGAAAAAAAAACCCGTCTCCCCCTTTTTCTCTCCTTTTCAAGTCGAAGTCACGCAGGGAGATCAAATACCCTGCGCATACCGCCCCAGCTCTCTGTCTCCACATCGCCCTTCTACCTGAAAAGAAAATGAAATATTTCCTCGCGGGCTAATATGGGCTTTTATTCCACCTGAACAGCCCCGAATCAAGTCTGAAAAGGCACCGGTTTGTGCCCCCTGGCAACACTTCTTTTCGAGTCACGCTATGGAAAGGTGGGCAAAAGAGGCAGAGAAGAATGGTTTTTGACAATTCGACAGACGGCTGATATCCGTTCCATTGTTGAATTAAGTTTAAGTTCTTTTCTCGATAGCCCGCCTCACTGTCAGGGAGACTGGTGGTATTGTGACGTCACAGAGGTACCGTTTAGGGTGTATAGATTCCAGTATAGTATTTGAAGTTTTTTTTTTTTTGGTTTTTTTTTTGAATGCGGTGACTATCAATTCATTGCTCGAGCTTCCTACCGCAAAATCAGATTAATATCATGAATATCGTTTGAGTAAAACCATTACGAAGAAGAAAACTTTCTGAAATGTATGTATTTGCAATTGCCCAACAGGTTTCCGTTCAACTTATTTGTTTATGCGACACAATGGTCCGGCAACACTAACTGAATAATGAACTTTATTCCCTGTACCAAAAGCTAAACCCTAACCTTAAACCCTAACCTACAGACCTGAGCTTAATTTTGTTCAATTGTAGTGTTAATGGGTTTCTTCAAAAATCAATTTCGATTCTCATGCTTTACAAAATTGGGTAATTGTTTTTATTACTCTCTTAAAATGTTGTACTTTGTGTAGTGCTCATTATTTATTCGCAATACCTGTTCTGTCTTTTATTTGACATATTTTTTTAATTGTTTTATTCATTATCGTTTGAAATATTGCATAATCTTTTGGGAATTTTGTTTGTTTGGTTGGTTGTTTTTCTTTCCAACAGTTTTAATTCATTGTATTCTGCGCATATTTGTAATGCAGGGCTCTGTGGAAGGCCAGTTTGTTTTACGAGTACTTTTTTTAAAATACTGAACAGATCACCCTGTCTAAAGATTCTAAATGATAAATAATGAAAATAAACTAAACCTTATATCATTGAGGAATTTAATGAAGCAAGGAACAATTATGTCGGATCGTCATGTCTATAATGTCTCCAGTGGTAGGTGTTTGAAATCATGCATGATTATCTTTTTTTTTTCTTTTCTGTTTTTTTTTTTTTTTTGCTCAAGCGTTCCTCTCGATTGTGTTTAAATGTTTCTCTACATCGATTTTTATGAAACATTGTTTATATGCACCCATTTTCACATTTCTTTACGTTTTAAATTCTTTTGGGGCATTTTTTTTTTTGGGGGGGAGGAGGCACGCCCTCTTTCCCAAATCCCCCGGGATACATCTCTGCATCTGCCCCCCCCCCCTTCCCCTCCCCCTCCATCCTCTGGTTCTACCGTCTTTTGGAATGCGGTTTACCATCAGTAATGGAATAAATCATTTCAATCTAAATTAATAGAAGGCTGGATAATGGGTTGGCTGTAATTGTTAAAAGATACTATTTTAATTTTAGCCATATGGTCAGAGGCAGGACTTACAATTCATTTAAACTTTGATGATTGATTCGTATATTGATAAAATTTGGATTTGTTTGCGATCATTCATCCGAATCTGTTATTCAGTATCACTTGCACACTAGTACATCTTGTCCATTGTGATTCCTAAACTAAACTTCGAATTGCTTACTTTGTGGTGCAGTTGTATCTAGTGCGATAAAACGACGCCAAGTCTTTTGTAAATACGATGGCAAAACAAATAAAGAAGATATGATTAGCTTTGATGGACAATGGTAGATTTCTTTTGTCCGATCACCAGTTAGATTGTTCCATCGCCTCTTTACTGAGCCGTAGACTGTGACATGCTTATTTACCTAAAGAAATTAGACGACTGTTAATGTCATGCTCGATAATCTATTTCGCTCGTTTGCACCGTCTTTTGAATAAACTGCAGAGAATGGTGAAAAGCCCGACAGATTGTGGTTTACCAAGTTGCAGGCAATTTACAAAGTTTCCTCTCTCTTTTTTTTTTTTTTTTTTTTTTTGGTTAAAAAGTATATTAATGAAGGAGAGTATCTTAAGGTTGCAGTGTCATTGACCGTCAGGAAATGAAAAGCCACCATGAGCTGCGTATATAGTGTGGGTCTAGCAGGGGCGTCGCCAGGGTGTTTTGATAGGGGGCAAGTTGACCCACAGGTGAGTTTATATACATTTTAAATGAAAAAAAATAGGGGTATTATTACAATTACATTACCCAACCTTCTCTTTTCCCATACTTTTTTTTTCTTCTTTCTCCCCTTTTTTTCTTTTTAGTCACTTGAAAAATCGTAGGGGGGCGGTCGCCCCTTGCCCTCCCCCCCCCCCGGTAGCCCCGCCCCTGCGGTCTAGTGCAAGACTATGGCACCGTAGGGGAGGGGACCACCAGTCTGGTTGGGTGAAATGCCGTTGAACAAGGCCTACAGATATACACGGGGAGGAGGATGACGGATTCCCGTCATCCTCCCTTTCATCCTTCTTTCCCGTTCTTTTCTTCTCTCTCTTTCCTTATTACTGTCATTTCTTCCCATTTTCGTTTTTTTTTTGGCAATTCGACGGGGTAAGTGCCTTGTGCCTCATCGGGCTTGACGGGCTACGCCACTGCACTCCATAAGATGCAAACTATTTTGGTTTAATGTAAGAAGCTGTGGTATAAGTGGTGATAACAGATTATCGTTACCTAGTGATTGTGTATTTAATTATGGTAAGGTGGTATACAAATAGAATGTGATTGGTTCATGTCTGTGGTAGCACAATCAAATGGACTGAAATGCCGCAGCTTTGCAACACGACGGCTATATAAAGAACCCATGAAAGCCAGTCTGGTGGACCTTTCGAAAGATCCCTCTGCCTTTACTAGACCGACATTTTTGTCCTTCTCGTGGGCTTCCTGTTTGATGAGGGAGTCCAAGTTTGAAGCATTCATCCCCGGAACCCGTAACTGGCAATATGATGACAAACAAACAAACAAACAAAACAAAACAAAACTGGTACACGGTTCAATTAAGTTTACCAAATGCTCATTAAACAACACCAGTAATAAATGAAAATATTTATACTGCGCGGCATATCCCCCGAAAGGGTGCTCAAGGCGCTTTACAATGAATATCATTAGCATTATTATTACCCCAGCAGTGCCAGGTCCCCATTTATACACCTGGGTAGTCAAGAGTGCAGCAAAGGTGGATTAAAATTAATGTTTTGCTGAAGGACATAAAAGGCCGGGCAACAGGAGCTGGAAACTATATAGTGATGAACTTCTTCCTGAAGTTTTCCCTCCCCCTTTAATCCCCCATTACCAATTCAGTCACTTTTCATAATCGGTTCTGTTTAACCATGGTTTAACCTTTTCATCCCAAGTTCGTCTGCAACATATGGTTTACCCCTGATTATAATTTCGATGAATATGACAGGTGAAATACTGTGCCATCATCTTTTTCTTTCAGATTATCTGCTGCTTTGTTGCATATTAAAAGCGGATTAAAATAAAGCCCAAAAGGTACTCTGTGGACTACAGAAGGCTTCTGTAATATGATGAAAACGTCGTCAAGCTATGGTGGATTTAAATAAAACATATGAGATAAAAGCAGAGAAAAAAGAGGGGAGAAGAAAAATGGTATAATAGAGTGAAATATAGGTTAAGGTTATCCACACGAAGCCAGACGGACTCCCGTGAACAAAAAGAGCGGGAAATAAAAGCTTCTTTTTGGTAAAATAGTTTACTTTTCTCATCTGGTAGAAAGAGAGACTCGGGGCACGCGAAAGGTTGCTGGCATTCCATCCGTCTTTAACTAGATTCTATTAGGCTAAGGGCAAGGCGCTCGGGATTTGAAAAGCAAAACTGTCATCTTTTCACATTGATTATCAAAAAATATGTTGCATTTATTAGCGTATCTCATTTTGTTTTGATTTTATGTCTTTTCATTATTTTATTTGTAAAGTTTCGCAAAGTCACACGGTGCGGTAAAACAAATCTGATAGGTATTCGTATGGCAGTAAAAATGAAATAAAATGAAATAAATCTAAAACGGATGGAACTTTACAGAATCTTGGTGTGATTGCCGGGTTAAAGTCCTTCTTTGAACTGGGTATGATATTAGTACACTAAGGATCCGTTTTATAACCGAAACCTAGCCATGAACTTGGCTGCAATTTGTGAATACCTTTAACCAAGGCACGGCGGGAAAGTTCCGTTGGTAATTATTTGTGCCCTATATATTGGTGGTCAAGGAGAGATAAAGAGAGAACGTAAATCTAAAAAGGTTTGAATCTAAATGTTAGGCAACTGTGCATAATGTTTCATATCAGTTTTCTAAGAACAATATCATCGTAAGCTGAAAGTGTTCAATGAAATGTAAAGTATGCAAAAATAGTTATGTCGAATGGTGAAGTTTTGTGAAAAGCATGCAACCTACAAAATGTAAACCCTATTATTAGAAAGGAAATAGATATGTCGGAGAGAGAAAATGAGAGGGGGAGAGAGGGAGAGAGGGAGAGAGAGAGGGATAGAGCTGGGGGGGGGGGGGGAGGGAGGGGAGGGAGGGGAGAGGTGGAGAGGAAGGGGGAGGGTGGACAACTTTTTTTAATGTTCTCCAAATTTTTTGATTTAGCTATTATTCAAATGAGAACAATTTCCAGAGCCGATAGTTTCCGAAATATATACCCTATCCAATATCCGCTAAAAAGAGAACCATGCAATACCAATGTACAATACACTACAGGGCCTGCAGGATGTATATATGCTGTTGGTTAATACAGACATAAGAATTCCTTCTTTCCTCACAGCCTGTTAAGAAGTTCAAACAAGAGCTCCTCTAAAAGCACTGAAAGAGCGCCAACTCTAGATCTATAGACTATGCACTTCCTGAGCTAGGAAAGAATACATATACTAGTAATAATTATGCCAAGTTTGAAAAAAATGAAAGAATCAATGAAAGCCGAAAAGGATTTACATGCATGAATTAAGCATTTGATATATTGAGTAAGAGGGTGTTCTGAGGCGGTTCATAAAGTGTGAAATAGGTTCTTGATTAACAGTTAAGTATTCTTGCTTTTAATTCTACTAAAGGCGATATCTTTCGGGGAAGCATCATCATGGGAAGGCCCTTGGGTTTGGGGAAACTGCATGTGACTGTTTAGTCTCGACGCTTGGACAAAAAACTTGATTTACGCAATGAATAAACTCTCAACATTATTATCGTCGATTAATGCACTTGTACGACACGTCCTCTAGCGACAATATCATATTCAAGTCTGAACTTATTTGTCGCCGGAGCAATATGTTCCGGCACCGCCAATACACGATAGCCGATCTTTCAAATGAGCACTGTCATCATCCACATACCCCTCCCCCGTTTACCTTTAAGACTAGATGTCCAACTTTTTTTTTTCTTCATTCAGATATTTCCTTTAAAAGGTAGCATCTGGTATATTACGCTTATAAATCTGCAATGACGTGTAAGCAAAGAAAAACCAAACTGTTAGGAGAATGATTGATGATTGATGTACTCCAAAAGTGAAAGCTGACAGTCCGAGCGAATTTTCCTTTATTTCTGATCACTTTACCTTCACCATCCAACCGACGCCACTTCGCATCTGCTAACTTCATCCTGTGGTTGGGGAACTATTACGTCATCACAAGGGGCACCAAATGCGCTATTGTGTATGTCTGTTGAAAGACTTGGGTTTGAGCAAGGAAATATTCACGGCCATGTAAGGATGAAGTAAAAATGAAAGTTTAGAATTACTCTAAATCAATCAAAAGAATAAAAGAAGATGAGGGGAAAAGAAAGAAAGAAAAGAAAGAAAGAAAGGAAGAAAGAGAGAGAGAAAGAAATACAGTTAGGCTTCAAGCCCTGAAAGATCCATGAATTCTGATAAATTAAAGACCTTTGCTCATGCTTTTAATAAACATTTGTTTAAACTGTGTGACAAAAGTTATATTTTTTGCTCAAAATCAAATCACAATGAGTTCAATTCACTGAATCAATTTGATTTAGAATACAAATAGCCAAAATGGAAAATGATCACGATGGTCGTCATAACTGTCATTGTATACAAAGCGGCAACTATGTTCTGCTCAAGCTAATGAAATAAAATATGAAAAAATACACATACGTGGAAAAAGTAACAGCGTTCAGCTTATCTTTTCTTCATTATTTTAATTTTGTTTCAGGGTGTTTTTTGTTTACTTTTTGTTTTGTTTTTGTTTTTGATTGTCTGCTTTTTTCCCCTGTTTTGTTCATAGTTTGTTTGTTTCTCGTATCTTATTCTTGGTTTCGATTTCTTGCTTTTGTTTCTGTTTTGGGTTAATCTAATTTCTATTTTGTTTTTGTTTTGTTTTTGTTTATGTTTTTGTTTCAAGTGAAGTCATCCATCCCTATACCGCATCCGCTGTCATCTGCTCTGAAGTGATGTTGACCGGAAGTGAGTAGGACGAGGATGGGGGCTGTGTTAGAATGGATGCTGCTGCTGCATCATGACAAATCCTTGTGCAATTTGTTTAATGTACAAACCATCCAATGTGATGATCTACTCTGGTTTCCTCAAAACATTTCCGGATCTTGGACAAGAAGATTTGTCAATGTTCTGGTGAAATAATGCTTCAAAAAGAATGCATAATGTGATTGACAGTATCAGTAGTTAACTATGATCTCATTTTTCATAATTTTTTTGTTTTATTTTTAAAAAATCAAGGTAATTCACTTTGGAAGTATACAAGATTATACTGAAACAAGAATTTGAAAGAGGACCACCCCACATAAAAAACCCCCGAATGCATGAGTGATATACATGTATCAGGAGCTGGGGAGCTTTTTTGGGGGGGGGGGGAGGGGCTGACACCTTAATAAGTGGGGTCCAGGGGGCAGAAGCCCTTAATGGGTTATCATGGTTTTACGAGCCGATGAACAATTTGAAAATCGAGATTTTATAATTCATATTTTTTTTTTCTTTTTAAAATGAATTTACGTAATTTTTAGCTTAAATAGAGTGTGTTTGTGTGTGCGCCGCTTCCACGGCCCCTGTGTATAAACGATAATGTATATGAGTAGGCCTATGAATTAGGTATGATTACAAATTCCGTTGCTGAGTCGGTAAAGTCTATTGCCTATCAGAAATTTTGTGGCCTTTAAACAGCACGTGGCAATGGGACATATACAGCAATAAATAGTCAATACATAAGCCCTTGAGTGGCAGCTGAAGCTCAAGTCCCATTTCTACGCGGTTATTTATTCCCTGCTCACAGAAATGTTGTTTTCCCTTTTCTGTTTCCAGTAGTATCCATATATAGCACACAACGATCCATCCACACTTAAGAAATTGTGCAAACATTGTAATCCTAGTCTGATGACGTTGCAAATGACGTCACACGTCAACCAGTTCAAATACAGTGCGAGTCAAAAATGGCAATTTACGCGCGCAAAATGGAAATAAGAGTTAAAGCAAAATGTAAGTGGAATACTATGTTAACCCTGTCCTAATTACGAATTGAAGCTCTAAGCCCTGAAGGTAAATGTTGCCTTGGTGATTTTGATATTACATATGCGCTTGGCAAACAGTAGTAGAGCTATGTTTGGAGTTATCGTAGAATCAGTGAATTCATTTTAAAATTTTATCATCAATATTGTATAAGGGGATTGGGATAGATGTACTTTTTTCTGACTTGATGAGTGGCGTAGCGTAGATCCAACCATTGAGGGGCACTTTGTCGGGGAGGGGGGGGGGTAGCACTAGTAGGTGGATAAAATATGCTCAAGACCAAGGCCATCAAAATGAGGGGATCGTAACTACAATCGCTTTTTATGCAGCCACCCCCTTCTCTCCCCTAACCCCCCCCCCCCATCCCCTCCCTCCCCTCTCTACCCCATCTTTATGTCCCTCTCCTCCTTCCCCTTTAACTTTTTTTTTGGTGGGGGAGGGGTGATTAAAGTGTGGCAAGTACCACCGCATTCCTCGTAACTACACACAAAAACATTCTATCAATGAATTCAATTAACAATTCATTTCATACACAGTATAATTTATTCTCGTAGTCATATTGTATGCAAATGTGTGAGTATGATGACCAGTGATTTACAATGTAAAAATAACTGATTTCATTTTTTCTCTATAAAGTGACCTACATCACAATCTTTGTTTTTAAGATACGTTTCTAAAAAATGATGATCCTTGCAATGAATTAAGGAAATATAATAAAATGCAAAGGTCATTTTAAGTTCAGGTAATGCGGAGGACGAAAAAGGAGGAAATAAAGAAAAAGCGATTGGATAAAATTTGATACATGCCAATCAGGTAAACAAACAAAGCTCACCACTCGAAGAATTATGTCAACAGAAGGCTATATTTGTTAGATATGTAAATATATATCCTTTGTTTCTTGACCAGAAACTAGAGCGCATATTGGTCAAACAATCAATGTATTTTAAGAGTGAAAATAGATGTAGTGCATGGGAAGGGAGTGAACTTTATCGTGAAGCAATCAGCTGTTAAAATAAGGCGACGGCCAACGCGCCGGACTGTTACTACGTCGGGAAAAATGCGGGGTACAGTACAGCTGACATTCGTGTGGAAGTGTAAACAAACCCGTGTGGAAAAGAGACAGAATTATCAAACAGATTTGATATCGAGTGAGAAATATCACACAATCGATAATGGTGGCGGACCATGTGACGAGGCATCTTCTTAATGGGCCACTATACAGAGGGGTGTTCACATGAGAAGATTTGTTGATACTTGGTGCGCAGTGCAAACTTTGCTTGCGTATACTAGTATATCTATCGTATTGGTATCCATTTGATTTGATTTGATTTGATTTGGGATTGAGTAGAATCAAATTCATACATTTTACATGTTATCCTTCATCTGTAGAAAGAAAGAAACAATTTAACCATGAATGATGTCACAGATGACGACAATGTTGTACAAAATAAGTTGTTCAATTAAAAATGAAACCGGAACAAAGTTGAGAAATACAGGGTAGAGGAAAGACTTTCTTGTGAAATAAACACAACAAAAAAAGTAACTCCCCCCTAATTCAAAATGGCATAATTTTTAACGAAAAAGTTTTGAGCAAAATAATTTGGCAGGAGTGTCTCTTTACTTATTGACTTACTTCTGTGTGAAAATGAGATTGATCCGTCAACTCATGCATGAGCGAGCAAACATTAAAGGCAAAAATGTCACTTTACAAAAGTCACAAGAGTCATTTTAGGGTTCTGTGAAACAAACCTCTGGCGAATTTGAATTCTTCCATTGTTTGATCCAGTCATGCCTATCCCTGACACTTTTCTTGTTTATCACAGTTGGGTGAACACAGTTTTTTGAGAAAAATGATGTTCAGCCCTCCTAAATCTGCAAAATCCATTCAGTTTGTGGAAAAAACTGACATGAGACAGCACATTATGTGAAAATACCAGGTATTCGTTTTTTCCAGCATTAAACAGTAAATTTTCAGCATTTCTTGCTTCATCGTTCGCAATTTTGTCACTCAACCATGGCACAACCTCAAAAACATCAACAACACTAAAAAAAAAAAAAACGCCAGAAAAATCTTGTTTCACAACCCCCCCCCCCCCCCAAATGACTCTTGTGACTTTTGAAAAGTGACATTTTTGCCTTTAATATCTGCTCACTCATGCATGACTCGACAGATCAATCTCATTTTCAAATAGAAGTTAGTCAATAAGTGTAGGAACACTCCTGCCAAATTATTTTCCTGAAAACGTCTTTGCTAAAAAGTTATGATATTTTAAATTAGGGGGAGTTACTTTTTTTTGGTTGTGTTTATATGGGCTCATTGAATAGCAATGGCAAGCTCCTCCTTACGAACGAATATACCTCTAAAAAGAAATAGTATAATTTGCAGAGATGACAACCTTTTATTTATTCAAACATATCTATTCAGGATGAAAAGATCAGTTAAAAACTGTTTTACATCATGGTCCTGAGGTTAAAAAGCATGAATATAAAAAGAAACATACAAAAGATTATATAATGAAATAAACATAATAATAAGTAATCCAGATTCAAATTATTGTGGCGAAAAACACAGTAATGGAGAAATATTCTTATATGCGCTAGTAAAACTCAGAATGTAAACGGAAATATGCAAATGAACTTAAAATAGGTTAATCAATAAATAGAAAGAAAGTTAAGTAAGAAATAAAATGATAATGAGATTATCAGTAGTATCCCTTTGAAAAATAGATGGCTGGATGTAACTTATTGCACAAGTATATTGCATAATGTAAAAGAACAAATATTAAGTTTTGAAGTATGATTTCTTGTAATTACATTTAAAACTATCAAGTGATGTTGCATTTTGAAGTCCACTGGGGAGATCATTCCAAATTATTGCACCTGCATATCTAAAAGATTGTTTAAATGATTGCAACTTGAATAGGGGTAAAATTACATTTAACGTTTCTGCATTTCTAGTGTTAAAACCAGTTATCCAGTTCTTGCAGTATTTTTAAGTCTGAAAAGGAGTATTATGAGTGGGAAAAGGAGTATATCCTACTTTACAGCCATGGAACTGCACAGTAACTAAAGTTTTGAAAAAAAAAAAAAAAAAACCACAGTATTTTGCTTGAAACCTGCATTATTTTCCCTCAAAAGAACAGTAAAAAATACTGCAAAAAGGAACAGTCGGCATCACTGAATATGGAGATGAACGCTGAAAGATTATGTCGCAGAGTTAAGAAGAAAAGCAGGCGGAAGAGAGGAAGTTTGGTATTTAAGACAAAAGACGAGCAAACAAAACAAAGAGAATTATACTTTTTAGGACTGTCCTTTCAGTGTCAATATTGATAATAAGATAGAGACAGACGACGCAGGCTGAGATATACATGCAAAAAAAGGTCGTACCCCAAGGGGGTCGAAGACGCGTGCCAAATATTAACAGCTGATCGAGTTACTATTAAAATGATATAGGTCATCTACGTGATATCATTCGTTGAGAGCCATAAGGACGTTAGCTGATGGATTTCACACAGGAGTTAATTCCTTTCTGGCTCTCAGCACGCGATATGCACGAAGGAGGTGCATGATAGTTATCTCTTGGTAGCCGTTAGGACTAAGCTTGTATGTAGAGGGGTAACTAAGGGGGCACTGGGCGATTCGCCCTCTCCAATCCAGATTTTTTTATAAAGAAAATGAAAAGGGAGAAAAAAGGAGGAAGGAAAAATACATACCAGGACCAAATACGCCTTTCCTCTACAGACGATGTTCTTCTTAGTGTTCATTTTATCTTATTTCATTACCTCGTTAGACTCGTGCCCCCCCCCCCCTCCCCCTCGATAGCGGGGCCAATTCCACGCCTCTGGTTGTTAGGACAAACTTGGTAATCTATAATTGTTTATACTACGTTTCCTTAGCTCTTCAAAAATTAATTTGGAGATAATACGGCATTGTTTTCATTGTCCATTCGTTATTAATCATCAATCATCATGATCATCTGCCTTTTGACTACTGGATCGTGGAAAACACTTACTCAATGCAAACTGAAATGAAGAAATTAATGATTTTGATTTACAATATGATATGACGTTTGTAAATGGAGTGGGATTGGGCTACGCAAAATCTTTAAATCGTGAATCATCACGGCTTATCGACTATCAAGAAATCAAGTTTTCGATTGTGTAACAAATACAGAATAAGAAAAGGTGTACAATATAGATTTTTGGACAGCGGCGCAATTTTTCTATCAAACGGTGTTGAATATAATGCAACTGGATAGTTATCAACAGAAACAGCCTCTTTATAGAGTGTTAACGGTCGCTGTCAACAAAGGATCGCTATCAATGTCCAGAACAGTGACCTCAAGACAGATAGCCTCAGACAACCGAGTTCCCTATGGACAACTGAAATGTGACTTTGTCGAAGTATTTGAATTGTCATGGTAGATTCTCTTCACCATCTAAGAAGTAAAGTTCACTCTTTGTTGTTCAATAGATATTGACGAAGATGCTACGGTCTTTTCTTTTCATATTCGGCTATGTACGTATATCGCTGCATCAGCGTACCCTTACTTGATGCAAAAGGCATTTAATTCTCTCGTAAATAGAAGAAAGAAAAAAAAATTACCGTATGCTTCATTGGTGTTGTTTCTTCGAAACCTTTCCATGAGGAAGGGAATACCGGCTCCAAAATAGTAGTCAGAGTGTCACTGCTGGATTTTCATTAGAAGAACTTTAAAATGTTTGAAATGGAGATATGTGTTGCTGCTTTTTTACTGTGTAAATTTCTTTTCTGGAAGATGGCATTAAATAAATGTAAATTTGTTGTGATGATCATTTAAATGAATCATTTAGATTAGAATAGTGAAAGTGAAAGGGTGTTAAACAATAATCGAAAAGGATACCAGGTCCAAATTTGGAGAGGTTTATCGGGCGCTCTGGTTCTAGACGGAAGTGAAACAATATCAGATGTTCCTGCGATGAGAAAAACGTTAACAATGTCTTCTTTGAAATTTGGATGAATTTTCTTCGTGGTATTTCAGCGATGGTTCTTTTGCCGGTCTTTTGTGGGTCTTTTATCCGCAAGGCATATTATTTCAATCAGCGCAAGAAACTGATATTCTTCCGAACCTGAATCAAAAGCACACACGGGGGATTCGCAATGAACGGTTCTTGCTGAAAGGGCGGGGAAAGGTGATCCTCTTGATACCTTATTGGGGAGGGGGGGGGGGAGGCTCTCCCTGTGTCGGTTCTTTCTTACACTGACCGAAATTTCCATTCACTCTCCGATGAATGAGGAATTTGGTTAGAATTTCATTGTATTAATGGGAAAAAAATTGCCTAACGAGATCAACTTTAAAAAGCCTCATCCAATGGTAATATTGATTTTAGTACACAGGTTTTTGCTGTTTCGTAAACAGTAACTGTTAGGTTCCTCTTGATAACTTTTTAAGGTTTCTTAGCACAATACTCTAAAATCGAGTTACTTGTGCAACTTGAAGTAATGTAAAAAGATAATGATAATGGCAGTCAGATAGACATGAAGGTAAAAGACGGGGGAAAAAAGGACTCGAAAAAGCGAAAAAATAGAGGAAAGAACAAAATGATCATGGAAATAAATGGTGCGTATGTGTTAAATCTAATCATAGTTACAGTTAGTCCCTAGATTGACACCAAAGTGAAAGTCACTGTCCCTGTCATAGCTATATATTGGTCACTCTCTCTAGAGGCTTCTCGACCCAACGCGTGCCAAACGCGCGCCCAAGACATGCCGAAAATACTTGCGGACGAAAGGCGATACTTGCCGATCTCTGCCAAAACGATTACGCGGTAAGGCAATAAGACACAAATTCGTCACCTGATCGTCTGACATCGACCGAGAGCGATTAAGATGAATGCTTTATTGGTATATCATAACGATGTGATGGGAGAAGGTAAGACGAGAAGATGCATTTGTTAAGGAAATAATTTGATTGTGTTATGGCGCCTCGATGCCTTAGTCTAGTTTTCGTCACCCGGGTCGTTTTACGTCTAATGTGAGTGACGAGTGAGAGTCAGACAATTCTGGAGTAGGGATACACCTTGGCAGGCATGGTTATGACGTCACGCGAGCTGCAAGAAAGACGTAAATGACGTCCTGTGTTTAGGGCATAAGAGGAGTTTCAAAACGACGTCACATAACATTACTGTGCTATGACGTCAGGTCAACTGGAAAGGACGATCGTTCTGGGAAAATTTCGAACCTGGTCCTAACAGCCCTAACCATATCCCCAAACCCTATGGTAACCCTTGACCCTCACTCTAAACCTATGTCCCTGCCAACAAATGAACATGAAAACAGTTGTTGGCAGAGCTTACACTCAGATACAAGGGTCAGCTGAACAACGAATTTTGTTAAAGTGACTTACCATGCCACTCCCATGCCAGTGTTGTGAATCGCAGCTTGAGTCGGCGTTGTTGCCGAAAGAAGACTGCTAGGATGTAATACGACACAGCAGAAGGTAATTATCGAGATGTCCAGCATGACTGGGGTCAGGCAAAAAATGTGTCAGAAATTGACTGCCCCTCCAGGGCGAAGCTTCCATAATCAGGCAATAACACTTCCCATTTGTAATTTTATTCGTGTTCATTTTATTACGTATAACATTGCAATAATTATTCCATCTGTAAAACAAAGTCAAAACGTGATTTACTATGTTTCCATTTCCTATTATTCTTTCAGTTGGTACCTCATATAGATAAGTACGTACAATTTGTAAAATTGCTCTTATTCGGTGGATCGAAATAAAGATGGATTAAAACAAGTCATACGATCGTTGATATCTTTTGGATATTGGCGCGATGATCAGATTATGGTATTCTTTACCGATCTTATCTAGTCGGAGCCTACAAACACGGTCGCAGATACTACCTTGTTCGGGATCCGATACTACCGCACATGAATACAATAATCCCTCGACAGTCCATGGGACCGACTTAGACACGCGGATCTGATTTTTTTTTTTTTAAACCAACTGGAATAGATAACGAAATAAAATCCATTTAAAGTTAGAAAAGATTCAAGAGACCGACAAAAAAAGAAGAAGAAGAAAAGAAATAGACAAGAATAGAATGATTTAGAAACGTTTGGGTTTCCCGGACCATCTTCTGTATTTCCTGGACCATCTTCTGTAAAGTGGCTTTGAGGCTCAAGAGACAGACATTTTCTGGGACGTTGTGGACCTCAAGGCCAACAACAGTTTTTCGGTCTCTTTGCCTATCGGTCTCTGAAGCGGATGATAGGTCTAAACTATAAATCCACCCTGTCGACCCTGCCGTGTGTTTCTTGCAACGTCAATCCTGTTCATCGCCAAATTACAAATATGTACAAATGTGCAGACATCTAGACATCCAAGGCCACGCTCATATTTTGTTTAGTGATGTGGCAATTTGCTTTCATGAATGTTAATCTTACATGTAACTAATATTAGTGTGATTGACATTGTAGGCGACCATGCGCGTAGCTGCAGGTGCCAACACATTTCGTGATATCACGCTGCGGTAGAATGCGGCCGGCGTATAAGCTACATAGTACCTATGAAGTTCAATTGTAGAAGCTAATGTCATTCCAACTGTCATCTCTTAGTTTTAAATATAATATCTTGATCCACTAACCCTTCCACAACCCTTGCTACATATATCTTTCACTCTTTGACAATCATTCTTCATCAATTGTAACATCATTAGCTCATCGCGCAGCTTGACGCGCAAAACAAAGTGTCAAAATTCCCGCCTTGCATGCTGTGCGATGGTGCAGAAAGATATAGACAACCCGTCAATTCATAGCTTCATTTCAGACTTAAGTCAATAATTTAATGGATGGAATTTCTCTATTTCTATTCTAACATGTCAAAATACTACTAAACATGCTAGAAATCAGGCTCATAGTGATCATTGTGATAGACTATTCTTTAACTGTGATTCAGTAATAAAGCTATATCAAAGGGAACCTTTTCTAAATATTTTCTAAAGAGGCTAGCGCAAACCAAGATATTTCTTTTCGAGCGATAGGTGGTCCCGTATGCTACACTTGCCGAGTATGACAAATGAATCGCGTAATTAACATAGATGCGATCCATGACATGACCGACATGAGTTTTATTGTTACACCTGTTAAGAGCTTGTAATGGATGAGGACTCTCCCGCTCTAGAGGCAGGCAGGGGCGGCGCTAGACCATTTTGCAAGAGGGGGGGGGGGGGGTTGTCGCACCAAATTTACCGACAAGGAAGGTAGAATTTTCAAATAAAGAGAAAGAGGGGGCGAGAGAGAGGGCGAGGAAGAAGAAACAACAGGGCATAACCTTCTCATATACTTGTCGTCAACAAAAGCAAAAAATAAAAAGAAACAAAGAAGTGTTGTCGGATTTCCAAACTTGCCGACAGAATTTAACATTTTGCCTTTAAGTGTCAAAAAGAAGGTTTTGAGATTTGCCGACAAAAAAAATCATGGGAATAACTGTCACACCTTTATATCATCTCTAGCGATGCGGGGGGGGGGGGGGGGTAGACGAGTTGGTAACTTGAGGGTTGGCCATGCGGCCTGGCCGGGCGTGCTTCGCCTGCTTGACTTTAGGCTGACGCGTCACGGCAAGGTCATGCCCTGTCAAAACCTTTAGGCTTGGCTGTATCATAAATGAATGAAACAAAGGCAGACCTTTCAAGGTGCCAAATTAGTCCTCTTACAATTGTTGCCTCTTCAGAAAAGCAGTCCGAACATCACATGTCACCATTTCCATTCAGGCTGAGGGCTCACTAGTGTCATTGAGCTTAAATATCATTGTGTTATGAAAAATGAGTTGTCTACTCAAATTTTCCTGAATAATTTGAGAGAGATAGTTATGGATATAATTCGACATCTGTTGGTAATGTCGGTTGTCTTTTAATTATGGCTTACAGTTATTCAAATCAGACGCACCTCACATCTAAACCATATCCAAAACACCTCTACTTATCCTGCCTCCCCCCCCCCCCCCCTCCCCGTTCTCTCTAGCAACCCCTTGCTACGCTAATATTCCTGCAGACTATACCCATGATATCAGGTAGCAGTTTGCCTACCCGGTCAGCTAACGGTCATCCACCCCCTATCCAGTTAGTTATCTGAAGTAGATGACTAAATGTTGTGGAGGAGATTTCTCCGTAAATTTGATTTGGCTGAGAATCTAAGTGTGACTTTTGAAATCCAGTTCGTCTCGTAATAATAATAATAATAATAATAATAATATATAGTTCTTGTATAGCGCATATCACACTATGATATAACGTCTCTATACGCTTCCAAAGGACTTGGATATTATTACCCCAGCTTTAGCCCGGCAGCCTTTTAAGGCGCGCAAGCATTTCAAGGAATGAATTCCTGCCACTTGTGTGTCAAGACAGTATTTATAATGCTTATATGATTTTCAGTTTTATATGTTCGAAACTGCCTATTCATTCAAGTCTACTAAAGTCATTTATTTAAGCTCGGTCTAACATGACTTAAGTCGAGTTAAGCAATGGAAGTTGAAATGGTGTCCAAGTTTTCCGCTAAGTTTGTTAAATACGGATTAATCCTTACGGTGGGTTCATTAAAATGAATTCGTGGAATGCGGCTTGCCTCCTAGGACGATCTTGTCTTTTCTCTTCTCTCTTTTTGTTTTGTTTGTTCTCAAACATGTCAAAGTAGAGTTTAACCCTTTTTGTCCTTTCCGCCCCCTTACCCATCCTGTTTCCCCTCCTTTATCCTTTTTTCCCCCAATCTTCCTCTTCTGAAGCCATTTATCTTTCCTTCAATTTCTTTCCAATTCAATAAATATCCTTTGGTTCGGTCTTCATTGTTCCAAAACTCGTTTATTTTCCACCCCTGTCGAGCGTGAACATTTCTCCGAACAAGCAACATTTTTTTGTGAACCACAAACATCTGTCATCCCTAAACCTTCGTTCAACATTCATGAGTGCTGATGCCAGTCATGTTCCCAGTCTTGACAGTTCTGGAACAGTAGTAGATTGAGGAGAGGAGAGTAAGTAGAACATGTATGTTGGATGAATGATTTGCCAGGTGGTAAGGGGAAAGGCGTATTCGCCCCACCCCATTAGAACCTTATCGGATCCCCACCCCACTTGCCTTCAGATCCTGCAATCTAGCAATGAAAAAGTATGAAGGCTTGCACTTTTCGCATTGGCACTAAATGAATTCTCATGTCCTTCTGAAAATCTTTTCCAAAAGGGGTCTTACAGACGGAGCGAGAGGGAGTGGGGGGGGGGGGGGGGTAATAGAAGTCACAAAAAGTCACATGACTCCGTAACAGCACATCAAATTTTTATAAATTTGGTGTCAAAAGATGCGTTTAAAAAACTTCGAGGAAAAGTCAAGAAAACTCGCGGCTATTTTTTTTTTCTGATTATGAACTTGCAGGACGAGAGAATAATCAAGGGCGGGACTAGACTAGAGGACTTTTTTTTGGGGGGGGGGGCTTTCTCCCAAGGGGCCGCTAAAAAAATTTGATTGTGGGCTGGTCGATTTGTAGTCTGAGGGCAGGTTTCATCGGTTAGACGTTGGTCACATCGAAATCCCCTCAACCAAATTTCAGTTCCAGTCCGTCCCTGCGCACGATCATCGATGGCCCTTAACCGCCCCTTGAGTGTTTCCATGGTTACTAGTAATATGGTTAAGGTGTAAGTCTGGGGAGGGGGAGTTCGAAAGTAACTGGGGTAAGCGGATAATGGTCCTTGTCCCCTGTTCAACCTCATCACTGGATGAAAATTGATAATGAGCTCCCGAACATTGACACCCATCATGTTGGAACAAAATACATCGGACTCATTAAAGATGTCCTTGCTTGCGATCACAAACAAAATTCCACAAAGCCTGTTTTTAATTCCATACCTTTCTTCTTCACCTTTATCATGAGGTGAAAGCATCCAATTGTCTGTCGGGCTACCATCCCGCTGTGGACCCTGGTATCACCACTGAGATGGGATGCTCGTCAGCTCCGCAGCATGCACGATGAAGCTAATTCATTAGGGCCTCGTTCACAGATGTCTCGGTTAGCCTGCTAATACATGGATGGATAAACAAATAAATGAATGAATAAATGAATGAATGAAAAGATTTGTAAACAGGAATAGATGAATAGATAAGTAAGTAAACAAATTAATCAAATAAATAAATTAAAAGTTAATACAAATATCTGAAAATTAGTTGAAATAACGTAAGTGCATTAACCATTGTGCCCGTCAAAATTAATTATGTACCATGACCACACAGGATTATAATAAGAACACCTTCAGGCATGTGGTGTCCGCAGCTATCTTTACCCCTTTTGCTGTGCATGCACATGCAAAACTGTTTTATTTGCGGTACTAGTTTTGAGGCGGTCTATTGCTCCATGTATGAAAGGAGCATAAGCCGTGTTGTCAACTACCCATATCACTGATCACACCATGACACAACGATGACAGCGATGAAATACTGTCATATGTCATCTTGATTTGACGGCCCCGACAGATTTACGAGTTACAGGTCTTGGTTTTGGAGTGGAAAGGGTAGAAGGGCAGTTCAGGTGATGTCTTTCAGAAACCATTGATATTGGTATTGTCGTCATCATCTTCAATACCCAACCATATGGTAACCATCATAACAATATTCGTAACAATTTAAGCTTTTATTCCTCATCACTCTTTTGATAACCATCATTACCACAACCATGTACCACCACTACCCATCATCATCATCAACGCCACCACCACCACCACCACCACCATAATCATCACTATCATCACCATCACCACCACTACCAGCACAACCACCAGCAACAGCCAGTAACAGCCACCACCACCACAACTGCCATATCAAACGCGATCCTAACATAATCATCAGAACCAAAAGACAACCATAGGGACTTAATCTCCATCATCTGCATTAATATTGCTACCATCATCACCACAAATACCACCACCACCATCGTCATCACCGCCACCACCACCATCACCACAACCACCACAATCATTATCACCACGACCACGACTATCATCAACACCACCACCAGCATCACCACCGCCACCACCATCATCACCATCACTACTACCACCACTACCACCACAACCACCACCACAACCACCAGCACAACCACCATCATTGCCATATCAAATGCGATCCTGACATAATAATCAGAACCAACAGGCAACGATACAGGGACCTAATCTCCATCAGGTGGAGGTGCCGTGGTCGAGTGGTCTAAGGCGCTTGACTGGAGACGCGAAAGTCGGGGGTTCGATCCCCGCGGTACGGCACTTATGCCCTTAAGCAAGGCAATTTATCTACATTGCTCTTTGATCGTACATCAAATAAATGAAAATGCTATAGACATAATTGATACCAACGTGTGCACGTGTTTTAAAAAAAGATATTTAAAAAAATCATCCTCATTACTTATTGCCCCCTTCATCACTACAACTACCACCCCAACCATTAACATCACATCAACACCAGTCTTCAACCAAGTGTATCATCAACAGATTATTTCTATACCACTATCAGAATGTCATTATGATCGTCTTCGTCATCATCGTCATCATCGTCATCATCATCAGCATCATCATCATCATCATCATCATCATCATCATTATAATCACTATCTTTATAGGGTTCACCATCTTGATCATCATCAACCTCATCGTCGTCGTCCTCATTTTCCTCCTCCTCCTCCTCATCACCACTTCCACCGTGATCATCATCATCACCGTCATCATGGATACTACCATCTTTAACACCTTCATCCCAAGTATTACTGTCAATCCACCCAGTCCCACCAACGAGCAGCAGATCACCGCATCCCACTCCAAATAAGGAGAGACGCGCGTCAGCTGGTTGTATCCTAGGTTCTCGGTATCCCCTACACCTCGCTTGAGTTGAGATGGATTCCCCCGAGTTTGTGTTTGTTTTCATCGACTTGTCAATGTCAAGGTCTCAGTATTCCTTCAACTAAGGAGCCGACACCACGACGATTGGAGTGCACTGAGGGAGAGGGGGGGGGGGGGGAAGAATCTCCTTTTGATATGGTTTCCGTGTAAGTGCGAATAATTTCCGAAAATAATGTTGCATGGATCCGTCTTTTGTGCATGCTCTCCAACTAATATAATGTAAGATGAGAAAACATAACTCTCATACTGCCCTACTTTGACAAAAGGAAGGAAATGACAAAAATGACATTTTCTGTAAAAGAGAAAAATGTGTCTGTCATTTTGTACTGACGTCAATGGAATATCGTCATGCCTGACCTAACATATCTTTCAGCAGGATGAGTGTTTATGCATAAAATATGGCCTGGAAGAAGAGCATATTAGATAAAACATGTAAACATTTATAACTCAGATTAAGTTCGTGTGTCACTTGCTTCCTTTCGTCAAAGTCGAGCAGAATAATTCAGTCACATCAGGGAGATACATGTTTATTTTCTTAGTTTGATTTTAACAGGAGAAATCTGAAGTAGTATCAAAGCTTGACTAGCTTAAATTTATGTTATGGAAATTTACAGGCTTAGCCTTTAAAGTGTTTTTTTTTCATGTCGTTCAAAAAGTTTTTTTTTTTTTTTATGGGAAATGGGGTCGACGGTATGGGGTCAACGGTGTACCCCTACCAAGCTCTTGAACTAGATTTGCCGATAAGCCTGGCTGGTCTCACATCATGACGATAATTGGGACATAAAGTCGAACAATTTACCCGCAGACAACACCCTGTCATGCCCAAATATGGAGTAGGAGTGCGTATGGGGGCGTCGGAACGTGTCGCGCGTGACCCCGTGACCCTAAAGCGTATAGTTTGGGGAGTTTGGGGTTGCGTGACGCCCTTGGGGACCCAGGAATATTATGGCGAGATTGCGAAGATACTTTTATATCTTCGATGAATAAATGAAATAGGAACTTTATGAACATGATGATGAAGGTATTTGCGGGGAGTTGGCTCTAATCTGTTTTATCAGCATCTCTTACTACCATTAACTCTTTCGGTTTCATCGCTGTTCCTCTTCCCAGCATATGCTAGTACCACAAACGACAAACAACTACATGAATTTAATTATCTGGCTCTGCCCCCCCCCCTCTCTCTCTCTCTCTCTCTCTCTCTCTCTCTCTTCTCTGCTTTCATTTTCATTCATAAATAATTTCTATTCAGCTTTTGGTCATGGTTTTGCTTTTGCTTATATTGGTTCTTTCTTATATACTTTAGATTTTCTTATATATATTTCAATTTTGACTGATCAATTGATGTTTTAAAATGAAAATGAAATAAAGTCAATGAATAATTCATAATAATTTCAGATTTCATATTTTCAATCTGAAATCTTCTGAATTATTTCGTTGTCTTTTTCCCATTGATATCCCTTTCCAAGTTCACTGGCCCAAGTATACTCTCTCCCTATCTCTCTCTCTCTCTCTCTCTTTCTCTCTCTAATTCTCACCTTCTCTGTATTGTTCCTTTTCTCTCACTGTTTCTCTCTCTCTCTCGGTCTTATTATTCCCTTTCTTTCACTGTTTTTTTTTCTCTCTCTCTTCTTTTCTCTCAGTTTTTCTCTCTCTTTGTATTTCCCTTTTCTCTCTCTCTCTCTCTCTCTCTCTTCAATCTTTACTTTTCTCGCACTTTCTTCTTTGTTCCATCTCTCTCTTTCTCTCTCTCTCTCTCTCTCTCTCTCTCCCTCCCTTCATCACCTTCACTTTTTTTCTCTCATCGTGCTCATGTAGTTTGGAATTCATTTTTCTTCTGTATCATTCGAGCTCGTCAAACATCTTTTTGCCTCCTATATGATTGTACAATAAGTGTTATACATCCCACCCTCCTCCGCCCCTTTTCATCCTCAAAACATAGCGAAAGACAGCAAAAAGATACAAGGCGTGCGCCGATATCAAGTTACACAGACGATACCGTGCGATAGATACAGGCGAGCCATCGTTTAATTCCCCGAAGTCCGGCCTCTGAGTGCCCCTATCATCACCCAATATCCATTGCAGTCCCCCTTGATGAAACCCTAAACAAAACAGAAACAAACCCGACCCGCCCTCCTCACTTGGAATAAAAACAGAGAGGACATCGCAGACGGTTGACCGCATTCTTGATGTGGAA
Organism: Echinometra lucunter; assembly: GCA_029962745.1. Lineage (NCBI taxonomy): Eukaryota > Metazoa > Echinodermata > Echinoidea > Camarodonta > Echinometridae > Echinometra > Echinometra lucunter. Next base: position 20,865,905 of record CM057164.1, read on the forward strand.
GTAAAATTCACGGAGTTCTTTTGATTTCCGATAGTTTGCAAATACTATAAGAAAATGAAAAATTACTTTTTAAAAAGAGTTCTTAGAAGAGAAAGGTCACTTCCAATGTATATGCGTGGTAACCATACCTTCTCTATCGCTGCATCAAGGCTTTTAGAACAAGCAAAGGGAGGATTAACAATGATTCAGGGGGACGACCGGTCTTTGCTACCCCCTTGCATAACCTAAGTACACGTTCCCCCAAATACCCCGAAATAGACCCCTTGCCATTTTTTTGTAGTACCTTGAAATTGTGCTAACCACTTCTTGCATGTATTACTCTCATTATTTCTTTTAAATAATTTTGGATCTTGTAAGGAAAACGCTTTGGAAAGATTAGGTTCGATTTTTTTCATACCACCCCCCCCCCCCCCAAGAAAATACTTGCAACATACCTTTTTCTTTTTGGGGGGAGGGGGGGGGGTTAGAAATTTATTACCTCACAGAGAAAGCGTTATACAAGTTTAGCTCTAAGTCCTGATGTCTTTTAAAATTCAGACTCCAGTGTCACGTTTTCTTCACACTGATTCCCCCCCCCCCCCCCCCCTAGCATGAATTACCAATGAACAAAATATTGCCAATAGGGGTATCATATACCAATGCGATATGTATAAGGAACCAACAATCAATCATTGACATCTCGAGAGTTAGGGGGACAAGAATACGATTTGTCCCTAGTGATAGCCTTCCGACCGTTAAAATGCAGCCACAGTTTTTGGTATTGTAAATTTAGATAAATCAATTTGAATCTAAATTTAAATGAATAAGTTGTATCTATCCAGGGTAGCCACATCAGTATTACTACTGCTCTCCAAGCGGGCCCTGCAGTTACCCAAGGAATGCCCTTATAATACACCTAGGTCGAGAGAGACACATGTAAGCAAAACTCCCTGTTCAAGGATGTTAGCACAGGGCGAGGATCGAACCCAGGACCTCTTGAATGAGAGGCACGAGCCTTAACCACTATACCACGGTGCTCGCAAAGTTATTTCCTCGTCACGGATCATCGTAAGCAGAGATTCCTCCTCCCCCCCCCCCCCCCCCCTTTCCTAAGGGTATGGTCTGGGTACGCCACCGATATCAATCATAATACCGATGACAGATTGAGAGACTTGACAATGATTTGATGAGCGGATCACATGACATGGGAGCTAACACGTGATAGGCAGGATCAAGTTCGAGATAATTCCACAAGGCATAGGGTTTGTTATGAGGGATTCCACTCACAAACATTCAAACTTCATGAACATCTGGAGGCTAAGTTTCTGAAGAACATGATGATTTCTTTTACAGAACTAGAGTTGAGTGTTTAATGTTTCTTAACAAGGTAGTATATAATGGTACCTTTGAGGACGCAACGAAATATCGAAAGAACTTGAAGTAATCTCTTACAATCCTTATATGGTGGTATTACCACATTTTGTAGCTGAAGTGAACAGTTGAAGGTGGCGGAAACTTTGTGCAACCATCGACATTACCCTCAACTCTTAAAGGGAATCCTGTTTACTTGATTACTCAAAAAGACTTTAAAAAGACAGCCGTAGTGCTTCGTGCATTCAAGGCATAAATCCTACCAGGTACCCACTTACTATAACTGGGTCTAGTGTGGCAAATGTAGATTAATGTCTGGCCAAAGAATGTAAGTACCGTGACAGGGATTCGAACTCCTAACCTTGTCGATAACAGTCCGGAGACTAATCCTCTGGACCACAGCGCCTCTACCCCTCCGGTATGTACACTCTTTCAAATTCCGGATCAGATTGACCAGGAAATGGTCAGAAATGACCAAGAATAAGTTCAGATGTGACCCAGAACCAAGTCTTCATGACCCTATTCCAAGTCATTGTTTACTCGGAATGGAGTGTGGCCCAAACGGACTCTTTTTCAGAGTCAGGCTGATCCGGAATTTTTAAGAGTGTAGGTATTCTTCAGTGTGACGTACTATCATCATAGACTTTCGTCATCTTCAGTAGATGTAGAACTATTTTGTTGTCACTCTTCTGTCGACTGGGATGAAGTGTTGAGAAAGAGCCGGGATGAGTGTCATTATGCGGTATGATTGCATGATGCAATTCATGCTCCTCATACCAAACAACCTACATACTTTAGTGGTGGAAGGGGTAATGGATTCAATGAAAAGGGAAAGAAAGAACATTGCCACGAATATAATCATGATAATAGTTTCTCCATTTTCTCCTAGCTTTTCGACGAAGTTACAAAGCAAACAGCGCCATCCCATGGATTGACTCTCTAGCTCAGTGATATTATCTGTATTGTCTTCCATTATTTTTCGACGATCATGCATTACGAAGGGGGTGGGGTGAAATGCTTCCCTAACCTCTCTTCTCCCATCCCTTACCATGTCTTTATTTTTTTTTCTCTCTCTCTATCTCTCTCTCCTCCCTTTCTCTCTCTCTCTCTCCCTTTCTTAATCTCTCTCTTAATTCTTCTATCTCTCTATTCCTATTTTTCCATCTCCACTTCTAGCTCATGTCCTCCCCCTCTCCCTTTCTTTACCCCTTCCTATCTCCGTCCACCCCCTCCTCTCTCTCTTTCTTTCTTTATGAAAGACGTACTCATTTTTTTGAAGTGCATCCATCAACTTCGCGTACACAATCTGTCCTCAACTTAATTTGTTTTTAGCTGGACAAGGCCAGGGGTAGAATAGCAACCGATTTTCCACATTTACAAGTTAAAGGTCATCCACCAATACTCAAATGCCATGAAATATACAATATATTCTATGCTACTTATGTTTTCGGAAAATGACCTTAATTTTTTGCTGCAACTCTGTGCGCGCTAAAAGGAAAAAAATGTTTTTAAAAGTTCAAGAACCAGATAGTCCTTGGAATATTAATGTCCTTCTGTAACCTTTACTAAACACGATGACTCGATACAGAGATTACATTATATAAACGTCTTCAATCTGGACATAAATCATATGTGTTCTAGATCGAAAAGCGGGGGCAAGGACGTTTCATGAGTCTGGGGGTCATTCTCAAGACCTACTTTACATTATCCTTACATTAAAATTTAATTGATCAGAATTCCGGCACCATACAAGCATTAATTCTTTATTCTAAAACATGAAGTCTCTCCCCTTGAAGTTCCTCCTTCTCTCGCTCTTAAAGAAATCAGCCGATCAATCAATTAATCAATAAATTGATTAATGAATGAATTAATTGAATGAAATATTAATACGCACGAATGGATCATTCGCGGATTCAGGGATCTCATCGGGGGCAAAAAGTCAACAACAAAAAAGCCCCCCCCCCCAAAAAAAAAAAAAAAAAAAAAAAAAAAAAACACCAAAAAACAAAAAACAAACAAACAAACAAACAAACAAACAAAAAACCAGTGGCGTATCAGGCAAAGGATGGGCTGCCAAGATAAATTCTATACTTTTCCTTTTCTGGAATGACCATCGCACCTGTTTATCAGATTCCTGGGAACGATCAAAAACTGTATGGAGCACTGAATACTGTCTTGGGAAATGTATCATATAGGAAATGAGACAATAATGATGTGTAATGATACGCATCATCAATCTCCCATTTCTTTTGATTCTCCTCAAACATTATGATAAAAAAAATGGAAAGAGAAGGAGATAAGAGGAGAAAAGGAAAGGAAAGAAAAGAAAAAGAGAGGGGGCATTAGACAACAGAAGGGTGTCTTGTAAAAAGCACTGTATTCACGGTATTGTATAACTGCATAACTTCAATTCACTTCACTTCAGTTCAATTCAATTCAATTCACTTTATTTCCATTACCAACAAAAACAATTCATATTTTTGAAAAGAAATCAAAGATATAAATCATTTTACAATAATATGATGCATTTTACATTACTTGTATTATAAAAGAAAATTGCCCTTAAAATCTAGACCAACTGAGCAACATTGTTTCATTTCATTCCAGTGGAGGTGTGCTACCATTTTAATAAAGAGAGGAAACTAATATGACCCAAATGAGTCATTACTATGACGTCATTGCTATTCCTGTCTTCATATTGATATTGGTAAGGGTCCTGTTTAAATTCCGTGACGAGATTTTTGTTGATTCCTTGTGTTCTCTTAATCAGTGGCGGAAAAGAAGGAGGCACGTATAGAACTTGTCTGGCATACACAACAAAAAACAAACCAAATACAACCAAAAAAACTAAAAAATAAAATAAAAAAATACGCCCCCGACGTTTTCAGGGATTTTGTTGTGGGTGGATTTGTGTGTAGGTGCATGTGGGTTTGTATAGCTTTGCAAGCGAGGACAGTGAACAAAGAAAATTCCTGAGAGCACTAGTCCTCGGTTGTGAAACAATAGTCCTCGGTTGTCAAACAAGGGATTTGAGGTTTATTCCGTCAGCCTTGCGAGGACAGGAGACAGTAGCTGTCCTCGGGAGTAGAGTGATGTAGACTTGTGTGTATTTGTGTGTGTGAAACGCACAACTGAATGGCCCCTTAGGATTGAATTTCTTTGTTGCTCGTCAGAGTTTTCCGGAATACTGGTTAGGCCTACTCCCCCCCCCCCCCCCCCCCCCCCCACACACACACCCAAACACACATATAATTCTGGTTCTGCCGAAATCTAAATTCTAATACTGCCACGACTATGAATGCTAAATATGCGGCTCCCAACATGCATATTAACTTGATATTAATACCGCATTCATTCATTCCCTCACTTTAAGACCCTCAAGTCGGTAGTAAATCAGCCCGATGAATATTTCATAGTCATGGCGTTGTTTGTTTTCTATTTTACTGGCAAGGTTTTAACGATGGTGCTTGGCGTGATGATGAGTTATAAACAATGCATTGACCTGAATTAGTCATCTTTGTTTTGACGCGTACACGTTCTTTTAACGAGCTCCGGGGCAACTGCCCTTCCAACAAGAAATTGGTCTACATACATTTTTGAAAATGTGAATCTTTGTCTACAAAAAAGAGAACGAAGTAGAAGAAAAAACTTACACATGAACATTTTTTTTACAAGAGAGAGAGAGAGAGAGAGAGAGAGAGAAAGAGAGAGATGCAGGACAAAATACAACGAAACAGGGGCGTCGATCCGTTTTATAGTTTGAGAGGACACTCTTAAAAATTTTTGGGGAGACCTAGACACACATAAAATAAAAAGGTCCTCAGCTTAACATCTTGGGGTACATACACACACAAACACCCACCCATCCTCACGCACACACACACGCCCACACAGAGAAAAGACTTCTGAAAATAAAGTTTAAAAAACAAAAAAAAAAGTCCTCAGTCTATTTATTTTTTCGGGGGGGGCGTGTCCCCCTGCCTCCTCCCCGACTGAAGCCCAGGAGTGCAAAGAAACAAAGAAAAACTCTGAAACACAAGAAACTCAAGAAACGAAAATGATAGGCGCTCAAACCTATACCAACTTCCCCTTGAGACATTTATTAAGGGAAAACAAACAAACAAATTAGTTAAAAGCAAGACGAAAATCAAATAAAACATTGTAAAGGTGCCTTTAGACCAAGGCAGAGACAATTGGCTAAAATATGTCAAATAAAAAGTACATTAAATATTTTTCCGTGCATACGATGTGAGCCTAAAATTAGTCAGGTGACCCATATCTTGTAAAGAGTCTTTCTGAAATTTGTGGGTCGATAAAGGCGACCTGCATCAAATGACATTCGATTCTAGGCAAATACATCTTCTTTTAGTGTCCCTTCGGTCACTGTTAGAAGCTCTTTCAAAGACAGACGATAAATCAGTTCTTAATGGAAGGACTTTCCCGCCATTCATGCCATTAAGTCGTTTTTCTTGATCAAGGAGACACTAAAATTTGTACCTGATACACTACTGATGAGGACAGAGTTCAAGTTGGATGTCATATGAAAAGGGCAGAAGTGGCATTTGTGTTTTGATATCAGAGGTCATCACAGATTTGAAGGCAACTATTTCAGAGAGAATAAAAAATGAAAGACTAAATAGTTAAAGTTTCTCCTTTTCGCTAAACATGTTGAAATATATGATAAGACCAAAATACTCTTAATTTACAAATACCTAATAGATGTGCTGGTAAATTCTTAAAGAAATATTAAAGACTTTGTTGATTTAAAAAGCGAAATGAATTTTTGTTCACTGCTTCAGAATTTTATGTCCCGCAGGATTCTTTTACGTTTTGGATAGAAACATAATTGATTTAAGAACGTGTTGTGATTTCAATAGGTACTTCACTATGTTAACATGTTTAAAGAAACACAATTTAGTCTCAGATATTCCTAATAAACAAGCAATAGAGAATGGGTTTATGAAAATAAACAAACATTGCAGTGCATCATAAACTTTTAACCGAACGTTCTCACAAAAGATATGACTGGTTTCACCATACCAACTCTTGACCTTTCTTTCACGTTTTAGATAGCAACATAATTGATTTTTGAAAATTTATGATTTGAATAGGTACTTAACCAGGTTAACCATATAGAAAGGCAATTTTTCTCAGATGTTCAAAACAATCAAACAACAGAGAATGGGTTTATAAAAATTACTTTAAAAAAAAACATTGCAAAGCATCATAAACTTTTGACCGAACGATCTCGCCCAAGATATCTTTGGTATCACGAACTCTTGCCCCGGGAACCATCAGCTGATCATGAATATATATCATCGCACAGCTGATTGAATAACTGATGACAGTGCCTCTAAACTCTGTGTGCAAAAGTAATCAACACAGTCGTTTATCGCTTCATTAATATGGAGGCCACAATAATTCTACATCTGTTGTAACAACTATGGACATTACAACGCAATCACGACCAGTAACTCGGTAGAGTTCCGGGGTATATATTGTGGTTAAGAGTCGCTATGTTCAGATCTACCGATGAAAGCTTACCGGTGAGATAGGGAGAGAGCGGGGGAGAAGTGCGTGAGTGGGAGCAAGAGAAAGGAAGAGAGTGCAAGGTCAAGAGAGAGAGAGGGAGGGAGGGAGAGAGGGAGAGAGAGTGAGGAGAGAGAGGGAGAGAGAGTTAAAGAAAAGAGAGAGGGGAGAGAGAGTGAGGGAGAGAGGAGGAGAGAGTTAAAGAAAAAAGAGAGGAGAGGGTTACAGAAAGAGAGGGAGAGAGCGGGAGAGAGAGGATGGAGGGGGAAAGATGAAGAAGTGCATTGGGATGTTTGTGTGAAACGTATAACATTACTATCCAAATTGATGTTATTAGGTTTTCGAGGACAAATGGAATAGAGGTACAAAACGGAAAGGGAAAGTGATATTTTCAATGCCCCATTGTTCTCCGTGAGTGATCTATACACCAGTTATCATGGACTCTGTATATCTATGTCAATAGTGACTGAAAATAATTATGAAGATTTCCTGGAATTGCTGAATGTCATTGGCGTAAATCCCGGGGGGGGGGGGGGGGGATGGCGTGTACAAACATCCCCCCCCCCCCCACTTTTTAAGGAAGAAGTGATATTTTAATTGATCAGGTAGTAAAATTTTTGATAATCTGTCATAAACAACCATCATATTTTGGAATTTCTATTTGAAAATGCGATTAAATAGCATAAAAGTGGTTATTTTGGGCTCACTCGCTTCGCTTGCTCGTCATATTTAAGAATTTCTATTGGAAAATGCGATTAAAAAACAGAAAAATTAGTATTTTTAGCTTGCTCGCTTCGCTCGCTCATCATGTTTTAGAATTTATATTTGAAAATGCGAGTAAAAACCAGAAAAGTGGTTATTTTTGGCTCGCTCGCTTCGCTCGCTAGCAAAACAAAACTGGCATGCGTTTAAGGGGGTCTGTGCGGGTGGGTGAGGGCGTGTGTTTAAACTTAAGTGTGAGTTCGACAGAAAAAACAAATCGGCAAAAAAGTCGATCATTCCCCCCCCCCCCCCCCACTCCTCAAGGTGGATTTACGCCGGTGCTGAATGTACGCATAAAACCTCGCCAAAAATGCAAATTTATGCAATGACTATGGAAGGGGAAGAGAGGTGGGGGAGTTAGATTAGCTGTCAGAGAATTGAAATAATGTGCACAGAAAATCTCTGAATGTAATGGTTGGGGCTGGAACAGAACTACACTAGCTCTTGGCCGCCGTCCTTATTTTTCTTTGTAAATCATAAAATCTATGTTTGAAAGTAAAATTATTTTATAACTTGAAAATTTTTTGGATTAAAGGAAAAAGCTAGGACTGTTTTCAAATTGTTCAAAATCTTTTTACTCAATTTCTTCGACATACCTCCCCCCCCCCCCCCCCCCCCGAGCAATGAGATTGGCTACTGTTTTGACTGCTGGCAAACCCGTATCAGCTTGACAGTTTATCAACTTACCTTGAACTTGGCTTAAAAAGCCGAATAAAAGGTCATTGCAATGGTCAGATTTGTTTGGCACGTGGACGTTAATAGGCGCCGACAGACAGACGGATAAAGCAACACACAGACAGACAACAAAGTGGGTAAATTGATATCGCTGGCTAAAATAATGCATGTAATGTCCGTCGCCCGCGTGTAGGTTTACTGGGTGACCTCTTGCTTACCTTTGGCGAATTCCAAGCCAATTATTAGCCAACGCTGTAGCGCTGTCCTTCACCGGTCTGCTGTAGCAGATGTAGTACAAGGAAATTGGCGTTTTATCAGAGCAAAAATTGTGACTAGTTTAACAGGGGATGCCATTACTACGGTTTATTTTTTGCAAATGACCGTAAATTTATCTGTGAAGGACGCTGAAAAATTGACTCATTGTAGAAATGTATCAAGCAAAAGATCGAATTGAATATCCTCTGAAGGTTTCTATGGTGGTAGAACGTATGGCGACAGAAGGCTTCACGGTAGCTGACCATGTATTCTTTCTTGGATCATGAGTGTGGTCCTGAAAAGGACCTACTCATTCTCGACGTTTCGGTAAACATGTTTTTACCGAATATGAAGCTTCCATCCATTTTTAATGACAGAATAACAGAAAATTATGCACATTGTCCAAGCTAAACAGTTAATTGGTTATAACAATCAAATAGCGTACAGACACTGCAAGGCGTCTTTGGCAGAGATTTTCCTTGGAAGTAGGTCAAACGAGCAGGATAGGATGCATTGATGTTAGCAGGTTAGTAACGGAAAGAGAGGTTTATCTTATTATTGTTTGATTTGTTCTAAAAAAAAAAAAATGATACACGCACTTACCGTATATAAAAAGCCAAGCTGACAAAAAAAAAAAAAAAACCTGACAAAAATTAGCAAATTGAATTAGGAAATTGGGACCTTCCTTTTCTTTCCTACGCTGCGCTACGCCCTTGTACAAGACAAGGCAATCAGCTCGGCAGGCTATAGGCAATCACTTTATCATCACAACCAATAATTTGATCTGATTCTAGATAGGTAGATCATCGCTGACGATGATTTGATCTACATTATCTTACTTTATAATTTGATCCGATTATTTTTTTACAGTTACAGTCCACATCTCATTGTGACATAACGATGACATTATAAATATTGGATGTCGGAGATATGGGATCAAAAAAAGGAGGAATAACGGGGTATGGGAAAATGTCGAATTCATTCTTAACTGATTCTTTACAAAAACATAAAGTAAACAGTCCTTTTGAGAACTTACTGCCGAAGACAGTGCTTTCACTTAAAAAAATAATAAAAAAGGAAAATAAATAATCTGCCGAAGACAGTGCTTTCACTTAAAAAAATAATAAAAAAGGAAAATAAATAATCTCACTGCACTTCAACAATTATGCCTGTCTCTGGTTTCAAATGATTCGAGAAGATATTCTTAAATAATATAAAACAATCAATGGTATGTCATTTGGGATTCGGCGCCACATCAGGATAGCCACCCCCCCCCCCCCTCTCTCTCTCTCTCTCTCTCTCTCTCTCTTACTCTTTCTCTATCTCGCTCTCTTTTCTCTCTCTCTCTCTCTCTCTCTCTCTCTCTCTCTTTCTCTCTCTTTCACTCTCAATCTATCTACCTCTTTTCCACATTTTTATTCCTGGCGCCTTACACTCATCCGCTCTTTCGAGATGATAATCTCGACTCACGTGACCACCATCCATGCGACATATTGCCACATGATTTTGACCGATGGGCGATTGGCACTGAGTTGACAGGTTGACCTTCAGAAAGACAAGGTCAAACATGCGAACTTGTCTCTTTGCATCGGACATGCACATCCATGGCTTTCCCATTATGGCGCACGATGTGTGATGACAGCATAAAATAGATATCCCAGCTATTAGCGGTGTGCATGAAAAAGAAGATGGGTAGGGGCTATGTGGCATATGCCCCCCCCCCCGCCCTCTGAAAAGATTCCAATGGAAAAGGCAAGCGAGAACAAGAAAGAAGATAATGTAAAAATGAGGAAAGGGAGGAGGCTGAGGTGAAGGAGGTGAAGGAGGAGGAAAAGAAGAATATCAAATAATGGTGATGATGATGATAATAAAAATATTAATGATAATAATAATAATGATGATAATAATAATAATAATAATAGTAATGATAATAATAGTAATAATAATAATAGTAATGATAATAATAATAATAATAGTAATAATTATAATCATAATAACAACAAGAATGATAATGATAATAATGATAATGATAATAATAAACCCTTTACCATATATTCACCAACTCATTACAATGATTACTCCACGTTTTAAGCAGTGCCCTCCCCCCGCCCCGCCCCCTTGCTACGGCTCAGTCCGGTATCACATACCCATCATCTCATTTTACTGGCTTTAACACGTTTAATCATCAGAAATTATGTGGCGATCAAGTTCATTTTTAGCCTCATAGCTCACACGCGTATGATGATAAGTACTCATGGTCATCATTGTAATGACATAATGACAGGACGAGATGAAAATCCAAAATGGCCTTGACGTAAAATGAAGCAATAATCCTACTGTGCCCAATCTTTATGAGTGATAATTATGATAAAGCGATGTACCGGTAATGTAGAATGTAGAAAGGGTTTTATTTCATAAAACGGGTGGGGGGGGGGGGGGGTTAGGGGGTATCCCGTTACCAAAAGAAGAAAACGAAGATGCATCGAACAGTGACAGTGTAAGTGTGATGGCATTTTCTTTTCGTGAACTAAATTACGTAGAACTTTCTCTAAATCATCTTTGGGACTTTGCTCTTTGACCCTTACGGCTGCCCTTGACGAACTACTCTTTTCTCTGATCGGGATCAAAAAATGAATTCAGATCAGAGGGAGAAAGAAAAAGAAAGAAAGAAAGAAAGAAACGAACCAACAAACAAAGAAACAAAGAAACAAACAAACAAACAAAGACAGAAATAAAGAAGAGGGGAGAGAGAAAAGGAAGAGAGAAAGAGAGAACGAGAGAGAGAGAGAGCATTTAATGACAGCATAATAACAAAGTAACATTATCCATTAATGATCATATAATGATAATTTTGCTAATATTCTATGCTTGTCCAGTCATTAAGATTCTATAGTAACCAAAATCATTACAATTATCACCTTCGGTGTCGCTTCATCCAAAGGAGGGGCTGCGGAACGTTTTTTGGAGTGGGGGCTGACACCCAAACAGGGAGGTCCAGAGACGGAGCCCCCTGAAGTCCTTGGGTTTTATGGTTTTGCGAGCCTATGAGCAATTTAAGTATTAAGCTTTATAATCTATATTTTTTCTTTTTTAAAATTTCTGTCCGAAATTGTGTGTGTGAGGGGGGAGGCTGTATCCCCTAGCCCCCCCCCCCCCCTTCGCTTCCGCGATCCCTGCAAAGGCTGGCTTGCAAAAGGCAAAAATATACGAGTATTGTATAAAGTGGACGTATCAAACTAAACATCCAGTAATATGTTCATATCTTCGGTAGCTAAGTAAAGATACTCGCGACTGTTACACAAGGAGAGAAACTAAGGCAACTACTTTCCAAACCACGCGGAATGGTGTATTTTCAAAAACATATGAATATCATGTTTCGAGCAGTTGAATATGAATTTCACTGTATACGACACACTGTCAAAAATCTGAACTTGTATTTATCTAAGCATTCTGATTTTTGTGACACTCCTATAATACCGGTATACCATGATTACAGCACTTAACAATTCCTACGAAGAAGTATGATGTACCACACTTTACAAGCAGAATTTCGGTGTATTTAAGGTCACACCAGGGCCCTTGTAAACATGGTAAAACATTTCCCAATAATTCATCGTTTCTCCTTAAAACCGTCTTTATCTTTACAATCAATAGTAACTTACGATTCATTTTATGTGACCGATGAACACAAATCGCATGAGATGCAACTATTCATTAAGCTTAGAAAGAATGGACAATGATGGCGATGCAATGGATATTTACAATAATATTGCAAGTCAGGCATTTAAATGCAGAGTAGCCGGATACCTCCTTAATCTCAAAGTGACATGATTCTGTCATTTTGAAATCGTAAAAGTTTTTTTTTCATTTTGTTTTATATCATACTATGTAGTTTATCAGATATTTTGAGAATCAGTAAACCATTTGAGTGACCCATGCACAGGAGCTCTTATCTGTCTTCTGCTCAGCATATTGAATGGTTCCATAAATGTCTCCATCGTATATACCCCCAAAAATGGTCAGTACTAATTTTATATTACAGGGTCCTGGGGAGCGTTTCATCAACATTTGTTGTCTGACAAATTGTCAGATCTGACATCTTTCCTTGATTTTGATTGGCTGAGAAGCATCGTTACTATGGCAACTGTCGGATAAAACAGACTTTGTCGGATAAAACATCCGACAAGTCCTTTCATGAAATGCTTCCCTGATCTAATAGAAATATAGAGGAAGGACTGTGATATCCTCTAATCTCTTTAATCATGTCTGGTGAGGGCCCTTAAGAGTTCATACCGACGAAGTCAAGTAGAGTTTAAGTGACCACCCAGTGATGTTATTTGACGTCATAATACACCAGCTAAGGGCATGTCGGAGGCAGAGGCGTACAGCGAGCTACAGGGTGGCAAGTGGGGTGTGGCGATCCCCCTCCCCTCATTAATGAATAAAAGAAGGAAAATGGGAAAAATGGAAAGGGGGAAAGGGATGAGCGAGCAAAGAAGATGATAGGATCACCTCCGACAACCTTCCCCTAACAAGTGGCGTGGTAAATTCTCATGATTAAGATCCCCCCCCCCCGAAAACGCCCCCTCAAATGGCTGTGAACACTCTATACCACTAGTAGAAGGTGATATTGATCATTCTATTCATGTCTCTTCTTCTGAGTTTACTGATGATGCTGGATGCATGGTGTGTCCGCATGATACTCGCCGAGTATGTTCGTGGTCAAAAGTTCAATTCATGCAGACATCTCTTCTAACAATTCAAAGATTATTCGCTAATAAGAATAGATCATTTCCTCCGTCATTTAGACAGTTTTAAAATCCACGTATGTTTTCTCTGATCCGCCTTATCTCTCTCTCTCTCTCTCTCTTTCTGTCCCTTCCTTTCTCTCTTTCTCTCTTTCTCTCTCCCCCTCTCTCTCTATCTCTCAATGTGTTGTTTTCTTCTTTCTTATTCTCAATTTTTATTCCTCCCCCCCCCCCTGTACATTCATTAAAGGACATTTACATTCATTTTCTTCTGGTTATTTTATTTCTCCCATTTCATAAGTATCAAGGTAATTCACATAAATTTTGAGTTAAACGCCCCCCCCCCCAAAAAAAAAAAAGAGCAATTATTTTGCACTCTCGGGCAGGGTGTTGTTACCAGAACGGAATATAATGGTACAGCGAGCAAATTGGAATTGTTGTGTCTTTGTGTGAACAACAGCACTGCACTTTAATAATGCATTTTCGTATTTTATTTCATCTTTTTCATATCCCTCGATAAAATAGGTCCATTTTAGATTGTATGTCCTTCTCCATTTCTTTTTCAATTTCCCAAATGTATCTTCTCCCCTTTCTTTATGTTCTTCAGCTCCAGAGAGACAGCACTTCATCTGGACGGTCAAGAGGTCACCATGACGACCGGAGCGCATCCTCAAAATCCAGCGTGGTACATCACACTTAAGAAACCACAGGTGTTAAACATCTTAAACAGACATCGGCCGTCAAAGGTTCTTCAATACAGACACTTACAACAAGTATATATGGAACCAACAAAATTTGAACAAAACCGTTCAAAATTTCGATGATCTGTTTTATTTCGTCTTAGCCTTGATTTAAAAACTACTCGACTTGAGGGTATTGGTTTCCTTTAAACCAAAAAATGTTAAATTTTACGCGTCAGGCAAGTGATGCTATTATACTATGTGGAGTGCAAATATTAGCATGTATTCCAACTCCACCACAAGGTTTCTGCATTTTCTATACCCCCTCCCCACCCCCATTTTTTAAATTCCTGGATCCTCGGTCCATGCATCTTCCTCTTCGCTAAAGATATTTAGATCCTCTCCAGTTTCCTCATCTGGTTTATCTCCCAGTGAGACGCCAGTTCATCTAGACGGTCAAGAGGTCACCATGACGACTACGGATCGCATCATCAACACACACTCAGGGAGGTATATCACACACTAAAGATACCAACGGTGTTAAACAGAGACGTCTCTTTTATAATCACCCTGATGCCTTAAAGAAACATTTGGCTTTTTAATCCTCATCATAGTGGGGATGATGATGGATGGTCGTCTCATGACCTAGTCTAGCATATCTCTATCTCTCTCTCTCTCTCTCTCTCTCTCTCTCTTTCTCTCTCTCTCTGCTCTCTCTCTCTCTCTCTCTCTCTCTCTCCATCTGTCTCCTTTGTTCTTCGCTAGTACTTACACCTGGTGTCATTTTTAATTCCGTTGGCTCCGCGGGGTATGTTGCAAACTCGCCACGACTTTGACATGGTGTTTCAGAGCATCCTAAAGCGTCATGCTTCAGTAAGTTGGCATTCAGAAGAAGTATAAGATAGACGAGCAGAGAAGAGCGCGTCACAGTTAGCATTTGAAAGTTGTATATAATTATGGAATGTTATTCGATGCGTCTATTTATCCTTAATGTACAATGATATACAAAACAGGTTTCAGACCTGTCTTTAGAAGATTTTTTTAAAAACCCACATCAAATAGTGAATTAAGGAGCACTAGAAAAGATTAACTCATAAAGAAGACTTTTTCAAAATGAAGACTCAAAGTAAGGTAAAAAATAATTATGTTAATAATAATACATAATGATAAACAACAACTATATCAGAGTTTATGGAGGAATATTGAAAAAAATGTCTTTGTCTTGATAAACACATGAGCGTGTTAAAAAAAACAACGACAAAGGAAAGACAAAATATTCTGGTAATTCTTTTCTACGCCGAGATTTGGGAAGATGGCCAACACTTATATGACTTGTGACGCTATAACATTCCAAAAGCTATTAATATAATTATCATCCATCAGACTATATCTCGATACCCCCTATCGATTCCCGTTGTGATATCCTATCACCGAGATGACCTCTATATGACCATTTGGCCCATCTTGTTGGACATTAGCCGCGGCTTGGTATAGTAAATGACCTTTTGGATATACACGCATGCCTATACACCTCAGTTAGGTTTATAGCCAATTGGTCTAATTGCCAGATCGTCTAACACCACCATGGCCAAACCCATTTGGTCTATTCTGCTATCATTTTGGTCTAATTGCCGTTTGGTCTAATTGCCAGATCGTCTAACACCACCATGGCCAAACCCATTTGGTCTAGTCTACTATCATTTTGGTCTAATTGCCTTTTGGTCCAGACATTACTTAGTCTAATTTTCATTTTGTCTAATGATCAAATGGTCTAATTGCCACTTCGTTTACTTAGTTTTCCTTATTTCGTCTAATGACTATTTGGTTCATTACCAGTTCGTCCAATCAGATAGAATAAGTGATGTTAGACCAAGTGGATATAGGACGAAATGGGCATAGCCTAACTGGAAATTAGACGAAATGGTAAATGGACTAAGTGGCAATTAGACCAAATGGTTATTAAACAAAATGGTTGTAGACGAAATAGGATTAGTCAATGTAGGATGAGACCAAACGGGCATTAGACAAAGTGGGAGTAGACCAAGTGACAATTCACCCTCAGTTATACCCAGTAACTTTGATTGATGTGCCTGCTATCGTTGGGTGATCCAGTTTGTTTGTGTGCCTGTTTGTTTGTTTGTTTGTTTTGTTTGTTTATTTTTTGTTTGTTTGTTTGTTTGTTTGTTTGTTTTAAGGGGCGAAATGCCAGGAAAATGGGAAACAATGTATAGTTATTTCATTTAGGAGGATGGGAAAACGGTTTAAATCAAGCTGCTTTTTTCCATTCAGCTTAAAATACAGTAAATCTAAATGTCGACTCTGTTCCTAATCCTATGTTTGCCTTTTCACCTTATATGTCGGTATCATTTTCTTATATTTTTCTTGTATTCAGAAAATATACATCATACAGATAATCTTTAAAGTTCTGGCAAAGAAGGAAAAGAATTTCTCACTAAACAAAAGATTAAATTCACACTTTTCATGGCAACAGATGGATGGTATATTTTTGTTCAAAATATAAGGAATATTATAACAGTTCAGTATCAACAATGTAAAACAGGCATGTAGTCCAGACAACGCACACAAAATCACTAATTCAGTATGATCATTCCGGAATATGAGCGGAGCATACTTTTCTTTCTCAAATGTTTTCATTCCTGCAATACCAAGTCATTACAAAAAAAAAGTCCTGACATTTCGGGAAGGGGGTCGATATGATGACTGTATACGCAGCGGGGGGGGGGGGGGGGGGGGGGGAGAAGGGGAGAGGGGCAGGGGGCAGTTGCCCCCAGAAATTTTCAAGACTTACATTTTTTTTACTGAACATTTTCCAACTCCACCAAAAGTGGGCACCAGATTCTTCGATTTCAATTTCAAAAACGCAAAAGAGCCCTCGTGACCAGCTTGGTCACTTCGCTCCCTCGCTTGCGTGTTTCTTCGAACATTTTATGTATTCTCCCCCCCCCCCCGAAAAAAATTCTGCGTACGGCCCGGGTCGATATTCACATAACAGAAAAAAACAGCTAAATTTAGACCCTTTCCCCTATCCTTCCTACGAATTAAAATCACGGTGTCTGAGTTGATAATTGGCATGTTTGGTGCACAAAATCTATGATCAACGCACAAGAAGTACAAAATACTTGACTGTTCATTGTTGTCTGAAAACTCTAATAAGTAGAACACCCAGATATGCAGGTTTTCATACGACACAAAGGTGAAATCGACATCACAGGAGGGAATGTGAAAATCTAATTTACCCGCCTCCCTCGAGCACAACATTCGTTCTTTTGTTCCCTTTGTGACGTCATCAAATGACAAGGAAAAAAGTTACCATCGTATCTTTTACTTTCTTTCAAATATAGTATTCTCGGTAACTCTAAAGTCCTCTTAGAAGTATACCTCTCTTCAATCAGGCAAAAAAAGGACTTAAAATGATAAGATGAATAAGTTGGTTTGTCATACAAAAACAACAACAAAAATACGTCGGCTTGTCAAGCATATAAAAATGAACAGATGTGAGCTGCTATCTTTCAGGAAGGATAATGAGTTTATATGCAAAAATAGATAAACGCCATTTTTTACAATTTTAAAGTAAGGTCACCATCATATGGTACAAAATAATACCTTTCAAATGATATATTGGTCATGACATATAAATGTATATTGTTGAATTTATGGTCAAAATTAGCACATATTTTCTTATTATTTTCCTTATTTCTCTTGATCTTTAGTTGCAAATATCTCAATTTAACAAAAATTGATATATCTGTTTTTGCATTCAAACTCTTCATATCAACAAAATTATACGTTATGTATATTATATAACTAGTCTGTATTTACTTTATCTAGATGAATAAAATTTCTTTTCTAAATTTGGAATAACCAGGCGCTGACTGTAGATACTGTTCTGGCGGATAACTTTCAAAGATGTTGAGGTTTTCACTGCTTTTGTTGACACGGTTGATGCCCACTAGAAGAAAATGCCAAACTTGTGGTTATTGATGGCGATTGGTTTTCATGTTTTTTAGCTTTTCATCATATTATCAGATCAAAATGGAGGTAACTACGTCATTCACGACGAAAGCAGTGCTAAATGACAGATATTGTTGACAAGCTTCATACCTTTCTTTCAAATATGAAAATGAAATCGCTGATGAAAAAAAGGTTATACATAGCTCTGTAGTAATAATATTTCTCCCTTGTCTGGGAAGGTCATTTTATCTAGATGAATAAAATTTCTTTTCTAAATATAGAATAAACGTGCGCTGTCTGTAGATACTGTTTTGATTGATAATTTTCAAAAGATGTTGAGGTTTCCAGTGTTTTAGTTGATACGGTTGATACACACTGGAAGAAAAGTGTTTTTCAATATCCCATACCTATGAAGAGAGTATCATTCCGGTTATATCGTGGAATTTAGTTGGTACAAAGTGTGGATAAATAACCAAATTTCAATATGGACTCTATCTTTCTTATTTTATGGGGTATCATATTAGGATAGATTCTTATTAGTCATGTTAGTTAAGACAGTCGAATTTCCCTTGTGTTATTAACTGACAGAAAAAGCATATGAGTAACAAGCGATTAATGTTTCGACAATGAGATTGCACATAAAGTATTTCAAACTTTTGAAAGGAAAAACCAGATGGTTGCCCACCTCACAAACTTAATTGTAATATACATGTTTATGAAAACAAAAACAAACAACAAAACGATGAACAGAGATGATAATGATATTCCTTTTCTTACATGCAGGCAAGAAAATAAAGCAGGTCATGTTCAAAGTTCAAGTTATTCTGATTATTTTGCTATTAAATCTTTATCTCTACCACTTATGGCTTAAGGCTTATTTTCTGAATTCAGAGTGATAACAAAAACCAGGTCATATTCGAAATATCGGATCATTATTTGTCCACTCTGGAGAAAAAAAAATCCACGTTAATTTGTCCGTTTCATACAGGTCGAGCGCCATCTACTTTTTGAAAGAAAGAAAAAAGAAAGGGATGGGGGAGGCGAGATAACTTGAATGTATTCGTGGATGGAAAATTACGAGAAGTCATGATGCTTGTTTATTCTGTTCTGGAAAGATTGAAAGGAACTTGAGAGTTTTATTTCTTTAATGTCAGTCAATAGAGAAGGGAAATGTTGCATAAAATTGAAAAAATTGGCCTTGTTTGATAAATTTGAAGAGAGCAGAAAAAGAAAAAGAACAGGGAAAGGAGGAGAAAGAGAAAGGTGAAGAAGAGGAAGAAGATGAAGAAAAAGAAGATGATGATGATGAAGAAAAAGAAGCTGATGATGATGATGAAAAAGAAGCTGATGATGATGAAGAAAAAGAAGATGATGATGAAGAAGAAAAAGAAGATGATGATGATGATGAAGAAAAAGAAGAAGCTGATGATGAAGAAAAAGAATATGATGATGATGATGAAGAAAAAGAAGATGATGATAATGAAGAAAAAGAAGATGATGATGATGAAGAAAAAGAAGATGATGATGATGAAGAAAAAGATGATGATGATGAAGAAAGAAGGAAAGAAAGAAAGAGAGAGAGAGAAAAGAAAGAAATAATGATACGAGATATTCCGTAGAGATTACAGCTTAAACTTAGATTTTAGCGATGTACTTTTAGACAATAAAATCGATTTTAAGAAAAAGCGGAGATATGTTTTGATGTTGTTTGCTTGCTTTCATGCATTACTGCAGATATTTCACTATCAAAAAAACTGTTAAACATGTTACTAAACAATTCATTGCATCTTTGTAAAGTTTTTTAAAAGCATACCAGCTATAACACTGGAGTTTCAAACAAATTACTAAAAAGACTTGAAATCTTGAATTCTGTAATACTAGTACTATTTTGTGATAGACATTTGAAAACTGTTGCAGTTAAGAAAGATGAAAGTTAGGCAAACTCCTCCATCTTCAATCTCCTTGAGCTTGACTTTTATCATTTTTCATGCAGTAAAAGAGGAAACATGAAAAAGGAAAAAAGTTTAAAACGAAACAGGCCCGAACTTGAAAATATGAGATGGATGTTCCCACCTTTTTGATGTTGAAAAGGGAAGAAAAAAATGTGACATAGTTGGCATTCTTGAAGCTGACCTCCCACCAGAGTTTGAAAATGTATGTGAGGATTACATTCTATTATGGTAACAGAGGTCACGTGGAAGGTGAATCAGGGAGGAGCAGAAGGAGGAGAGACAGACGGAGGGACGAGCAAGATGGAAAGGCAAAAGAAATGTGCTGGTAAATATGAAATATTGGAAAATCCACCTAAAGGAGAGAGAGAGAGAGAGAGAGAGAGAGAGAGAAGATTGCAATGATAAAAAAGGAGACGATAGGGGGGGGGGGGAGGTCGACGACGGCTTGGTGATAATAACAACATTGTGAAGAATTGATAGGGGGCTTGCTTCCTAAAATGGACAAGGACAGACAGTGACAGAGGAAAGCGAAAGACGAGGAAGATAGAAAGAGGAAAAAGTAATATTAAAGTTTACAGAATGGGAGAGAAACGAGGAGAAAGAGGGAGAGATAGAAAGAGGAGGCAGAAGAGATGGGGAGATTGAAAGAGAGGGGAGGAAAGAAAGACATGCGGATGTGAAAGGACAGGAGAAACTCAGAAAAAAAGGGTGAAATACAGGGAGAGAGAAAGAGAAAGAAAGAAAGAAAGAAAGAAAGAAAGGGGAAAAGGAACAAAGGGAGAAAGAAAAGGTGAAAGGGAGAGAAAATATGTGAGAGATGGATATTCTGAGAAAGATGATGAAGAAGAGAGACAAGCCAGAAACCCGAGTCGTGGTTTCGATTCTCTCGGAATAAATTCTCCAAATTTTGCCATGATACGATTCTTTTACCCACGGCACCAATGGAATGTATATGGGCTGAATGATGAACTAGATGTTGAAGTATATTATTGAGGTCATGGGGATTCAATAATTTGTCCAAAGTGACCCCTTCTCGGGCTCCTTTTTCTTTCCTTTCTTTTGTGTTTACTTGGTTGCTACGACAAACATTATTTTGGTTATACTAAATTTTTGATTTGCGCGCCGTGAGCATATGCACGTAAGTAGAAAATTTCATAGGTCCAGCTATTATTATTCATTGATTTCTTCACTGACTCTGTTCAAGTATGCCGTTACAAAATGTTGCCAACAGCTGCTGCCCACACTATAATAATTTCCATTAATGTTTTGCAAGATATAACATATGATTACAACATATATCGTAAAAGTCCGGGGTTTTTCGATTTTCTTCATACTTCCCCGTCCCCTCAAAATATGGCATCTAAATCTTGTTCCAACATTAGCACGTCGAAACGTTTAACTGGACAAAGTGAATGCTTTAAAGGAGCAGGTTTCAAGAACACTGGAATTCAATATCAAACCCAGAAGTTTCAAACAAGTTTTACTGCAAAATGATGAAGAAACACTGAACATGTACAGCGACTGGTAGTTATCGTAGGGTCTTTGATCACTGAAGATATAGTTCAATATCGCCACCTGGTGTGCACAATCTCAGTTTGGCATGTTGGGGGAGCCTTTCCGTCTCTGCTTTTGTCTTATTTATATCATATCATTTACTCCGATTTTCAACGTCTGAATATTAGCTTGGTCTTCTTTTGTTTCAGAATCGCATTCTCCTTATCAGCCTAGCATTTAGGGTTAGTCGAACTCTGGACCTGTCTCGCCTTTGACTGGATGCCCTAGTTTAGAACAGAGTCCAGGGGCAGCCCAAGCCCTGTTTTTTTTTTTTCTTCTTCTTCTTTTTTTTAACATTTTTTCTTTTTAGAAGCATTTTTGCCTGTGTTCCTGTTTGTTTGTTTGTTGTTTGTTTTTAGTGACAAATGTGATTATGAATTAGAATTGTATTCCATCTCTTTATTCATAAAAATAATAATAACAACAAAATAATAATAATAATCATTTGGGGTGAGTCTTTGTCCGATCTCGCCTCGAAGCTGAAGCCCTTAGTAGGAATAGGGGCTCCCGACCCTGGTACATCTATTCACATTTTCCCTGCACAAATTTCATGTTGTCTTTCTTTACAAAAAATAAATAGAGAAACCATCAACAAAAGCTAGAGAATAGTAATTTATCGCTTTTAAGATTATAACACCACATTTTCTCTGTCGGTTCAGCATTTGGGGCGAGCGCAACTCCTATTATTTGCTCTCCAAGATTAAACCCGCAAATGCTTTCCTTTTCCCACTTTTTCTCCGTTTTTACATTCATTTATAATTTGTTAGCATTCCTTACTTTGAACTTTGACATAGCATTTTTAAATTTACATTCATTTATTTAGACTGGTATGGCCGCTCATATTTCCCCAATCGAATTTCAGTCACAGTCCGCCCCTGGATAAAATAGTATTTTATCACCTTTTTCTAAATCCCCCAAACATACCCACACTATACCAACGAGACATGTTCGATTGAGCCTTGCTCCTAACACGCATCGACAGCCGAAGCCCTAATCTAAAAGAGGGGCGGCCTGACTCCGATTGCGATGTCCTCATAATTTCTCACGTGCAATTCGGTTTTTTTCCGATTCATTTATTTATTTAATTATCCATTTATTTATTTGTTTATTGATCTATTTATTCATTCATTTATTTATTTATCCATTCATTTTTTTTATTTGTCTATTCATTAATTAGTTTAATTATTTATTTATTTATTTATTAGTTTTCTCATTTCTTTATTCATTCATTCATTCATTTTTTGTTTGTCTATTTATTCATTACTTTGTTACTTTATTTATCTATTTCTTAGTTTATTTATTCATTCATTCATTCATTCATTTATTTTTTATTCATTTGTCTATCTATTTATTAGTTTATTCATCTTTTTATTTATTTATTTATTAGTTTACTCATTTATTTATTTATTTATCTATTTATTTATCTATGTATTCATTTAAAAAATATTTATTCAAGATAAAAACATGATCAGCCCACTGCTGTTTTACATCATGGTCCTAATTTAGGACATACAACAATAATGATATACAACAGAATACAAAACACAAAATACAAAATATGTATGCAAGTGACATGAAATATAAAAGATTTTGTGTAAAAGGTGTGGCTTTATACGTTAAAATAGACGCGATTTCCATCACACTTTGTGACTTGCATGATGTAGCACTCTCCATATCAAATTGGCATATAGGGTGAGCCTGAACTCCAAGAGAAGCCCTAGATGAGCATAGGCATGTTGGGGGCGGCGGCCTGACCCCGCGCTAACCGTTCACATGATGGATGGGTGCCCCCAATCCGGACTGATAGGGGGATTTGTTTCATTATCAATGAATGAGGCAGTGGTCGAGGCTAGACATATCTGAGAGAGGTTATCAGGAGGTCAAACATTTCTGGGCTTCCAAACTAAAGTCATAGAAATATGAAAAATATCTAAGAAATAAATCAGTAAGATGCTTAAATATTCTTACTCCGTCTGTTCGCTAGTGCATAAAATAAAATAACTGCATGCTTTATTGATTTAGAGAATTGTGAATTATATTGAGCTAGTTTCAATTTCTAACTTTTATTAAATAATGATGATTAATATTACATCATGTATGTATGTATATATATGCTCATCATTACCTTAAGTTTATTCATTGCGGAATGTAATGCAGTTTAAATCAGAAACTTTCCCTCACTTGAGCTGTTCCAGCATTATAGCTTCAATCTAAAAAAAAACCTTCATAATCAAATTTCAAAGTCGATTTATATTTCTATAACCGTTTCATTACAATGGATCCTACATAATAATGGGGTTTTTTTTCAACTACATCATTTAAAAAACCAGGATCTAGAAAAATTCATTATGCCCAACTTTCCCCAGTATCTTTTTCATAATCATCACGTGAATATGAATTATCATCTTTTTATGTTCATTATAATCCTGTTGTATGGTTTCATTAATAATGTGCGGGGATCATTCAGAGTCATTAGATTATGGGAACTTTCCCTTTCGCCCCTTTAATAAATAACCAACATCATAACTACGGCTTGCAAATATGACTTCCTTGTTAAGCAGTTAAGTGACGTTAATTCGAGCCTCGGTAATATATTTTCACGATTTTATGTCTGAATTGAGTGTCTTTAAATAAATTTTGTAAACAAGCAATTTGTCACATTATATTTCCCTTTCATTGTGTAGGAGTTTGCGTTGGAAGAGTTATCTACGTAGTACGTGCATTCTTGGCTATAACTCAAAATGAAAGTTAATATTCAATCAATATTATCTTCTGATGAGGAGGATACTCTATAGTGAGAAATAATGTAATGGTTTTATTCCCGGGTATTAATCAATTTTATATAGTATCGAATCTAGACTTGAGAGTTGCATTCGGGGAAGAATGCAGCGTTTCCCTTTTCATTTTTTTGTTGTTGTTGTCTTTAAGAAATTAGAAATTAACACATCAGTTATTCACCAATGGCGGATGCCGAATTCTTTAACCGGGGGGAGGGGGCGGGGAGAGAAAGTCCGTGACAAGCGAAACAGAAACCAACAAAAAGTTATCGCAGTTTTTCAGAGTTATGTAGTTACATCATAATACACTGATGACAATATTTTCAGAACAATAATATAGGCCTCATCTTCCATGCAACAATAATATCCTCAAAGTGCCAACTGTAGAAGGCCCGGCAGAAGTATTAATTAATACCTTTTGGGGGGCGCACATCCCCAGGGAACCCTTCATCCGCCACTTTTTAATTGATATTCAATTCACCTTTGTGTAACCTCTCGATATATGCCTGATGTATCCTTAACATGCTCAACCCGAATCCTTGTTTTCTTTGAGAAATGAGATCTTATCCACAATGGGCAAAAGAAAGAATGATATGAGAGAAGACCATCGTGGGCAATTAGTTGAGATTTATCACCCACCGCACTCTCGAAAACTTATCACGAGCCTACATGTGAATGAAATAGTATTTTCAAGCTCTTCTCGCATTTCAACAGCTTCCAACTTCCTCTTCGTATAATAACTGCGTCCAAAGGGCCCTTGCTCAAGTACAGTGGTGTATCGAGAAGAAGCCTTTGCCGAGGGGTCGTGATGCGATGGGGAGGGGAGTCATTATATAAAATGAAAGAGAGCGATAGTGACGATCAGGGTTTCTTCCAGACGAGCTCCAAATACACTTACCCCGGGCTTAGACAAAGTTCAATGTTTAGTAAGGAACGAGAAATGGGTCAAGCATGTATTCAAAGAATTAATTTCTTCCTCCTATTATATAATAGTTCTCATTTATATCACCGGGTTTAATGTATTAAATGTCTTGCCCTAAGGACGTTAGTGTTGGGGCTGGGATTTGAACCACTTACCTTGTGGTTTAGAGTCCGGAGACCCAACCAGGAGACCATGACAACTTTACAACATAGTAATCAAATGAGGGGAGGGTGCCGGGCCGTTTTTTTTTCACGTCGCCTTATCCCTCTACCTGTCTCTTCTTTCTTTCCTCTCTTGCTCCTGTCATCCCCCCCCCCCCCGTGGCTACGCCAATGCTCAAGTGCCCCGTACAGGATACATGACTTTCCCCCATTCATAAATAATTTCGCATCCTGAAATCAGTCCCTATCATATAACCACTCTCATTACTACACTCCTCCCACCATGCGGATTTTTAAAAAACAACAATATTATGACATCACTTATAAGCTCATCAATAAACATGACGACAATTATCACTGATCAACGCAAGCGAGTAGGAGAGGGATAATTTCCCCGGCGAGTATATATCATTTGGGCGTGTTGCCATAAACTGCTATTAATAGATCCTTTAAAGCCACCGAGTAATTTTTTAAAATCTGAGCTGCATGGTCCTTCATGTTATCAGTGTATGAAATATTGTATAAATGTGAAGCCCTGAAAAAATCACTTCAAATTCATCATCATGTGCTTCACAAAAATTGAAAATATACAAGTGACCGGAAATGCCAGACGTTTTTACCGATCATGCCGCTAGACTCCAGTGTTAGACAAAAGCATACCCAGGTTGGTTTTGCAAATGGCGGAATTCTGATCAGTGATAGATATCTCGTTAAGAGCATCTTATATTTCAAAACCTTTATATTCCTGCCTTTATCCTTATGAACACCTTTATACAACACAGACATCAAAATTCATTAGTTTATTAAAGCAGGCTTCCACAGATACCGGATCCCTTTAATGATGCCTCCTCATTTAGATGTAATGTCTGAAACAATAGACGTACCAAAAACCAGAAAGTGTCTTGGGTCTAATTGAGACTTTCACTTGACGGATTTTCCCGGATTCTTTTAACTCTTGTTTCTTCAGTGAAAGTGAGAATCCGGTAGGAGAGATAGGATGACCAAGATGAAACTGACAGTGACAGACATTTTTAGGCGCGCTTTCTTTAGAGGATTAAAGACAGGGATCGATGACCAATTATAAAAGGGGAATAAAGATAATTATAACAAGGAGATGGATAATAACCATGCTAACTCCACGATTATAGTAATCGTGCATGAACAGGCAAAGGGGTATTATGCGTCCAGAGATTGCGGAATCTTTTCGATTAGCCCGGGAAAGTCTTTGTTTTTCATTTCATTTAGTAATTTGATTAATTAATAGCTTAACATAGTAATTAAAAATATCCTCTTCTTAGAGAGAGACAAAGGATAGATTATCAGTATATAAATTTGAGAAGGGGCTATTTCTTTCAACTTAACAAGTTTATTTTTGGAGAGCAATGAAAGTAGTAGAAGTAGTAAAGGGATTTGACAAAAATTCAACAACATTAATTGCCTTTCTCAGCGATTGATTATAGATTTATTTGCGGCTGTTTGTACATTTACATATAAAGGCCCTCTTCTGTTATCTGGTAACTTTGTGAAGGTTTGATGTGGTGAATTGTTGAATTTTGATGTCCGTGTTGTATATAGATGTCCAGAGGGATAAACAAACAGCCAAGAATATAAAGGTTTAGAAATATTTTCAGATATCAACCACTGGATAAAATCATTCACAAAACCGTCCTGGGTATGCTTTTGTCCAACACTGCAGTCT
The DNA here is from genome assembly GCA_029962745.1 of Echinometra lucunter. Taxonomy (NCBI): domain Eukaryota; kingdom Metazoa; phylum Echinodermata; class Echinoidea; order Camarodonta; family Echinometridae; genus Echinometra; species Echinometra lucunter. The sequence continues at coordinate 20,892,941 of CM057164.1, forward strand.
AAAGAGTATAAAAGTCTGGTATTTCCGGCCACTTGTATATTTTCATTTTTTGAGAAGCACATGATTGTGCTTTTAAAGTGCTTTTTTCAGGGCTTCATTTTTACACTCAACGGCTTTAAAAGAAGATGATTATTCTATGATTGATTAAAAATGATTTATAGACTTCATTGTGATTAAATATATCACTCTATAGAACGAGAGAAACATTCAATCAGAAATTCTAAGAATGTGGAGTAGAGTTTGTCGATTCAATCGGTCATGTGATGACTTGAGAGAAACATTCAATCAGAAATTTCAAGAATGTGGAGTAGAGTTTGTCGATTCAATCGGTCATGTGATGACTTGAATCATTCGTCCAGAAAGTAATGGAAGAGTTGATTAATTTTAACAGTGGAGTAGCTACAGAGAACAGAGGGGCACGGGAATTGAGTTTTCAGTTGAGTTATTCTTTCTTCTTTTTTTTCTTTTTTTTTTGTTGTTGTTGACTTGAGAGGCTCTCCTTTTAGACACAAAAAGCGTAACCAAAGCGAGTCCTACGTCATTAAGCGCTTATCGTCTACCTAAAAGCAGCTGATATCTGAACAAAATAAGAAAAAAAAAATATAATGTGGAACATCTTAGATGCCGCACAGGAAATGGCGCGGACAATTTCCATCTGGAATTCGGTTGTTTTCTTAGTTCAATTTTTTAAAAGTACAAAAAAGGAGAGATTTCTGCAAGAATTTCTATGTTAACTTCACATAATGTTTGGCCATTTGTCGATTTATAACGAATTAACTTGTTACAGAGGCCGTCTACCCAATTTATGGCCCTACTGACAATTCCATTCCGCGTCGGAAGGAGGCGGAGAGTTTGTGCTGGCCAATCAGTTGGTCTAGTCTTTATCCCAACGGTCATATATTATTTTGACCCACATCATTCTTCAAAGGGATACTTTCTGCCAAAACTTGTAAAGTTTTCACATCTATGACTTACAGATGCCAACTAATGCACTATTTATGCCTTCAGGAACAAGTGGATATACGCTTCTGGCTTAGATGAGAATATTGATGGTGAAATGAATAAGTTTGAAAACTTTGAACTAAGGCCCCCAAAGTCTCATCCCGTGTGTGACGCACTGTCGACGTCACCCACGGGAATCGAATACCACTTGGAGGTGATTTAACCTCTGACCTCCCACCCTGAAGATCCGGTGTTAGGGTCATGACCCGGGGCCTTATCTTGCTGTGCAGCCCAAGCCCTGACTCAAGACAGGAAGGAGGGTGGCTATAATTTAGAAAGAAGTAAAGAGAAAAAAAAAATACAGGCTTACATTTCCAAACATAGTCAGATATGAATACATAATTTCTTTCCGTGTATTTTGAGGTATTGTTTTAATATCATGGTTTCCATTTTGGAATCTTCCGAGAAATCAATTTAAAAAGATACACACGCGCGCCTACAGAAAGAAGATGCTGAGAATATGCCATGGGGATGATGTACCCGCCGAGATAGCTGAATGAAGTTAGCAAAGAGTTCTGTCATGTAAATTTGATATTGCGAAAAAAAGGAAGGAGGGATCGACGGAGGGACGGGTAGAGAGAAGGAGAGAGAAAAGACAGAAAAGGTGATGAAAGTGGGGATAAGACAGGGTGCTGGAGGAAAAAAAGGATGAAAGAGAGAGAGAGAGAGAGAGAGAGAGAAGACTAAAGAAGATGTAGAAGGAAGAGGGAATGAGAGAGTGATAAAAGAGAGAAAGATTTTTTAAAGAGGGGGGGGGGGTGACAAGGGTGGTTTGGGTAAAGAAGAGAATGCCATATAGGCATGGCAGGACATTGACCAATCCCGCAAATCGAATGACGCTAGTCCCATAGAGTTCGGCAGTTTTTAATCCGATCGTGGACGAACTCGTAAGTGCATCCAGAGAGTTGTCACTCCTAGTACATCCATGAACCGATCGAGGGACTCCCTCCTCTCATGTCCTTTCATCTCCTCTCATGTCCCCATATTCAAAATACTGCCTCTCTCTTCCTCCCCCTCCCTTCTCTCTCTCTCTTTCTTTCTCTCTCTCTACTCCCCTCTCTTCGAATCTTCGTCCCCTCTTCTCATCTCCAGTCATCTTGCCTTAAAGCCCCTCTCTGTCTATCTCTCCATCGCCCTTCTTCTCCCCCTCTCTCTCTCTCTTCATCCTCTACCTCTTCACCCAATTTTCTACATCTTCCCTTAGCCTCTTTCCCTTTCATCTCTTCATTTTCTTTTTCCCCCCTTCTTTCTCTCCTCTGCTCTCTCTCTCGCCTGTTTCCGTTTATTCTCCCTGCCTGCCCCTCCCCTCCTCCTTTGTCAAAACTTAATCTATCAGGATAATAATTCCCTCCTCGACTTGTCATTCGTTCCATCATAACGCCCGTTTATGGCCTAATTGATTTCCCCTTTCGAGAAAGAAAATGGAGGGTCTGGTATTTCTGGGAAACGGCTACCAGAGTACTTCCTCATCCTCGACCGTCACCTTTCTGCAGGGGCGTAGTCACGAGGTTTTATTGGGGAATCCCCCACCCCCTTGGTAACAGCAAGCTCCTGATCAATGCACCGTAGCCCCTCCCGATCTTGAATTAAGAGAGAGAGAGAAGGGGAGAGAGAAGAAGAAGAAGAAGAAGAAGAAGAAGAAGAAGAAGAAGAAGAAGAAGAAGAAAGAAGAAGAACCCTAACCCTAACTTATCTTTGACGAAACAAAGCTCGGAAAATATAATCTGAACACCGGATAAAAATGATGTTGATTTTTATTTCCACGGATTTTGCGCATAAAATAGCTGCGTTTCAATGCATCTCAAAATATTAAACGCAACTTGATTTCCAGTCATTCAGGATTGAGTATAAACTGTTATATAGGACTTGCGTTTAAATTTTTGAGTTTTGTTTCATCGCGATCTTTTATGCAATAGGGCCCAAGAGGGTTGCAAAAAGTAATTCATTAACCAAAGAGCTAAGCACTCACTTTCATAATTTCCACCTTTTCTTCTTTCGAAACTTGAAAAAGGATATCCAATTCTAAACGTTTGGGTCTTATTAATAACCAAAGTGAAAGGATTTTCTTGGAAACTTCAGCTTGACTGGATATTGCATTTTTTAATGTTGTTTTTTCTTAAATGAAACTTTTCCTAAAAGATAAGCGCTCACTTTCATAATTTCAACATTTTTTTCTTTCTTTCGAAACTTGAACTTGAAGAAGGATATCTAATTCTAAACGCTCGGGTTTTTATGAATGTAGATATAACCAAAGCGAAAGTTTTTTTTCTGGGAAACTTCATCTTGACCGGATTTAGGTTATTTATATTTTTCATATTTTTTTCATATAATGAAAAGAAAAGTTTTCCTTTGATTGAAAGTCTCTAAAGTAGTTGGCACATGGAGATAGCCAAAGGAAGGGAGAGGGGGAGGGGGGGGGAGGGAGAGAGAGAGTGAGAGAGAGGGAGAGAGAGGGAGAGAAAAAGAGAGAGAGAACGGGAGGGAAATCATTCTGTTCAAGATTAGGCCTTGTGCTATTAAAGTTGCAGCTGAAGCGATATTTACGACTGTTTCACTACTCCATATTCATTTGAGATAGCAAGCAAAATAATCCTTAAAGCCATTGTGTAACTTTTAAAAATCTGAATTGAATGCCCCCCCCCCCCATTTTATTAGTGTAAGTAATCTTAATTTGATATAAAGCCCTGAAAACGCACTTCAAAAGCATCATCATGTGCTTCACAAAAAGTGAAAATATACAACTGACTGCAAATGCCAGACCATTTTTGACCCCATAAACTACATTGTTAGACAAAAGAATACCCAGGTTGGTTTTGCAAATGGCAGATTGAATTGAGTGATAGATATCTTGATAATAAAATCTTATATTTCAAAACCTTTATATATTCCTGGCCGTTTATTTATCCTTCTGAACAACTTTTTACAACACAGACATCAAAATTCAACAATTTATTAAACCAAGCTTTCACAAAGTTACCGAATCCCTTTAATAGTTGCACGTTATTTTGAGGAATAATAATAACGAGGTTTTCTGCTTGACTGCTTAGAGTACCCTTATGCATAAAGAGTGTAAAAAATCAGAGTAACATTTCTTTTCAGTACTTTAATCAGGTTTTCCTGGTTTCGGATACTTCTCCATCATGTCCATAGAAGTTTTCTTTTGATGTAAAATCACTTTAACCTGCGATTTAAGGGGGAAAAATGTAATTTTGGTCAGTGGAAAAAATGCTGAGGTTTTGTTTCGCAACTTTTGATTGCAACCGCTAGGATCCAGGATTTAAGTTAAAGATGAGATGCCTGAAAATAAAATTGAAAGTCTGCGGATAACATGAAGCATGTTTCTCTTTTCAACCGCTAATTGATTTATGATGATGTTCTTTCACCGAGGATCCGGGTTCAAACCCGCGCCAAAATATCAATTGATGATTGGAACCAAGTGGAATATTATCATATCTTTCGATCAGTAAAAAAAAAAGAAATATTATTATACGTTACATTTGAATTATTTGCAATCGCATGAGCTACGCAGTCCTTCTTTCTGTGAAATAAAGAGATCAGTTTGAATGCGCATGCGCTCTTTTTAAGATTCAAATTTATTATCTAATTGTAATTTGTTTGATTGTTTGGGGGCCACGTCCAAGTTTGCTGATAGACAAGTAAAATTTCGTCAACAACAACAGACAAAAAAGAAAAAAGAAAAAAAAGAATGAAACAATTTGAAGGGGGAATAGTCGTCCGTTTAATTCCAATATTTGCCACTTTTCTGAAGATCGCTTCACTCGAAGAAAGTTCTTTGAACAGTTGAAGGTGGAGGTTTGCATGAAAAAGATGGTGGTACTGATATCGGTGGATGTGGTTTACTACGGTTCACCATGTGGTAAGTCTGAAAAGGGCTGTTAATAAGAGGAAAGTGGAAAAAGTAGGGGGAGGAGAAATGGAGAGGCCAGATAGAGAGTGCTGATGCAGGTGTAGTTTCTTTCTTGAGAATGAGTAAAGTCCTGAAAAGGACTGTAAACCAGATGAGAAGGCACTCCCGATGACGGGCAGTAGGGGCCATGGTCAAGGCTGTCCGGAAAGTTGAGCCTTCTCTCTTCATCACCTTCTCATCTGGTTTACAGTCCTTTTCAGGACTTCACTCATTCTCAAGAAAGAGGCTCTCCACTCTCTCTTACTCGCGTCTCAGTCAGTTTCTTTCCCTTCCTATAAACTTTCTCCACTTCAAACTTAACAATCCTTTTCAGGACTTGCCACATTGGTGAACCGATAAGGGGGTAAAATGGTATTGTATACATGTATACTTCGAATCAGCTGTAATCTGTCCTTCCCCACCCCATGGGTAAAATGCCACCATCATGAATATAAAAACAAACAGTGAATCATGTGGATTGTGGTAAATGTGTCTTTCGAAGGCGTTGATAATTTTTGTACTTGTTACGCAGAAATCGTAGATGTGGTATTAATCAACCGCGAAAAAACTTGCTCCCGAAGCGGGTAACATCGATGCGGCCATAACAGGGGCTACCAGTCGTAAGGAGGGTTAGGGCCATTGGTGGTGACCGTGTCTATGTACACAAATACAATGAATCATAATACTTTGTGGTAGCCTGAATGTTTCATAGGTGTTAATCACCTTGTACTTGTAACGCAGAAATCGCAGAGGTGGTATTCCTCCGTGAAACAACTCCTGAAGCGGGGTAACGTGAGCGCACCCATTTCACGGCTTACAGACTGATGAGGGTGTCATTGCTAGTGACCGTGACTACGTACACAAAAGCAATGAATCATAATGGTTTGTGGTAGTCCTGTATCATTAAGCATCTTGTACTAGTAACGCAGAAATTATAGATGTGGTCTTCGTCTTCCGTGAAACAACTCCTGAAGCGGGGTACGCCCATAACAGGGGCCATACCAGTCAAAGGCGGCCGGGGTGGCCCATGGAGCTCTTAGTCGTAACCGTGACTTCAAACACATAAACAGTGAATCAGATGCTTTGTAGTGGCTGTACCTGCAACGCAGAAATCGTAGATCTGGTATCAACCTACCGAGAAACAGACACTGTCCTATCTGTTTGGGTATTTAAGGCGTAGCGTGGCCGTGGATCGGGGGGGGGGGGGGCGCATCGGTTTGATTGGGGGAACTAAATGTAAAGAACAAAGTTACCGGTTGAGCATAGTGACGGGATATTGTTGGAGGGGTGTATCAGCAGGCCTACATCTAGTCAGGTACTGAAGTACAGTGTATATACCATTAAAAAAAACCATAGCATTGTACCAGTTTTCTATCAAGATACATTTTTAGTCATTTCATGGTTTAGATACATTGATGATAATCTTAATTTCATTCAATTCATGATTTGACTCGAGTTGATTTCGTTTGTTTCTCTCTCTCTCTCTTTCTCTCCCTCTCTCTAAAACACACGCACAGCCCTTTCCCTCTTTTTGCAATATCAATCTCCCTCTTTTTTAATGTTTTTTTTCCATCTCTTTCTTTCGCTTTCTCGTTTTCCTCCCATTTGAAAGGGGCATTGGCATGCCCCTTGTGCTCCCGTAGCTACGCCACCGTTTGAATGGCTGGGTAACTGGGTAATTGGGGGTCCCAGCGCTGCCTCGCTGTTTCCAGGAACACCTGACCCGACGCTTAGCCTAGAAAAGGCATGGCATTGACCGCTAGGTGTTTAACCTTGGCAAGCGAGTGGTCATTTGCCTGTTGGTGTATATACATGTCCAGTCGTAAACTCACAAATTGCAGCCACATTGTGAAATTAATGCCCCCTCAGACCCCGCCATGTTTGACTAGCGCTGAATGGTCATCTGTTTGAACTGTCTGGCCCGTCCGGTTTCCCTAGACAATTGCGAGCTCTATTTTGACCCTATTTGCTCAAGGGGTCCCAGAAGTGTTTCCTTGTTTGCAATTCGAGGAACCTCCCTATCATACCTATCACACAAATTATCAGGTGGCGAAGCTATGGATGAGTATGGGGCCTCCCCCCCCCCCCCCCCCCCATCACAGGGCGGAAAAGAGAAAGGGAAGAGGTAGAATAGGGGGATTAACAAAGGGCACATGAAAAAGAAGTACCAGGGTCCCGTTTCATAAAACTTGTTATCAGTAACAACTGTCATATTTCTATGACAAATTTGCTCTCAGCCAGTCAGATGCAAGGATTTCAGTAGCTTATAACAGCTACTGCAACTTGTTGTTTTATGAAACCCGGCCCAGGACCCCTCGCTCATCCTCTCCTCCCCTGAAACTAATTCTCTTTATTTTTTATTTATTTATTTATTTACTTATTATTTATTTATTTATTTATTTATTTATTTATTTATTTATTTATTTATTCATCTTTTTATTTATTTATCTATTTATCTATCTATTTATTTATCTTTTTCTTTTTTTTGGGGGGGGGGGGTCGTATGAAATCAAACGAGTAAGATTAGTAACCTCTCCCCCCCCCCCCCCCTCAGTTTCTGGGCTAACGCTACCCCATTGTCCTCATTATCATATTCATGTCCATGGTATCAAATTAGGCAAGATTAAGTGATTGTCGCTCACAAAATTGACTAATATTTAATTCCCATGGTAAAAATCGGTGCTTTTTATTTAGATTTTCCATTTTTCCATGGTTCTTTTTATATCGATTATGCCGTAAAAAGACTTTGTGGATTTCATCAGTCCAGAGCGAAAGTTTCAGAACATTTCAACAACAACAAAAAAATCCAAACGGGATTATTTTTGTTAATGCAATTCATCTCCATCAATACATCAATACATACAGATACAATCAGCACAAAATATAAAATTTAAAGATAAAGGAGACAGCAAAAAAAGCATGAAACGTCATGAAAAACTTCCAGCCTTAGTACATCCAAAATATAATGAAATGTGCATATGGAATAGATTAAATATAAATACAATATAGTCAGTAACATATTTTGTTTAAGCCTATCATGCATGAGCTCTTGCAGCGCAGAATAAATGTACATAGGTTCTACGCTATAGAAACTGATGTATTATCATTATTATTATTATTATTTCCTTTTTCCACAACTTGATGTTGTGTTGGTATAAACAGCAACCGAACTTCTTCCAGAAATCTAGGGTTATCTGTTCTCTATTCTATCAAACAAGTCCTCTTCTCATCGTTCACTTCTCTTTCTAGTTCAAGGCCTTCCGTGTGTGATTATTACTATTATTATTATCATTATTAATATTACTATTAATATTATTATCATTACTATTAATATTGTTATTATTATTATTATTATTATTATTATTATTATTATTATTACTATTACTATTATTATTATTATTATTATTATTATTATTATCATTATTATTATTATTATTACTATTACTATTATTATTATTATTATTATTATTATTATTATTATTATTATTATTATTATTATTATTATTATCATTATCATTTATTCATTCGTTCATTCATTTATTTGAAAAAAAGTTAATCAACCAGGAAAAACCCAACACAGACAAGGTATAAAACTGGAACCCAATTTTGCAGACGATTTGGATAAAAATCGAATCCATATATGTAATCACAATATAAAAGTGGTCTCATTTGTTTTGTTTTGTTTTGTTTTGTTATTTTTTTTTTTTTCATTTCTTTCCTCTAATCTTGGAATCCTGTTTTCAGAGCTTTTGTTTATTTGTTCATTTTTCTAAATCCTAAACGTGAAAATAGACATAATTTTCTACGCACATGATTTACTAGTATATCAATTACTTTTTGTCTTGAGATTTAAATTCTACATCCTTGAAATATGTTTTTCTTCCTCTTCCTCTTCCGCTTCACTTGAAGGATTGAATTCTATTGTTGTTATAAATTATGATCGTCTCAAATTTCTCTCTTTAATTTTTTTTTTTTTTAAATCATGGTTCATATGCCAAAGCTTTAGTCTCATAGCTTGCAGCAATATCTATGGTAAAACTAAATTATTACCATACTCGTTTCTTGATTCCGCCTTTCCATTTTCTAGATCTTCTTATCTGTTCATTTTTTTTTTATTCATCCACTTATTTATTTATTTATTCATTCATTTACTTCTTCACTCATCTACTAATTTATTCATTTATTTATGCATTTATTCATTTATTTATTCATACATTCAATTATTTATTCATACATTCAATTATTTATTCATTTATTTATTAATCTATTTATTTATTTATTTATTCATTTATTTATTCCTATATTTATTCATTTATTTATTCATTCATTTATTTATCTATTTATTCATTTGTTTGTTTGTTCATTTATTTATTCATTTACCTGTCATTCATTTTATATTCAAACATTCATTCATATATCTATTCATTTATTCATTCAATTATTTATTCATTTATTACTTCATTTATACAGATATCTGTTCATTCATCGATATCTATTTCAATTTTCTTTTTTTTTTGGGGGGGAGGAGGTTTTTTTGTAGTTGTTTCTGTGTCATTGCTCTCTACTTATTCCTCTTTTTTTCGTGGGCTGTCGGTTGCGCGGGCTCTAACCAGTTCTTACGTAATTCTCTTCTCTTAACCTTTTATCTTATAATCTTCTAAGTATTATCTTGACATGAAACAAATTCATTTTCTCTCTTGTATGCACGTGTCATTGAAATTTCAGCCCAGACCTGACTTTTCGTTGATTTATACGTATTTCTCTCAGTATCTTATCATTTATTTTTCCTTTAAATTTGTCTCTGAATTTCAATCGGTGATGCCAATCAAATTTTTAAAATTCCCTTCATTCAGCTTCATAAGTCTTGGGCAAGCTTGATCCCCATTCCTGATTGTTCCTCGTAAGGGTAACAAGAGTTGTCAAGGGGGTAAGAGGAGAGGTACATACCTGTACCCCTTCGCCTTTTCTCGAGGAACAAAGGAGAAAGGAATGTAAATTTCCGGGGGCGGAGATCTGACTCGGGTCAAGGTGACGTTCGGGGGCCCTTTTAAGAGGGTATGCATGACCCCCAGACAAACTCGAAATTGAGTGGTGATAGGGCTTTCCAGGTCAAGCAGTAATAGTCCGTGAACTCCACTTTATTGAGGATGCAGGTTTTCCATGGTTACAGAAGTATCACGTGACTTGTCATAATAGAAATGAACCGGGACATCGCAGTACACGGACGGCCTACACAAGACTGGAAGTCGGCCCCAAAGACCGCGACATGCCGGTTTCACGCATGCGCACAGAAAGCTGTCATAGTTACCTTGAGCTACCGAACTCTTAGACAATCTCCATGATCACGGAAACGACATACAAGAGGCCAAGCAAGCATGGCAAGACCGACAATCTTCATATCGTAGGTTGTCGGTCTCGTGGGCCGTCATCGGATGTAGTCTATTTGGCTATAGTCAGAGGACCTGTAATATATCATGATAGCATGTGTATTGGAGATGGTGCACATGTTGCTAGCCTGACGCAGAATCATCGTTTAAACGACTATCATTAACATGATGAAGCATAATCGAATTCCACGGAGGTGGAGTAGCCTTTTCCAAAACCAGGTCCTATAGTGTTATAATAATTAATAACAATAATTGTGGAAACTAAAGACCGCACACACCGTCCAATTAAGGACACCCATGGCGCTAGACCAGCAACAGTTCTCTTTAATAAAGGTATACTACAATTCATTTTATATACATAAAAAACACAAACGGACAACGAACAAAACTTATATAAAATTTTACAACATTTGCACCGTCCATCGGCATTCTCAGCTTCACCCGGTGAGGCCCGTAGCCCTCTTATGACGATAAACGTGCTCGCGCTCCCGCCGAGTGAGCCTAGGTGGCTTGCAGATTTTTAAAAATCATTTTCCTTGAAATTCATACTCAATCTAGGACAATACTGAAGATAACAGATAAGCGTGTTTTTTTTTTTTTTTTTTTGATAAAGCAATAATTATGTACCAACCCTTTCTCTGATAAGTGCGCAGTCAGGGCGTTTTGAAAATTGATACTTTTTTTGTACGGTATAGTGCTCGCAAAATGATATTTAACATCATTTTCAATTCTAAACCTATGACCGTAATTTTTATTCACTCGCCCAAGTACCACGAACAGGGTTAACTCAAACCAAACTAAGCGACAAGTACAGACTGTCACCTTTTGTGTGACAAGCCTTTTAAGCCCATAATTCACGAGGACTAGAGTCTCTTCAAACCCAAATACGACTTTTTGATCATAAAGAATTTTTCTAATCAAATGGGTCACTATAATTTTATGACACATGCATCCTTTTGCGATATCCTACAAGGGGCGTATCCAGTAGTCGAATGAATTAGGGGCGCTATAAAAAAAATAAAAGTGAACAGACATAATATGTAATAATGCTCATCATGTATTTTCTGGAGTAATGATTATTTTGTCCGGGGTGCTGCTAGAGGGCGGAGTGCATGAAAGCCCCCCCCCCCCCCCCTCTCTCTCTCTCTCTCTCTCTCTCTCTCTCACTTTCCTTCATTCAGTTTATGTCTTTGCAATTCTATGGTAAATTTCATTAAATTTTCACTCTCGCAAGGGGAAATTGAAATTCGCAGGATCTTTGATGCACCCTTCATCGTTATCGCACACAAATGTGTGAAGATATGATATTTCTGTTTGTTTATTCGTTTGTCTGTTTTTTTTTTAAATGTATTTTTGCTTGGAGGAAGACTTTTGGTACAACACCCCCACCCCACGCTGCAATTAAGATGCTGGCATGAAGCCCTGTATTGCAACATGTATATCTGAGGATGCATTGCGTAGGGAGAGATGATGTTCGTAACCAGCTATTTTGGAAGAACTGCCCCGCATTTCCTATGTAAGGACCATTCTTGCATAACCTAAATACGCCCCCTCCCATCCACTCCCCCAACCCCGCCCCCGCCCCTCCCGCTTTAGCCCCTCGATTTTTTTCTTTACCTGCTACGCCACATAAACCTTCCCCTCGATTGCGCTACTTCCTGGTGATTTGGTTTCATTCAATGATGGAATTATATTACTCTGAGAGTAATATTCATCGATACAATATGCTCTTGACTTTGCTCCAATCTGGGATTTCCCCGAATTGCCCCCGGAATTCCAAGTCGTGAGATTTTGGCGCGAAATTAAATGATGCGCATACCATACCGTCATTCATATCATCGTGCTAATGCCCATTAAATTCCTTATTGCACAATGGCTGAGTGTTAGGTCTAATTGTATGGTTATGAATATACTTGACAAGTTTTGTGCAATCCATCTATACTAATATGGTCATTGAAAAACAAGACAAAAGCTGAGTTTTATGTCCAATTTAAGGTTATATATCATAATGATACTCTCGAAAAATTAGATTATATGTTGTGAAATATGCACACAAGAGGAAATTCGTGACGATTGTGGATTTCACAGGCTAAAATTTGAAGATGGCAAAGTCATTGTTTAATGCATCATTCAAAAATCCGTGAAAAGGGGTAGCCCAAATATTTTTTTTACACCATTCAGTGCCTAAAGGTATTAAATTCTGCAGTGCATTGATTGGAATTAAAATGTATTTGCAAGATAGATTAGTACAATGATTTTGAGAATGATGCATTATTTCAGTTTAGGAAGTGGCAAAACACAGATTGGTAGCAAGTGATCAGCTATGATAGTACATGATCATTCTCGTGATATCTGTTAGCACAATCCTATAAGATGATATAAAATTCATGTAATGCCCGACTCTCCTCGATTTTCATAACTCCCATAAGTTTGTATATACATTCAAAGACCGTTAGGCTATTATAATGATTCATATGCACTCGAAGGAATTTAAACTGATCGATTTTTTTTTTCTCGTCCACAACTCGAGCCTTTGTGATGGTTCAAATCCGTCAAAACCGAAAGTTTATACAGCTTTGAACTTTGCTCTGCAGAATATATCCCTCCCTTACATGATCTTCATGAAAAATGCACCACAGGAATGCAAACTTTTAAAAGGCAAAAAACCCGCAAAATGTGCTTCTTTAATTTTTTCCTTAAAGAGAGGTGCAACGTCTAGTCTAGCCCATTCATGCCAAATGGTCTATGGTTACAGCTAAAATTTTAATCCTAATCATTTATATTCTTGTTTTGATTGTTTCAAGGTTCAAGTTTCAATGAATTTTCTTTTCTTACATAGATGTGTCGTCACTTTGCACTTTAAATCCTGAGAGCTACGAAAATGATACAAACTGATAGGATACGACAAAACAAAAGAAGTCTATTTCAAAACATTATATCACTTAAAAGAATGAAATGCTGTACTTGTTAACGGTATCTGTGGAATGTCAAAAAGATCGATTTTCTTTTAAAAATGTACTTGATCTTTCCCCTTTGACGTTCATCATCCAGATATAATTCAACCTGGTCCTTAAAAATCAATTTTGGAAATCAAATTACATGCAAGTAGCTGAAAATTTCCATGAGTCTTAAACGCATACACTCTTACAAATTCCGAGTCAGATTGACCCGGAAAACAGTCCGTTGGGGCCACACTCCATTCCGGGTCAAAAATGACCCGGAAAAGGGTCATGAAGACTTGCTTCCGAGTCACATTTGACCTTATTCCGGGTCATTTTGAATCTAATCTGGGTCAATTTTAACCCGGAATGGAGTGTGGCCCAAACGGACTATTTTCCGGGTCAAGTTTGACTCCGAATTTTTAAGAGTGTATAATATTGTCTTCTCTATTGTCTTCTTGTATATAGCGCATACGATTCAACGTCACTATGCACTTCCTAATATGTCGTTAAGACTTTCGGACTATACCCTGGCTTTAGCCGAGCTGCCATTTCCTACCAGGTACCAATTTATCTCACCTGGGTCGAGTGTGGCAAATGTACATAAATGTCGTGGAAAAGACATGGGATTTGAACCCCGCACCTTATGGTTCACGGTCCCTAAACGTATCCACTAGACCACAACACTTCTGTTTTGTTGTAAGGACTCAATTTAATTACGTAACATAAAAAAGGTATCATATCTCAACACCAATCAACATAACATTATTATGATATCAGCCCATATTATATATACACCAATCACGCCACAATCAAATACACTGTAATCATAACGGGTTTTTAACCACAATCGTACATATCATGACCACACCCATATCATATTATATTTTCATAATGAAATCACATACATCTTGTAAACATAGGGCTTCTGGTTGGTTTCATAAGGTCTCTATATCATTACCATGTTTCAAGTTGGTCAACGTGACAAAATATACAACACAATAACCCATAAGGCCCACTGGTTTGGAAAGAAACTCATTATGATATCTATTCTCTGAACAAAAAATAATTGATTTCCATTGATCGTCCCATAAATCATGTTGATGTCGACGAAATACTAAATTCTCAGTACAGACTACTTTTGTTAGCTTGACCGTCCCATAAATCATGTTAAATGTCAATAAAATACTAAATTCTCAGAACGATTTACTTTTAATTGTCCCATTGATTATGTAACGTCGTCTTAGCATAACCGTTTAAAGAGAAGCTCGAGTTGTAGGGGAAGGTGAAGGATAATTTGTGAGCTCTCTCAAACTTACTTAGATAAGCAGATTTCATTCAAAACATGTAACCCCCACCCCCCCCCCTCTCTCCTCTCTCTCTTTCTCGCTCTCTCTAAAAAAAATTAACTCTATTTTACACTCCCACGAGAGTCAAGCCCGAAATCACTCGTTTAAGAATAAGAGTGAATACCGGTATCACTATGAATATCAAATGCTCTCTATTGAAAATGGAAAGAGTTGATTTTAATTTTTTTCTCTACATTTTCACTCCCAAGGGGAGTGGCATCAAAGGTCTTTTTTTTTGGGGGGGGGAGTATACTGACGTACATCTAAATTCTGACATATGCCCCATATTCATAACTTTTCCCAAGGCTACGAACTAACTCCGAAGGACATCTTTTGACACCATGACAAGTCATTACATCATCATCATCAGAGTTTACACACACAAAAAAACACGTTTTTCTCCACGCGACAACTATGCTAGTTAAGTCAGCATTTATGTTTACATAAATGGTATGAAATGATTTCTTTGACGTTATCATGCAAGCATACTTATCTCAGAAGTGGTGCAAATATCAATGTTACAACACACCCCCTTACCATGCTTACAGCTAGCAGACCGGCTTGAGCTACAAAGATTCGTGGACTACCACACTCCGCATGTTCCCGGGACCACACTTATCGGGAGAAGAAATTCTGAAGAGTTTGTGAGCATTGTTATTAGTCATTATTAGTCAACTTCAATGAAAAATATAAAAACAGACAAGATTCACCAGTCTAATTGGGTTAGAAGCAAAATTCGCGAAGATTTCGTGCACCCAACAGTATATTCGCTCTTCTTTTGCACTGACCCGATAAAAAGTTTGGGGCCAAAGAAGAGCATACAGGATGGAAGATAATAATCAAATCCCAGAATCCTTAGAGCACCTTTAATGTTGCAAAAAAAAAATTCAGAAGTCACATTCTAGCCTTTAGGACATTAAGAGAATGTACAACATTCCAAACCTTTCGCTCCTGTTAGGGAGGGGGGGGGGGGCCTACCCTTGTTCTCCACCGCATCTTTTCACCGCAGACGCCAACGTTCACTCCCAATGATGCACTTTACATCAGGGTCCCGTTTCATAGATCTTGTTATCAATAACAAGTTGCAATAACTGTTATAAGCTATTGAAATCCTTGCATCTGACTGGCTGAGAGCAAATTTGTCATAGAAATGTGGCACTTATTACTGATAACAAGTTTTATGAAACGGGGCCGGGATGGTTCAATCAATATTGAGTTTTCTATCAATGAATCAATCCGATTCTTTTTTCTTTTACCTTGTATTTGAGCGGATATCTTGACAGATAATGACTTCCTGTATTGGTTGTTAACTGTTAACTGAGGCCAAGCTCGGTTTAAATCAATATTTAATATTCGCCAAATGTGAACTGGAGTTTGTACTTTTGTTCATCGTCATGACCGATATCTATTTCTGATGTCACTGTATACGCCCTAAGTCACAATCTCACGGAATGAAGTTTATTACTCAATTCATCATTAGAAATAATAGTTTTAAATACTCGCTCATATCATATAGAAAGCCTTGAAAAGATAATGGAAAAGTTACATTTAGTTAAAGCCTTTTGTAATTATTTTGTATTCCATGAACATGAACCGCGAAAAGCGTAATCCTGGTAATAAGTGAAATTGTTCTGTCGGATGCAAATCCTTTAGATTGTTTCAAAAGTCATTGCAAAATCATCACACTTTCAAGATGTTGCAATGTAACTGAATAAATGCAATATGTAAGACAACGATATTAGTCAATAGAATGCATGCTAAATGTGTCATGTGATCTTCAACCCGCCCTTACTGAATGTATTTAAACATATCAAATGAGGGCACATTATAATATTTCTTCATCCCTCTGCGATGATCATCCATCGAACAAGGTATTTCTTTCAAACTTCCAGAGGCGAATCCACCATTACATGGAGACAATGTACACCCCCCCCCCCACACACACACACTTTGTCTGTCTGTCTGTCTGTCTCTCTCTCTTTCTCTCTCTCTCTCTTAATCTCTCATTCTCTCTCTCTCTCTCTCTCTGCTCTCTCTCTCTCACTCTTTTACTCAGGTCCAATAAAAATTCAGATTAATTCATCGGTGCCTACGTCGGTCAGGCCTACGCCCCTCCCCCCCCCCCCCCCCCCCCCCCTCCTGAGGGAGACTATGTAGTGTTTCTATGGACCCTTTGTCTCCGGTTTTTCTTCTCTTTTTTCCCCCACCAAAGTATGTAAATGGGTTTTTACAGACGTACATCAATCAGACGTCGGGATTATTTAGGTTGGTTGGTCTGGTTTGGGGGTTTAGAGGCGCTTATCATTACTGAATTAGAATATCTGCGCATAATTTACGTCTGGGACCGACCTTTTAGACATCACCAGCCGGAAGACGTGATTCAGACTCGAACCTGTGTCCCATCAGAGTCAGTTTGTAGGCGAAGACCAAGAGCTGACCGCGCTTGCTACCACTAGGGCTACGTTCAAGCGACCATTTTTCACCCTAGAATTACGGTTTTCAAAGACCACGGTTGCGTTCAATCGATTTTTGGCAGGTCTTAAAATAAACGTCTTTCAAAACGCAAACATGAAACGCTGAAAAAGGTGCGTTTTGAATCATGATTCTGCAGAACCACGGTCGCTAAAAATCGATTGAACGCAACGGAGATCTCAATCATGATTCTATTGTTGCTTTCACACCGAGGTTTGAAGAAAGATAAAAACAAACATACAGAAAGCTAGAAAAAAAGATAGGAGAAAACAAAGAATAATATAAGAAGAGATTAAAAGATAAGGAGATAGAAGGAATAACATAGAATAACAGGAAAAGACGAAAAAGAAGAAGATAGAAGAAGAAAATAAAGAATAACATAAAGAAAGATGGACAGAAGAAGATAGAAGGGAAAACAAAGAATAACAAAAGAAAAAATGGAAAGAGAAGAAGATAGAATGAAAAACAAAGAATAGCATAAGGAAGATATAGAGACGAATAAATGATGTGGCTAAAGATCAATCTACGCAGTACGATGCGCAGTGGATGGGCTTGAAATGAGCAAGAATCAGCGTTGATGAAAAATCGCTTGAACGCTCTCTCGCAGTAGCCGTGTTTTGTAACAGCGTCTTGATTTGTGATTCATGTTTGTGATTCCAGGATTCTAGCTTCAAAAATCGCTTGAACTCACCCTAGATCAACTCCTACTCATTACTAGGTCTCTCTCTCTCTCTCTCTTTTCCTTCTGCTAAAGCGAATGACAAAGACCCAGAATGTAACAAAGGATCACGAGATTAGCTTGATTTGAATGGGCGATAAGGTAGAATAGATGTGTCCGGTATTCCCCGCTTCCAAGAATAGGCCTTTATCTGGGAGAGAACACAAAGTCGCCAGGGACCCTTCGAGACAGGGTTATTGCACAAGAAACTGAAGAGAAATACATTTTTGCACGGCAAATACACGCATGGAAACGATCAGGAATCACTAACCATGGCGTCCACACAGGGCTGTCAGATAATTGAACGAACTCTTGTTTGACTGGAAAGTTCACTTATTTTTTTTGTTTTTAATGACAACACTAACAATACATTGTCCATAAAACGAAGCATCATTATTGTATGTCACAATAAATAACTATGACGAAAGCTCTTGGGGTTGGGGCAGATTGTTACGCCTTCCACACACACACTGTAAAAAAAAAATTGCTGTAGGAATTTACCGCAAATTACTGGCAGAAGGGTTGCCAATAATTTATTGTAAATTCAGTACATGATACAGTAAAATACTGTATCATTTACAGTTAAATACTCTATTTGTACATTTATATACAACTGTTTACGGTTTTACCGTATAGAATAAACTACAATACTGTAAAAAAAAAAAATTAAAATTAAAATTAAAAACCACATTAAATTACTAGCGACCCAGGCCTATAGCCAGTGATTCACTGTCAATTCCTCCAGCATTTTTTTACAGTGCACACAAACACTTTTTTTTTCGTAATCTTTATTGCGGTAACCTCCATTAAATACAAATCTTTTGCAAATTGAATTTTTTCTACAAATCATATATCTAACATTCTATTTGAATGTATACAACACGCATCCACACTACATCCATCCATACACACACACGCACACTCACTCGCTAAACACATACTGAGAGGGGCCCGGCCGGAGTGCAACATCATTTTCAGGGGAGAGGTGCCGGAAATCCCCCCCCCCCCCCTTCGACAAAACTGGATCCGTCCGGATGTTAGTTAGGCCTATGCTACACAAAATTGGGAAGTGTCTTCATCGGTGTGGTGAGTGTATACGATCTTTGGTCTCCAGCACGTTCTTGACTAATTATCGGAAGATTCACGAGACCAACATCCTCGTCACCCCCCCCCCCACCCCACCCCACCCATGATAATAATAAATCATTCCATCCCATCCATCCCATAACCTCAGAAATCTGCAATGCGAAATCGATTGGTTCCGTTGCGTTATTGGTATACCGGTCATCCCGTATTTGCCAGGAAGCAATCAAATTGTTACATTAATTTTCCTCTTTATTCTCGCCTGACGATGATCATATTAACATGATAATACGACATCGGAAGGAAGGCTATAATCTTTGATGGGCGGGAGGCTTTCGTTTTCAGCGGACGAGATTAATAAGACCTTTGATTAAAACCCTGAAGATGAAATAAAATGATAAAAGTATTGTTTCTGGAGTGAACACATCCGGCAAAACTGAAACCGGCTCTGTGGTACTCAAACATGCACCCCTTGGTAAATATTTGAGGTGGATATAATTTGCTTAGGAGACGCTATAAAACGAAACTATGCTATGATATTTAGCTTCGCGTTCTCACAGTCCCTTGTAAGACGGCAGTCGTTGCGTAGCTTACCTTTAGGTCAATTCTTTAAGGGGATACTGCTATCACTGGTGGGGGAGGGGGCACCGGTTTTACTCAGAGAATAGGTGACGAATTCACAATTCCACCAATTTGGAGGTACGAGAGGAATTTCTTTTTTCATCTCTTCTCCCCCATCCATTTCAATATTTCTCCTTTTTCTTATCCCTCTATGTTTCCTAGCTTTCCCCTTTTTTCCATTTTTTTTTTCAGTTTGAAAGGGGCTCATGCCTTGTGTCCGCTGTAGCTATGAACGTTACCGTGGGGCGGTGTAATGGAGATATGTTACCATGGTGACGTCATCTTAGTGTAGGGTCGTCTGCTATTAACAGACGGGCACGTGCTCTTTCATTTTCACAGTTAAATTCACATTCAAACCAGGGGCGGATTAAGGTTTCTGCTTACTTCCAAAATTTCAACCTAAGCAAAGGAAAAGGCTGCAACGTTTTTCACGGGGCTGCAATTCATGCGCATCCCCCCAAAACAAAACAAAATAAAACAAAACAAAACAAAAGGGGAGAGAAAAAATGTCTCTTTATGCGACAGAATGACCAATTAAAAAATCAATCCACACTGTCTTGCTACTCTCAACCCAGGGGCAGTACATGGTTCATGGAAGAGCATTGTGTGCAGTGATAAAGCCGGAGTACATGTAATAGAATGTCCAAAGCTCTTTTGAACGTTTCAGCACTTGTCTGAAGAAATTGTCGAAATATAACGAAACATACAATTGAAAAATAGCGTTGTAGAAATATCATTGCGCTCTACAAAAAGAGAGATTTTTACAGAAACAAAAATAGCACAACACAAAACAACACAAAACAAACTAAAACAAAACAAAAAACCTAGGTGATTATTGCTAGTCAGCAATAATATAGCTCAATATGGATTTTTTTCCAACTAAAAGAAACCTCCTTCCGGCAAACTCAAGATGACTCAGAGAAGTTTTTGTAATAGCCATCTCGATTAGTCTTTAACCCTGTTAACATGGTTAACATGTTTAAAGGCATTGGCTAACTTTGTGAGTAGCTGATTTAAAAAATTCTCAAACTAAGATGAAACATGTGTATGAGTAGTTGTATTTGTACTCAAAAACCCTGAAACCAACCATAATTTGGAATGAAAAAGTGTAAGTTAGACGCAAACGGCAATTTTATTATCCTTCGTCTCACGAGACAATCACTAAGAGGACTACTTTGCTTGAATTTGAAAATGCCGTTATGTGCCTCCCGCCGCGTGATACGCCAATACACACAGTACGGTAAGGTGAGTCATACGCGCATGCGCACTCCTTATGCCTATTCTGTGCAACCGACCCTCGTATATTTTTCAAACATTGGTTCACATTTTTTATATTTAAAAATACTTCCTGTGAATATTATACTTTGAAACTTTCAGAATGGTATTTTTACACTATAACCCTTATGTTTATCCCATTTTCAAGTAACAAAACAAGATTTTTTTAAAATCATAACAATGTTAACCAATGCCTTTAAGTTGATCACCAAGAAATGCCATGCTGTTGACCTCGTTTAGCACAGACCGTGTATTATCTCGTTAAAGTTGTCAAAAAGAAGAAAATGGAAAAAGGAAACACGCCGCTTTATCATGTCCGGAATCTCACAAAATGAGGGCCTGAGATTTAGATCTTATACAGGCCAGAGTTCTAGAGGCCTGTTGCCTTAGCTGGCCAACTTGACATGGTCAACTGACGATGGCAAAGCCACTGTGTCACTCTGCAGGAAGTGAATGCATCTTCAGACATTAAACTCTACATGATTACGATAACAAAAGCAAGAACGAGATCAGTAGTAGAAGTAGAAGAAGTATTGTCATTGTGCTTTACAATCTGCCAAATGACTACTAAATTTTACTTTTTACGTCGAGGACCGTCAGGTTTGCTAGTTTGTGATCAACCACGAAATCACAGCCCACGAGATCTCGTTCTCGTTGGCCGTCGGTCTCGTCAAGCCTCGTATAACAGGTAAACACTAAATAGGCACTAATCCTGCAGCCGTAAGCTCATCTAAATATTCATAGGATTAGGATTAGGATCGGGGTTAGGGTTAGGGTTAGGGTTAGGGTTAGGGTTAGGGTTGGGGTTAGGGTTAGGATTAGGGTTAGGGTTAGGGTTAGGGTAAGGATTAGGATTACGATTAGGGTTTCAGCTCAAGGCTGCAGGATTGGTGCCTATATAGTGCTTACCCGGATAACATGTTAGAAGATCCTCGAAATCAAGATTTTGCTCTGCATCCTTGATACGTACCTTTACAGTTAACCTCCGTTCGGTTCCATGACATCGATTGTGTCGCATATTACAGACTTAAACATTTACTAGTACACTCTGACGTTCGTAGAAGTGTTATGTAATAATGCACGAATACACTTCAATTCTAAGAGATGGGAATATCAATATCATTAAAACACTTCATCCGTCCTTCAAGTCTTAAAATCTTCAGATTTACTGGTCGTTCACCAGATTGTAAAGCGCAGTTAATTTCTTTTCATGAAATAAAATTTGATTAAGGTTTTCTTGGAATGTATATTCGACGCTTGATATCACCCGTGCCGCATGAAACCGCACTAGGCTCATAAATATTAATGATGTGTGGGCTCATAATGAAATAAAAATAATATGACCAGACTGGTACATGTGTTGGTCATCGAGAATTCGGCAGCCTAAATTGATAGACTCGCATTTATTGCTGATTAGAAAAGCAAAACGAAACACGAACAAACAAACAAACAAACAAACAGCTAAAGACTCCTTTACGAATGCTGACAGAAGTACATATCAATATTATTTTTTATGCCCTAAACTTCAAAAATAATGGACAGGTTGTAAATCCGTATGTTTTATTTTCTTAAAGATGGCGAGCTTGCGCAGTAGCCCGAGGCCATGGATACACGAACGTTACACTGCTACTACAATCCTCTCCCTTCATCAGGTTCGTGCTTACTTGAATACATATACCTCGAAACTGATTAAATCATTATGTAATACTTAAAACGCCTAATGCAACAAAGAAACGTTGCAAGACCCTCGCCCCTCCCCCTCTTCCTTCACAAAAGCTAATATTTTCTTTTTTATTTAGTAAGGTGAGCTTGAATGATAAATAAAACCAGTCCATGAATTTGCAATTCTGAACAAAACATTAACCATCAGTTCAATGAGGCTTTGTAATAAGCTTTCTTTTAATGGGGGAGGGAGGGGGGGGGGAGGGTTATAGCCCTGACATGCCGCTGAAGATTATCTTGTCGGCATACCTCTGTTGCTATACGTGCGTGCGTCACTAATTAACAGTAATCAATTAACAGTATTGTTTATACGCCAGTTTTTCTGCAGTCACGACCATTACAACACAATCAGCAAATGATCAGTGTAAGATAATTAGGACATGATAACGTTCATTACTCCTGAAATTACTTATCTAGTCTGGCTCCCAAGTGTATCAAATGACTTTGGGCCTTAGACTTAGGCTACGATTCGAAAGCTTAGAGAGGATTTTGACTATTCTCTTCTCTCTTTTGGAATAAAAAAAAACCTTTTTCTAAAATTCCGAAACATATATTCGACATGTTCAGTGTAGAATATACGAACAATCGAAGATTTTCCTCAAAACTTCAAAACAGTGCTGTGAACCCACTTTGCAAACCCACTTAAAAAGAAACTGGAAAACGCTCATTATTTTCATGGTGAACCAGTCTTAAAAATGCTGCAGTTATCGTGTGAGAGATCCGGAAAAGTTAATTGATAAATTCCTTTCAGAAAAAATATAACCGGCTTCGCTCAAGTATACAACACTCGTCACCACATTTTCACAAAATGTTCTTTCCCGTCAAAGGATGCTATCTGTGCTTATTGAATGATTTAAGGACAGCATGATTTATCAAGTTTTAGATCAATGTTTATTACCGGACGGACATCCTCCCTGTGTGGTATCAAACGGATATCTACATGACACGCGTTCAAGTTTCGATTGCATCCGTTACTGGTTTTATTCACTTTCTGTGCTTTTGTACTGGGCGGGAAAATAATTGCGCTTCTTCTGATTCTTCATTATCTGATTTGTTCCCCTAGCTTGAGCGACCGATTCATCTTGAGGATGTTATTTTCATCTACCAATCTATTTAAATAGGAAAAAAATAATAAATGGTGATGGTGTCAAAGCGATAGGTTCGAGGATTTTTTTCCAACGAGCCCCCCCCCCCCCCCCCCCCCCCCCGCCGGGGAGTTGAAATTAGCTAAAAATAATTGGAGATTTTTCAATGAAATATTTGAATGGTAAATGTTAGCCCCCATCCCATCCCACCCCCCACGTACCACACACAGATACACAAAGTTCTAACAAAGCTCCACTTTGGGTGTCACTGACTCCCGTAATGTTACCAAATACTGAAATCTCTTTGTTGACTTTCAAATGAGTTCAGAAAGGGAAACTCAAACTTTCCCTTTCATGAACAAAGTCAGGAACAGAGCAACGGAAAGTACAAATACCGTTTTCTTGGAACAAGCGGAAAAGCCTTTGAGATTCTTTCCTTTCGGGGGGGGGGGGGGCAACTGGCAAATTAGGCCAGGTGCGGCCTTTTCTAAAACTTTTGAAATATGAAAGGAAAGTAGAGCTTCTGGAAGGTAAAACAAAGAGGTTGGGGGGAGTGACAGTAAATGAATCGATTACTGAATAACTGGGGCTGTCTAGGAGTGAAATGTGACCAGCCTATAACCTAGAAAAGCCGGCCCCAGACTACTGAACGAACAGCCTTCAAGCCAAGGTAATAAGCGGACTGTGTGTGTGTGTGGGGGGGGGGGGGTTCCACACTCACCTTGGCTAGTCAGCTCCCCTTTTGGGGCATTTTTTTTTCAAAGTGGCCTGTGATGTAGCTATGGGGCAGGGTCTGGGGACACTTGCCATCGCTCACGAAAAGGATTGCGGGGGGGGGGGAGAGGAGTAGGAAAATAAATAGAGAAACGAGGTGAGGAGAAAAGAAGACGATACACTCCAACACCTATCTTTCCCTTTATTGCAATATCTCGCCTTTCATTTTTTTTTATAAAAAGAGTAATTTCGTGCCCCCCCCCATGGGGACGTAGCTACGCCACTGGTACTGCATTTTGCTAATGACATTGAAGCAGTTGAACTCCAAGGCTAGTAATTACAACCACAAGCAGATCACTGTAACATTATATTATCAGCTTTTGTTCAAAATAATCGATATATCCATGAGAATAGTTGAGCGTGTCCTTGCTGATCCATTTTTATGAAGAGCCCGGCGCCATTTCGGCCCGTATTTCATCGACGGATTGAAGCTTGGTTTCCTATTCAAATTAGTCATGATGTCCGTTTTCACCTCTCATAGTCAACGATGAAAACATATCTAAACCCATTCAGGGGCGGCACTACAGGGGCAGGGAGACGACCGCCCCCCCCCCCCCTCCTATGATTTTTCAAGTGATCAAAAAAAAAAAAAGAGGAGGAAAAGAAGAAAAAGAGGAGGAGGTAGAAAGAAAAGTATGGGAACAGAGAGGGCGGGTCATGCAGTTATATAACACCCCTATTTTTTCATTTAAAACGAAAATAAATTTACCTATATGGGTCATCTTGCCCCCCCCCCCTTATCAAAATACCCTGGCGCCGCCTCTGAACCCATCCAGGGAAGGTTCAGGTTTTCCAAGCAGTGTTAAACAGGATAATCACTTTAAAAGTTAAAATTAATGGCTTGAAATATCATAAAACTATCAAATAATACCGAGTAATACAAGCAGTCATGGCAGTAGAGAGGGACTGTATACGATTAGAGTTTGGGGTAAAGCAAGGGAAGAGTCGATCTGAAGGGGTGGCCAATATGTTTATTACTTAGTTTGATTTTTTTTAAAGGGATTTTTAATCTCAAATATTTTGGATGCTAATAGTATAATCAGATAACACTTTTAATGAGTGGTTGGTTTGTATATATTTTCGATTTAGTGAGCATGCTGAGTAAAATTGAATTAAATTACAAAGCCTGAATCAAGACAAGGCATTTCATTATCATTCATACGTTGTTGTTTAGTTCGATGAATATAGTAAAAAAAATCAAAGATAATAATCGACTAATTATTTATGATTAATTAATTTTTTTTTCAAATTTCATCATAGAAGAAAAACAAAACAGTCTTCCCAAATTGAGGTATACATCAACTGACCAACTATGGAAGAGGACTTTAATCTTAATGAGATAGGTGTCGGCAAATAGCGGTCAGTTTGGCCAGTAATTCGGTTATTAGTGTCAATTTCTTCGGAAGCTGACAAACCACCGAGTTATTAAAGTCCAACCCCATTCCTTCCTTCCTTCCTTCCTTAAACAGATAAGATTGTAGTGGAAATGTTGGATTACCCGAACAGATTTCGGTGGTCTTTATTGCATTAAAAACAAGGAAGTATTTGGAACCTGGTGCACGAAGGAAAGGTAGGTGTATTTCTTCTTCACGCCCGCTGCTTGGAGTGTGCATAATTATCATTTATTTTGATGCGAAGTAACAAACAAGTTACTGTTACTGACGCCTTCGAATTATTCTGTTAATAATTCGCCTTCTTGCGTTGATAACAATATCTCACATTCTCTCTCTCTCTCTCTCTCTCTCTCTCTCCCTCCCTCTCTCTGTCTATCTATCTATCTATCTATCTATCTATCTGTCTATCTATCTATCTATCTATCAAACCATCAAGCTATCTATCTATCTATCTATCTATCTATCTATCTCTGTTCCCCACTCAAATTACTAGTATGCTTTCAAATTAAGCTGAAATTTTGAATATGGACTGCATTTTTTAAATGCTTTTTTGCCTTTATTCAGATATTTAGACAAGACATCATTTCTCATACATTGTAAACAATATACATATTCAATCAAAAACAAATGATACAATGCAAAATCTGCAATATGAATAAAGATTTTCAAAGATAGTTAAGAAAAAAGGGTGAAGGTGCTGCTTTATAACCCATATGCGAAGTCAAACTGCCATCTTTGCATACATATGATAAATTACATGCAGGGCATTACTGTTACTGGAACAGAAATAGCGACATCTTCGGTGAATGTTATTTAGAACTTTTAGAACTGACAAATTCTAATTATTCGAGTTATTTGCCACTGAGTTCATAAGATCCATGGTTTCATAGCTATTTTCAAATGCTTACAGACTAGTTAGCGTATATCCTATTGTAGATAATTTCCATTGATATCGATATTACATCAGCTTCAAGTACTAAAGAAGTGTAGGTCGCGAATCATCATTATTTTGCAACAAGCTGACTGTTGTGAAACAAAGGTGGAATTTGATGAGCAATTAATTATAACAAACTCATTCTCACTATGCACAGGCTTAGCAGTGTGGTCTTTTTAAAGATTAAAACAATCAGACGAAACGGGCAATCAGACGAAACGGGAGATAACGTTGCCTAACAGTAGACCCGCCTCATTATCAGCTAATGGTTATGATGGTATTGTTTGCTATTAGTCAATATTGAACCAGCATATCTCATTGGTATCTTTTCGCGGTCGAAGTGTATTATCATGATACATATCCCATTGCCTCATTTCAAGGTGGGTACATTTTTTTTGTTCACGAAATTAAGCAAACTCAGCCTTGATAACATATGCTTTGAAAAAAGCCTTGATAAATGACTTTAAATCTAAACTTTTTATGAACTTGAAAAGTAAAGAGAAGTTTAATTGGAGAATCCACATTGAGACATTGCTTGATATTTGAAAGACTACTTGTTATCATTCAAGAGTTGTCATCATAATAAAGCTTCCCCTTAAGTTGGTCTACATTGGAGGCAGCCTGCCACCTTTTCACGAAACAATAACTAGGCAGGGCAACTGACAATAATTCTCGTAGGAAGTTTATAACAGTTACTGATAAATAAACATGTATTCAAGTTCAACATTTTGCAGATGCATCTTTCTGAAATAGTCAAGACCAGTGTCGTACATTATTTTGCGCTATAGCACAACTATAACTATAGCTACAATTTTCCTGTTCAAATCGTTATGATTCAGTTATATGTTGCTATGTAGGGCAGATCCCTATAACCCTGTTATTGCATTTCAGTATAGATTACATTATTTGTTAGGTGGGGAAATCGCTGCTCCTGGCAAGATTTGGGTCGTCAGTGGTTGTACCGATTATTTTGTGAGCAGCTTATACCTATAAAATTTTTGTCTCCAAATAGGAGAGGGCGGCCTCTTTGCCCCCCCCCCCCCTCCTGTTCCGTCTACGACCTCCCCTCCGCAGTAACAACCAAGTTACTGCACATAATAGTCGCAATCACCTCAAGTACTGTATCATCAAAAATACAATTTGCTAATACTGATTTGTTGCTGTCGGGGAAAAGAGTTATACAAGTACTGGATTTCAGTAGTTAAAATACAGGGGATTCTATCATGGAGGAAGGACAGCTTCATGATAGAATCCATGATTCTATGTGAGGCCGATGTAACTCTTTGGTGGGGCTAACTCCTAGCTCCAGTAAAAGTTTGGGTCGTCAATTGTACCGTTTTTTTATGAGATATCTTAGATTTTTTTATCTTTTACACAAGGAGAGGGCGGCCCCTATGATACGCCTCCCCCATCTGATGCCTTCTACGCATCAATCCCGAGCCCTGAAGCAGATTCAAGCTACTGTATAATCTCCTCCTACTACTACTTCAATCAACAGATCAAATGTAGTAATCAGTAACACATAACTAGCTCTGATAAGATTCTGTTCAAACAATGATTCACATGAGGCTGCCACTGCAAACATTCGATAAGCGTCTTAAAGTAGCCTCACCGGCTGGTTTTATTCCCACAAAATATTAAAGGATCATGATGAAAAACGCACAACGATGATTCTCATCAAAGAATGATTTGCTAACACATTTGCTTGAGAAAGAAATTAATAAATACAGTTTTATCATATACATGTACACGCATCATGTTTGCTTTTTATTTTAACGCTTTAAGGTGTATCTAGTAACACATTTAAAAGTGATTTAGATAATTTGATTCCATTTGATTTAATCGTCAATAATGAACAGTCACTTAAGTATTTGTTTGTTTATTTGCTATTACTTTTTGTCTTATAGATAAAAGACAAAACATGAACACATTGGTAAACTTAAATTTAAATCAAATAATATAGCCTGCATATAAAACGAATTTTGAGTTACATCTGAAGCTGACTACATCCGCCACAATATACGAGATAGAGAAATGGAGTAAGAAATTCAGACAAAAAGATACTATAGATAGATAGATAGATAGATAGATAGATAGATAGATAGATAGATAGATAGAAAGAAAGAAAGAAAGAAAGATAGATAGATAGATAGATAGATAGATAGATAGAATAGAATAGAATAGAATAGAATAGAATAGATAGATATATAGATAGATAGATAGATAAAGAGATAGACAAATAGAAGCAGAGAGAGAGAGAGAGAGACAGAGGAGAAAAAAAGAAGATTACGAGAAAGGAATAAAAAGAGTATATGAGTGAGACAGAAAAGGGGGGCAAACATGGACAAAGAGAGCAAAAAAAACAAACAAACCCCAAAACAATAAACAAAGCAGAGAGAGAGAGAGAGAGAGAGAGAGAGAGAGAGAGAAAGAGATAGATAGAAAGAGAGAAAGAGAGAGAGAGAGAGAGAGAGAGAGAGAGAGAGAGAGAGAGAGAGAGAGAGAGATTGGTGGAAATCTTAATCATTTTATACCGGAAATAGGGGCTGCGTTTTCTTTGGAATATTATGAAAAGAAAAGAAAAATCTCTCGCAGACTGCCCATGGACCGTCGTCGTATCTCAAATATTGAATTTAATATTCTACTGGACTACAGACAAATAATGAATCAGGGTTAGAGGAACATCAAGTGTGAGAGCAAGTAGATACGATGGCGTAGCCACGGGGGCACCAGGGGCACGTGCCCCTCCCCCATGAGGTAGCGAAATAAGAGAGATAGAAAGGGGAGAGGAAAAAGAACATGAAAAGATTTTGGATCCTGCTTCCAAACCACACCCTCCTTATGTGCAGTGTGACTTGTGAATTTTAACACCATTCAGTTGAATTAGACGGTACCCCCCCCCCCCCCAATCATGCCAATAATGTAAGCAACCGAACTGATATCTCTGTCGTGACGTGTTCACTAACAGCGACAAAAGAAGTGGCACTGTGCCATGCAAGACGTGTAATATCAATAAACTGGCCCTTAAAATGCAGAAAAGAACTTATTGAGAAAAGCGTTGCTCTCTTTACAAGGTGAGTGACACAAAATATATGAAAAGTGAGATACGTTTCCTTCTTATTCACACTTGTGTTTACATTAAGGAACAATATTGAAAGTAATGAATTGAAATAGAGTGAATGCAACTGAATTGTATTACTGCGAAACAGACCCTTATTTTTCCTGTTTTATTCACTCATACATGCATGTGGACATTGTGTACGGAAAGAGCTATATTAAAAGCTTTTACATCACTTGAACCGAATGATAATAATCCATATAGTCTTGACTTTGTGTGATTGTGAAGCAGATTTTTTTGTGACGTCACTCTCAAAGGAGGCGAGAGGACAAGGGGGGGGGGGGGGGGGAGGGGGGGGGGGGTAATAGAACCGGTAATAAAGTAATAATAATATTTCATTGTTTTGAAGAAATTATCGGGGGAAAAATGTATGGTGAGAGAAATAAAGAGAGAGGATGACAAAAAAAAAGATGAAAGAAAGGAAAAAGACAATGAGATGACGGGGAAACACTTGACGAAAGAGAAAAGTACTTCAAAACTGTGTGCGTCTATATTCTCATCAATTGTAAATTATGGTATATCGCTTGTATGCTATCGGCCCACAGTGGAATCGCTTCCAATTTCGGAAAGGTACATTTTAAACATTCGGTCAACACTGACTGTTCCCTTTAAATAATTCTCTTTTAACACCCAACCCAGAGAATGTACACAGTCGCGGAACGTTGAAGAAGAAGGAAAAAAATACAGAAAATGACCTTTAACATGCTTCTTGCGACGAAAATGGCTTTAACGCAGATCAGCTGACTTGAAAACGCGCCAAAATGCCATGTCTCTCATAGCGATACATTTTCCATTCATAAAATATTATTTGGCGTCATCGCTCTCTGGCCACGCCTACACGATTTACGTCATCGATTGCACCGACTGTGACATTAGCCAATCACAAACGATGTCGCATCCCCCCTTCACATGCGATGTAATCGATCATCGCCCATTAATCTTAAAGCCCTGCATGAGCTCCCTCTCGCCAAAAAAATAATTATCTTTAAGAAAATTAGTTTCATATCGGTTATGCAATTATTTTGACTCTGATCTTGTATTTTGATAAAATATAGTACGACTTTCACGACACAGCTGTTACATTATTGTTCTGATATGTTCACTGTATTAAACCTGGTATATGTTTGGGTTGATATCGAGCAACATATGGTACATAGCTACTCAGACAAAAGTCTCAAAGTCAATATTCATCACTTTCTCTGACACTGTCTGAAAATTCTGACACTTTTCAAGGAGATGAAATATATATCCCATGTCACAATGAAAGTCAACGGTTGGCGGCTAACCATATGTTAATTACGAGTAGCAAAAGAATTTCTGCACACGTTTGTTTTTAAATCATACCACAATATCTTACTACCGACGTAACCTACGATATGTTTTAAGTTCAACGCATTTTTATCGTTATCTACTATCATGGCTTGCCTTTCCAAGTATGGGATTTGAAATGGGTACCGAAATTGTCGAATATTTGGATATGAAGCATAAAACTTCTTTGAAATGATTTGGAGTTAATCAATGGTCCTACAGGCATGATAGGTTAAATAAGTAGAACATTGGATATACTCCCCCCCCCCCCCCACCTTCTTTACCCCCGCCCCTGACCCCTTCCTCCAGTAGCATGTAACGCGTCTGTGATTTGGTTATGGCAGGTTCAAGAATGATTAAAAGTTAAACAACACAAAACGCAACGTAACAAACACTGAGCAGGTCTGGGTACTAACACAAGAAGGAAATATTACAAAAGCGCCATATGTATAAGCAATTATATACCGTTTCAGTTGTGCGTTTGCTTACCTTGTTCGAGAACAGTTATGAATACGAATATTGAACATAATAAATAATACACTGTAATGTTGGCGGTTATGAAGAGAGAGAGAGAGAGAGAGCATTAGAGAGATCATTCCTCTAACATATGTTTCCGAGGTTATGTTTGGGGTCAAGTAAGAACAGAGGAGGCGTTGTGTTTTGGCTGCTATCGGCAAGTATATGGTGTAGCCCGACTTCCTGCTTGTATGAGCAACCCCCCCCCCCCCACCCCCGCCCCGACACCTTTCACTCCTACACAACAAAAAATGTGTTCAGATCCTCTCCTATCAGCCCCGTCCCCCCCCCCCCCCACACACGCAACACGTATATCTCTGATTCTACCGTAAATATGCTATCTTTTGTTGTGTAAAAAAAATTGAGAATGATCCTTAATTTTTGGATTGAAATCTATAAATTTTGTGAATTTGAATTTGAATTTACATTTCTCTTGGTTTATTTTTCATTTCTCGAAAATAAAAGAAAGATGTTTTTTCCTGGAAAGCAGAGGGATCGCATCACGTGGGGGGGGGGGAGGGGCGGGTAAACAAGCAAAGAGAAAAACTTGGAATGAGAAAAAAAAATCATTGGATGCACAGACAATCCTGAAATTATTGCGGACAAGTGAACCACAATCGCCCAACTCCATCCCTATGGTCAATATTTTGCTTCCTTAAAGGGGGGGGGGGGGGCAGGGGTCTCTTTTATTCGGGCATCCAGTGACAAGTGTATATTTTGCGTTATCCTATAAATGTTGGCATAGCTCAACAGATACTTAGTACTTGAAAGTTTTCCGGCAGCATTTTGTAGCTAATCCTGCAAGTTACCAACTCTGGAGTATCTAACTAAAATAATATTTTAGTAGATCTCCAGAGTTGGTAACTGAATTGACTACAATGTGCTCCGACGTGACATTCATTTTCTCATCGCATACACCTTTACACTATAATGCCGCATTACTCAGTATTTATTACCATAAATTTGAATCCACGTCATCAAACAGATTTTCTCACAAAACGGGAAATGAAGGTGCTCAAAAGAATCCCGTTTTTCTATGGCAATGAATCGTTCAGGAATTTCTTTATGCTTCTCTTCAACGCAAGAATGCACCTTTAACGGATAAATTGGCGCCAAAATTGTGTAAGTTTAACATAATGTAGTTCCGCGTCGTTTGCGAATGGACACAAACGAGCGTGGGAATATTTATCCAGATTGTGTACAGGGTATACAAAAAAAGTGAAACGAAAAGTTTCAGCAATACAAAAGATACTCTTTAGACTTACGTCCGGGGGTGAACTGGTCACCTAAGTCCCTTTATAATTTCGTCCTATGATCCGACGAGTCGGGCGATATAGGTTATGGGCCGGTCATAATATATTCCAATCGTATTTCAGTCTCAGTCTACCCTGAAGCAACAATATCCCTCAATAAAATAAATACAGTGAAACCTGTATATAAAGACCACCCAAGGGAGACAAGAAAAGCGGTCTTTATGGACAGGTTCCTTTAATACACGTTTCAATGGGAAAACGATTCAAGGGAAATAAAATTTGTGGTCCTTATTGACAGGTGGTCTTTCTATACAGGTGGTCACTAAAGCAGGTTTGACTGTATTACGTATACCTAGCTCTCCACTCCCCCCCCCCTCCCGCCCCTTTATCTGGATAATGCCACTGTAAACGATAAAATTGTCATTGTTGGTGCACTCTGTACAATTGGACACGTTTTGTTGAGGTATTCTCATTCAATACATGGGAAGTAGGTGATTTAGAGGCCTCTCTCTACCTAATAACAGTGGGATTTAGGGCTATTTCATAGGTTCCCATAGCCCTCAGCAGTAGCGTAGAGTGCAGCCAGAAAATGAGGGGGGCACTGAAAAGAGGAGAGTGGGGTGGGGGGGGGGGTCTTATACCAACTGCACGAACTGGTAGACAATGATTTAGACACTCTTAGAGTCTTCTCAGTACATGTACCTTGTGAGATTTGGATTTAGCCCCATTTTATAGGTTTCCATAGTACTAAGAGCATTGACGTAGGGGAGAACGAGGGTATACCCCCCCCCCCCCGAATAAAAACCGAACAAATAAATAAATGAATAAATAAAATACATAAAAAAGAGAAAAGAGAGAAAGGGGATGGGACGGAGGTGAAAACCCTGCCACTGGCAATGAATTTGTCATTAGCATGTCATACACTGAAAAAGACCGATGCCCCTCCCCCATGATGCCCGTGCCCCCCCCCCCTCTTTTTTATATGCGTGTCTGGAGAATCTCTTTGGTCTGGGCACAAACTGCGCCATCACCTAGGTTACTGAAGATGGGTCGTTGACACGGCGGCACCCCTATTAGATTTGTTGTCTGATTTGTTTACCCTACACGTGAACCTAATTTAATTCATCGATTGTGAACTTGAGATAACATTTACCAACTGCTTGTGAGGTCCAAGGTTGATGGAAGAACATGATGTTTGATCAGGGAAGGTGTCTTTTCCTGTTCTTTTCTGGGGTTTTATTTATTTGTTTGTTTGTTTGTTTTTAATACCTTCTTCTGTTTCCCTTCCTTAATTTAGTATGCATGTCTACTTCTGTTTTCAGTTGGCTTTTCTTGTGCTCTTCTGATTTTTTTTTTCTGTTTCCTTTCCTCTTGTCAGGTGTAAGATCAATGGAAGGATGTGGCGTTTGTTGGACACTACCAGGGGCCCGTTGCATAAAACTTTTGCCAGAGTTTTTATGGCAAAATTTGAGGAAACTATGGCAAAAAATATATTGCCATAGTTTTCCAGTACATAAAAATTTGCCAGACTTTTTTTGCCAGAAAAAAAAGTCTGGCAAAAGTTTTATGCAACAGGCCCCAGGAGGTGATTGTGGTACGATGTCTTCATGATGTCTCCTTCTTGTGGTACGATGTCTTCATGATGTCTCCTTCTGTATCCAGTATGCCAACTGTCTGCGCTCTCCTCTTCTGTTTTGTTTCCGTCTCTTTTACTGTCCTCTTCTACTGTTA
Source organism: Echinometra lucunter (assembly GCA_029962745.1). Classification (NCBI taxonomy): domain Eukaryota; kingdom Metazoa; phylum Echinodermata; class Echinoidea; order Camarodonta; family Echinometridae; genus Echinometra; species Echinometra lucunter. The sequence continues at coordinate 20,927,529 of CM057164.1, forward strand.
CCCGGTTTACCATAATGTCTATCAAAATTGAAATTCTATGAAAATTGTTTAAAATGTTATGTTTGGGGGAGGGGAAGGCATCGGCTCTTAATAATTGATGTTTATAACTGTTTCCGCTATACGTTTTCAGATAAGTTTTCGTTTAGAAATAATCAATAGCAGTCCAAGTATACCAACTGAGAAATGGGGAGGGGGGACGGGAGGGGGGCTGCTTCATAGCAAAAATCTAATATTCTAACATTCCAACCGAAAATGAAGTAATTCCCTAATATATCGATATTTTTTTCACCAGTTCATTGATATTCATAATCAGATCTTTGTAATTACAATATATTCAAAATATTCAAATTATGTTTTACTTCACTGGGCTCATGTAAGCAGAACACAAGACATCTGATATAATTGTAACTTTGCCCCTCGAAAAATCGATCTGGAACGGTAATTCTTCTGCACGTTACAGAACCCACAGGATCACCAGACACTCTAAATCATACTCCCCCCCCCCAAAAAAAAAGAATTATATGGGTGCAATCAAAGCACAGAGTCCTAAAAAGACCCAAGACTAGAGAGACCCTCCCCCCCCCCCCCCTTCATAACCGCACTGAGATTATTTATGAGGACGCCCCTAAATGCGAGCACTCCTCAGTGTTGTGAAAATACAGCTTTTCTAAGAGAGGTATCATGGTAACATGCACAGCTCATTAGGTAGCTTATACTGGATCATGTGATGTTATATTAATCCCCGAGGCCGAGGGGGTATAACATGGGAAGATTAAAGGTGCATTTACGGGGGCGAAATTGGCTAATAAATTACTTGAATATCTGATACTTGAAACCGCTGGAACCATTTTTTTAGGGAAATTTTATTCTAAGCTTGTGATAAAAGACAAATAAGCCTGATGATAATTTTTTTGTTTTTCAAAGGTACTTGCTATAAAGTTTGATTAAGCCTGTCACAAATAACGGTTTCCCGAGGTTTTCGAAGGTGCCTGCATGGTAACAAAAAATTTAACCAAACTATATTTTCGAAATTAAAAGAAACAGCTGATGTTTATTCTTAAATTTTGCATAGCATTGAATCGAAGAATGCATAACATGACATGTGATTTCTTGAAAAATGAAAAAATATATCTATTTCAAAGGAGTGGAAGAATAATCTCTCATAAAATGGTTAACAGAATGATAATAATGATAATAATAATGATAATAATAATAATAATAACAACAATGATAAAACAATAATAATAACAATAATGATAAAATAATAATAATAACGATGATGATAATTATGTTAACCCAGGGCCAAGCTTAATCAGCATAATTGCTGTTCTTCCCAAGGACCCTGCAATTATTATTACCCCAGCAATTGCCAGGTACCCATTTACACCTGGGTGGAGAGTGGAAAATGTGGATTAATGTCTTGCCAAAAGATGTTAGTGACGGGCTTGGCTTCGAACCCTCAACCCTTAGATTGAGAGTCAAGTGAATGAACCACTATACCACGGCACCCAAAACATAAAACATTTGAGGTGAACCACACCAAAATATATTTCTTGATCGATATTAGACCAAATTTTCTGGCTAGATTTTCCAGAAAAGAACTATTTTTTCCGTTCACAGATTCAGGGGTGGTTAATCATTTGATATCATAAGCGTTGGACATGTGAATTGATTTGCAAGAAATTGGGAATTTAAAATGAGTAAAAACGTTTTTGTTGGTAGCTTCCAAAGTTATAGTCATTCCACTCTTTTCTATTGAGCACCCTTAAAAGTAATTTTTCCTTTAAAAGGGGAGACTTTGGAAAAGCTTGCTAAATATTTAACGCCGATTAGAAGAATGCATCTTTTAAAAGGTATTTCGGTGCATGATGGCTGAGAATCTCCCGCATAGCTTTACATCCCAGAATGACAACAAAAGTCAAGCGATCATTCATATGTCACTAGAATTGAATAATAATCAGGGAATCACAAAATGCGCATATTTCATTCAATTTGTGCCAATTTTTTACACAATCAACCCACGCTGCTCTTTTGGAACAAAAAATGTCTGCACACGAAGGGGGGTTCTTTGTATTCAGCAGACGACTATTAAATCACAGTATTTTCTCATAATCACTTCAAAAGATCGCTTTTTATCAACCTGGGACACACAAAATGCCGAATTTCCCATGAAAAAGAGGATTCTAATGTTATTCGGCTCATTATCTCATAATTTTGTTTGTATCTTTTGAAGGGCTCACTACCTCCCCGTGTTTACCACAAGCAGCGACGTTTGCGTGTAATGGATGAATAGAATTTTTCCTTTTTTCACACATGTTCGATTTTTTTTTTCACCCCTACTACAATACCAACGGGGTTTTCGCTATCATTTATTTGTTTGGCTATCGACCCCCGGGTTTGGGGAAAACCGCTTGAAAATGATTATTTTACACAGTAATTATATACAAAAGTTCATAAACATTACTGCACAGATATAACTCACGAGTATACTGCCAGCTACCCAAAATCCGCGCGAAAAATTGTCGATGATCTCTTGTATTCCTAATTTGCATCTCACCATATATCGTTGCCATAGCAACGTTATATTTGGCGTTGTGGACATCAAGTTGCAGAAAATGAAAACTCTTTAACGATTTAGCACCCTCTGATGTCTGTCATCACACTTCAGTTGCTGATAACTGCATGGGCTCTCTACTCCTACCTATAGTGTAATAATCTATTTTTAGGAAAAGTGTTTGTTTGTTTGTTTGTTTTTTGTTGTTTTTAGGGGGAGGCTTATTTTCAGGTTGAGATTTTGTGGTTAACAAATATAACTCGATGTAAGTTTTTTTTTTTACTGTTAATTCTTTCTCTCACATGAGTTCTCTTTTATTTCAATTCATTCCTACCTCCCTCTCCCCCTCTCCTCACGCTCCTTCCCGTTTCCTCTCATCTCCAACCTCAATCTTACCGTGTTTACACACGACTCGGCTCGAGTGTTGAATCCTCAAGCAGGGTCGAACGCTGCGAAGAGGGCAACTGTGATCGCGTTTATACTGAAACAAAAAAGGCGAGTTCGACACGGCCCGCGGATCACGAACGGAAGTAGAATAGACGTCACAAATGCGGGAAATTTGCCACTGACGGCGAGCACCGAGTTCATATTCAGAGTACTATTTTCACAACATTCACATACGTTACACACTAAACAGCGATCGGAGATAATTTTCTCTTGTAATCTTTGCAATACAGGTAATAATTTAGTAAAGCACATATCTATTAAATGAATCTTATGAGAACAACAGAATTTTGCGACCCCTGAAAGGAGTATTTTTACCTATGAAAACCGAGCGAAGGCAGGGGCACAGCACAGAACTAGAGAGCATATCGCGCGCGCTACCGGATACGGATATGCCGTGTTTGACCTAGGTCATGCGGGTTCGACACGGCTTTCTGTTTACACACGAAAAAAAAGGCGAGTCTGACTCGGCTCGCGGGTTGAAACCTACGATTTTGGCGGATCAAAAAAGCCGTGTTCGACACGGCTCGCGGATCACACTGATCGCGTTTACACAGCATAAAATTGCCGTGTTGAGCACGGCTCGCGTGTCGAACCCCCGAGCCGAGTCACTGTGTAAACACGGTATTTCTCCCAGAAATATCATCATCCTCATCTTTCCGAATAAACTCCTACTTCCTCATAAAACCTTGTCGGGTACACCAATTTTTACCAACAATCCCTGGATACATAAAAGATTGAGACATTGTTATGCCCCTTTCTCTCCCTGATACTCCCCTTCCCGTATAGATCGGGGGTAAAGTATGGGATCATCTTGGTTCCACACAGCGGATATACGCTAATCCCACCACCTGGCTAAGCCATGCAGGCTCGATACGCCAACCCAGGAATCAAGGAAACAATCCTTCGGACACTCAATCGTCGAGGGCGCATCGTGGAACTGACAGGTGTTAGTCTCTTCACAGGCAAAAGCGCGAATTTATATCCAACTCTCGACTTTCAGTTTGCTTCACATAAATCTTTAGTAATGTTTTCATATTATACAAAATATTCAAATAATTACAATGCATAAATAACATAAATAAATCAGGGGCGTAATGAGGCAAAACTTTGTAGGGGGCAGATGTCTCTTCCCTCGTATATGAATTTTTATTGTCCTGTTATTTTCTTGTACTTGCCATCGAGTGCGCAATTTCGTCACCGTTTTTGTGTACAAAATGTATGTGGTTTTTTTTCATCTTGGAACTTAAATTTTCCCATTTCCTCATTTTCTTTTTTTTTTTTCTTTTTCATTTGGCGTGGAACTTGGGGGGGGGGGAGCTGCAGGGCCCCAGCACGCAAGTGAGCATATTTCCGGACTATGGTAATCTTTTCAATAAAGAGGAAAAGGCGAAAATTTATTTATTAACCAAGAGGATAAGAGGCAGACTGATTAAGCTGATCTTATGGAATAGTCTTTTGCGAGACTCTTGTTGAAAGACATTATGAATAATTAATCAAGTAAATCGCCTGAGATATCCATCTATCAAGAGAATGAATTTGACTCCTGGAAAGTAAATTTGCAGACATACCCATCACACAATTCAACCGACTGGGATGCTCTCGGCAGTTTCGGAATCCTTGCATACTGGGTAACACCTGGGTGGAGAGTGGGAAATGCAAATAAATGACTTCGCTTCTCTATCAAGTACGTGTTTAAAACCACTAAAACGTCTTTACAAATTCGATGATTGAAAATTAATCAACTTCTTGGGGTCAGAAATTCGAGAACGATCATTGGAGAACGACTAGATTTTGGCAACGAACTCCGTCTATGGCACAGGTGACAGAGCGAGTGACACATTGTGACGTCACTCGCAGCTGAGCGCAGAAGGATTGTACATTTCACGTCCATTCTCGCGCATTAGAACGAGATTTCCAGACATATGCTATGCACACACAAAGCATTGATATCACCTGTTGAAAAACATGCCAAGGTTTAAGGGTTAAGCCTAGATTTCAGACTGCAAGACTTTTCCCCCTTTTAGTTGTTTATCTGTAATGTCCAGTTTGATGTTGCAAGTGCTGCCCATATTTTCCTTGTACATGTACCACCCTCAGCGATTTTCATCTCCAAGAACTTTTGGGGAAAAACGAAATTAATTTTTCAAGCCAAGAAACAAAATTGCAACCAAACCTTAACAATTAGGCCCCTTTCTAGAATGCAAGAGATTTATATTTGACATTTTGATTTTCAATCTAGTAAAAGGGCGCATTTAGGACCCCTGATAACGACTTTTGCCTTGATAACTCATGCAACACACTTAGAATACAAGGTTCAATTTTTCTCCCTAAATGCAACAATGGCAGCACCTTTGGGGATACAGTCTTGCACCCTACACGAAAAAGGTGCAAAGATGCACACTTTTGTACTTGTTTACATCCGGAAATGCCCGTCTGCACCCTTAAAGGTGCAACTATGCACCTTTAAGGGTACAAAAAAAAATTGCTTTCAAAAGTGTGCAAATTTGCACCTTCCCTAAAGGGTACAACTCGGCACCCTTAAGGTGTAGCTCACTACACGGTATGGAAATGCTTTTTTGGGTGCGAAGTTGTACCCATGAAGGAGCTCCCAGTGTTGCATTTGAAGGGTGCAAAACTGAACCTTTTATTCTTCGTTTGAAGAGGCTCCTTGTGGTGATTTTCCTAACCTTGGTCGTTTTCTTGGAGCCTTTTGTGAGGTGACCTTTTCATATTGTAGAATAGTGCTCAATGTGAAACATCGGGGAAATCTCTGTTAGTATTCAAAGGCAACTTCGAAATTAAGTTTTCATAATTCTGGAAATCGCAGTTGATTGTGGAAATGATTAATATAAAACAAAACGGAAACTAGGACATCGGGCCTCGCCGCATGCGTCCGTCTAGATTTCATTATCATCAGTCTCCTATTACAGTTTTGGAATGCTTATTAAAATGATTCCTCGAGGCACTAATTTCTGTGTAAGCAGTGCTTCACAGCTTGTTGCGTGTCAGCGTAATAATCTGACCACAATTATCCTTGAAAATAATAAGATGAAAACAGTGGTTGATGTATAGCCCTGTTCTTCATCATCGTTCATATTAATAAACGAAATTATCCGAATACGCGATCGGATCTACTCGTGAAAGTCCGGTCGACAAGCACCATGAACGGAGTCATACGGATTTACATTCGGAACTTCTCTCGGAAGTTCGGCCAACGCGCATGCATAATATCAACAGACGGACCGAAAGTTGCCGAGTGAATTTCGGCTACAGAGTTCGGGTTTCAGAGAGATAATAAAATGTCCAGTCATATCGTGCATTTAATAGGCCTATTATCTCCAACAATGTATATTCCTATTCAATCACGAAGAGACATTTAATTTACACACAAAAAAGGCATTATTTTTGTAAGGACCATATTATTTAAAGACGTTTTAATAAGTGCCAACATCTGTAGTCCATGGTCTGCACTACTTGTAATCTGTGTAAACTCAATCACCTCCGCCCTGTCCGGCTAACAACTGATGAATATCATCGAAGCAGGGGTTCCCTGCCGCGGGTCCCGCCCGGCCAGACAATCTGACAATACGACCCACCAGGAGGGTTACAAGCTCTGTCTTCTTATTCAAAATAAGCTCTTGGGCATCAAATTCATCACAAGAATTCCTCTTTTTGATAAGTGAAAATGAGGTTTTTGCTCTATTTTTGTTATTCTATGTCGCGCGCGATGAGAATTATTGATTCTCCGCAAGCCATCGGACGGAGGAAGCGGACAACCGCGGCGTAACTGTCTACTGGATATGTACTAAATCAGCAGGGGCCGTTTATCCAGAAATATGTCATTTTAGCGCCTTTATGAAATAAAAATAATCAAACATCAGTAACTGATGGGAGAAATGTCCTCGTTCTAGAAATTCTTCGCTCCCAATAATGTGGAATCATTCAACAGCATACAAGGCCGAGACAAAAATGCATAAAAAGCTCACAGTAATTCTTTTGATTCCTGAAGGAAAGTTGTCATTTTGGTACGACCTCGTCATACATCATGGTAAGGAAAATTGGTTTGTGGTTTCTAGGCTTACAAGTTTAAGCACTTGTTAACATAATGGTATACCATAGGGAAGATTGATAGTGTTAAACGGCGCCGGTATTGCTCAGGAAAAATGTCGGGTGGACATGGTGGAGGTTGGTACACAATAATATCTGCGTAATAGCCGTTACCTTCTTCTGTAAAATGATAAAAACATTGCTTGTTACGAAGGAGTTACGAAGGAGTAAACCGGTCGTCTATACATTTGCGTACAGTAATGAAAATTGATGGATCATCACTGCCCCCATGTAGCTAACATACCAAATGACCAACAAAAAAAAATCAATCTGGGGTGTCCATTCTGGTGGCTAGGATGTCCCCCCCCCCCTCACCACCGGACGATATCTTCTTTACCAGCTCTGTACCCTTGGGCATGTTGGGAGGGTGTACTTCCAATGAAAGCGTTTGGTGCTGTCCCCCTCCCCCAAAAAAGAAAACAACAACAAAACAAAACAAAACAAAACAAAACAAAAACGAAAACAAAACAACGGAAGATGTACCTTCGAGTTCGACGTCCCTGCCTCCTCTCTCAAAATTCGTTGAGAAGAACGTTAATTTCTCAACTATTTTCAGAAGAGTCAAAAACCCAAATTTTGCTTCTTATACTAGTATTTAGATTTATATTTCCATATATTTAACCCAAAATTATCCCACTTGTCTTCCCCCCATGATCACATCAATATTCAGTTTTTAGAGGTAAATTTCATCTGGAATTTTGGAACGAACGTGACAAGACAGGTTCGTGGACCAACAAACCTGGCCTACCTCGTCGTGACCCTTTCTCCGCACATACCCCGTCTTTCTCCTTGAATCTCGACGATAAATATTTAGGTTCGAGTATTGTGAGGAGGGATTGGTCTAAAGGCTAACAAATCACAGTAGCCTCTCTTCATCCTTTTATCCCATCCTTCGTTAGAAACGAAATGTAGATCAGCGACAGTGGTATATGCAGACCATAGCCTTGAGGGGGGGGGGGGGGGGGGACGAAACATCTCAGCTTACGGTGACCCATATATGGCAAGGTAACAACTTTTCGATGGTCCTTGGATCATGAGATTGGTTATGTGTAGTTCTTTCTTGCGTAAGAACAATTTAAAGTTATGCTCACACATATGGGGCGCCAAGTGTTAACTGGGTTATTCGGTCCAAAACTACGCAAATTTGTGACAAAACCAACAAAAAAAACCTCTTTTTTGTTACAGAATTCATGAAAAGTAATCAGTTTCGTTAAAAAAATGGACTGCAACAGGCAAATTTTGAAACAAGATATCTCAAGACCATTTTTTCCGTAAAAGAGTCTGATTTTGTTACGAAATAAGGAAGGCAAAATCTATTTTGTTACGAAATTTAAATTGTGAAATTTCATTTTGTAACAAACACGCAAGGCGCCTTTCGCTAATCCCATGACCCCTTCATAGACTGAAACGGTCCCTTTAAGCGTCAAGAGTCAAAAAATGGTGTATGCTTTTAAGTTATTTGCTTTCGATGGCTCTGTTACTGACGCAGGTAATGACGGAATATGTGAGCCAGGCAGTTCAATACAATTCTAGACCTATATACAAAGGCGTAGCTGCATTTTTCCCATTGTCGAAAATCTAACGGGAGGGGAAAACTGCTCCCACACCCCCTTGATTAGCTGAATTTGTACTCTCCCCCATTCCCTCAGGTTCCCCTTATACAACAAGATACCACAAAAAGGTGTACAGGTATTACCTTGGCCTGACATGCCTGAGGAGGACACATCCTTAAAGGCATTGGCTAACATTGTTATGATTTTTAAAAAAATCTTGTTTTGTTACTTGAAAATGGGATAAACATAAGGGTTATAGTTTAAAAATACCAGTCTGAAAGCTTCAAAGTATAATATCCACAGGAAGTATTTTTAAATATTAAAAATGTGAGCCAATGTTTGAAAAATATACGAGGGTCGGTTGCCCAGAATAGAAATAAGGAGTGCGCATGCGCGTATGACTCACCTGCGTGTATTGGCGTATCACGCTGCGGGAGGCACATAACCATGATAACGGCATTTTCAAATTCAAGCAAAGTGGTCCTCACAGTGATTGTCTCGTGAGACGAAGGATAATAAAATCGCCGTTTGCGTCTAACTTACACTTTTTCATTCCAAATTATGGTTGGTTTCAGGGTTTTTGAGTACAAATACAAGTACTCATAGACATGTTTCATCTTAGTTTGAGAATTTTTTAAATCAGCTACTCACAAAGTTAGCCAATGCCTTTAATTGCTGGGGGTGCTTTCATTGGTCTTTAAATGGTGGTGGGATAATGTTTTGTGGGCACGAAGATGTTATTTGAATAGGGAAAAGGAGAGTTAGAAAGAGAGAAAAGAGAAAGGAAGGAAGAGAAACAGTTGAAATATAATATAGACCGACAGAATACCCCTTCCCGCCCCTAGAAAATTGCGAATTCAAATACAGAGAGGGGAGAGACGGAGAAGTCGAAAGACATGGATGAAAAGAGGATGAAACTGAAAGAGAAAAGGAGGGGTAAAGAGGAAGGGAGAGAGAGAGAGAGAAGGTGAAAAGGTAAAGATAGGTCAAGGTAGGCTCGAAAATGGGAGATACTACAGAAGATACGGACAGATCATGTGATTATTTAAGACAAGAGCTTTGGTTTAATTAAGAACTGAGAGGGGAGAGAAGAATAAAAACATAGTCAGGAGAGATCCACCCCCTCCCACCACCCTCTTATAAAAACTAGATTATTGCTATAACTCTTCACCGTAACAGGTTGTATTACTTGAAATCCCTTATAAAGGAATTTTACCCTTTACTCCGTAACTGTCCATTCCAAAGAGGTAATGTCGACGGATTCTGTATCCTCAAAAAATATTCGGATTCGCTTTATAGTATTTCATTGATTCCACATATTCAAAACGAAACAAAAGGGCTTCTGCAATTGCAATGTAATTCTACATTTCTTTCTGACCTCCCATGATGATTAAACGCCAACGTGGGACAGTTTTCTTTTCTTTCTTTCTTTTATAGATTAACACATTCTTACTATGTTTTGGGAGAAAGAACACCAACAAAGTTGTAATCACACAATGGATACCATAGGAATCAAAGGGTCAGGAGTTTAATCCCTATACATGTATATAGCTTGGTTAGTGATTAGGAGGCACTATCCCCTTGCCCCTGCCCTCATGGAACCGGGGGGGGGGGGGTCATAAAGCTGTTCCTAAAGTTACGAATGACTTTAAGAACGACTTGCATATGAAGTGCCAAATGGGATGCCCAAAGTTTTCCTGACGTTTTAACAAAGTGTGATTGAATTTCCCATAATCTCAATTAAATTGTTGCCAATAATATACTTTGCAATAAAAATGTTTGTAAACAGTGGTAATATTAATCTTCGTCTGTATATATCACCTTTAGCTTATGAGATTTATATTGACTGAGAATCCCATTTGGTTTGCAATATTCAAGTCGTTCGTAAAGTCATTCGTAACTTTACGAACAGCTTTATGAAACACCCCCTGGTCTACCTAAGTACCTACGCCTCATATCTACCCCCTCAAAAAATGCCCCTTTCATTTTTTTCCCTATAGAAGTAAATTGGACAAAGTGTGACAAATTTTGAATATGGCTTGCTTGCTGATGAGAAAAAAAATGTGGACAAGTGCCCCCCCCCCCCCCCATCATGTAGTATTTGGCATCGTCGTATATGAAAGTCGTTAAATCTTGGTCAATTCGCCAGAAAATGTAAAACAAAAGTTTGAAGAAAGTTACTCCATGAAAGGAAGAGGTAAAAGTATCACTTGTCAGTGAAAATGATTATGTAAAACCAACTTTTGTGGTGATACTGTTTCTCGAGCTTATAGGCGTCGAAAGAGTGGTGCGATAGTCTCGATTTTGAGGGTGTTTTTTAAAGTTTTTTTAAAACAAAGTTTATTGTCAATAATTAACAGAATAGCAAAATATCTGACACAAAACTGTCATGTATCGTTATGCACACATTAGAATGAAGTGTGATATCTTTCACTGTCCAAGCTCCATTATAAATTTCTTTTGGCAGAAGGGATTTCTTTTTAAAGTGATTTAAAATCTCCCAATGATCGGAAGTTTATAAAAGACAAGAGATTTTCAGATGGCAAAGTTATTCTCGCATCGGCGCTTTTCATGAGGTGCCTTGAAAATGACGAGACAATAATTAAGCTTGGAATGTGATAGCAAATACCAGAGTTGCAGGCACACAACATCTGTTAAAAATATGTCTTTAAATCACTTGGTGTCAACACTTCTGCAGAAAATATCAAAGTGTTTCATTGTTCGTGGAAAGTGGCCATATAATGTCACATTTAATCACCCTGGAGGCCAACATCCAAATACTGCCGCTGCAAAATGGAGATATGGCACATTTCTTGATTTGCAAAAGTACCAGTAAAATGACAAGTCCCTTCGCATGATATCAATTCCAAACAGAGGAAAAAACAATCGTGGACTGAATTTTAATGTATAATATTCGAGACAAACAAACATGACAAACGAAGAAACAAACAGACATGACAGTGAGACGAGACGGTGATAGAAAGAGAGACCAGACAGAGAGAAAAAGAGTGAAGGAAAAACAGGGGAAAGACAGACTGTACGTTGAGCTAATTTCTGGTTTGTTTGTTTTTAAATATTCAAGGCAGACAAAGAAACAAGAAACAAACAGGGAAATTGAGGCGAAACTGGAGAGGGAGAGAGAGAGAACAGGAAAGGAGAGAAGAAAAAAATAGAAACAGACAAATACACATGATACAGGCAAACAGAGAAAAGACACGACACTGAAAGGATGGGATAGAAACTAAAGAGAGAGAGAAAAAAAAGAAGACAGAAAGACAGAACGATAACGAAAGATAATAGAAGAAAAGAAGACGGCTATTACAAAGACAGCGGAATAAAGCGTTGCCCTCAAGGTAAGAAATTACTTCCGATTTTATTAAAAAATTACATAAATCTCTTCACGACTAGATGATCACAGTGTACATTTGGCGTGTTTGGAGGAGAAAGAGGATTGAAACACATCCACACTGCCTATTTCTACGTTACAACATTGCCATTACAAGTACAAACCAAAGCTACATAGAAATAAAATCGACGGACTTGCTTGGCATGGCTGAGTTCCGAACCAGGGATCTCGCAGGTAACAACTACCAGGAGGAGCGTCATGAGCGTCTATGTCCAGTATCACGTCATTATGCATAAAACCTTGATAGAGAACGGCCAAGATAAGCTCACTGAGCGCACGAAAATTACCTTTCTATACAGGTTTGCCGAACTAAAAGGTTCGGCAGAGTGGACGGGCCCGCGACCGGATCAAAATAAAGAGCACCGCAGACAACCTTTCATTGTAACGCCAAAATTTATGACGCCATATTCTTTTGTCACAATCACTTTTCTATCTATTATGTCATTAACCTCGTGTTATCTGTATAAGATCTCAACCTTTTTTGATGACCCTGTAGTCTACTCTTCAGACCCAATTAACATTACTTCCTCTCCAAGTTTGGAATGTATGATTGAATAATAACAATACAATAGTACAGCTAATGTAATTTACCCGAAGCTTTAGGGGACAAGTATAGTAACATTAATTTAGTTTAAAGATCACTGCCGACGAATGATGCAGTATATCAGTGAAATAGGAAAAGTCCTCAACATTTTTTAGATTATGCGGAGCTACCTGATAAAAATGTATCATCTAAATTAGATCGAGACATATTTCACGAACTTACAAAGATGTAGAGGTATGTTATATAATTACGGCTTGACTTCTCTCCGCAGCCCGTTGATATTCCCCGGTTTGGGCTTTCGATACAAACTTTGAGAGAATCCAAAGGATTCAGACCCGATTGTTCGACCTGAATATCGTGGGCCAGGTCTAGGCCCAGGATTAGATCGTGAAGTGTTGATGGGGTCAAACTCGACCACTGACTCCCGAAGTACCAAAATCTCTCCGAGCCAATTCACATTCCGATTGAATGGTCAATGAAATAGAGGATGTAAATTAGAAGACACAAATAAAAAAAAATACCATGCAGACCATGTCAATTATAGAGACCGAACCATGTAAATACAACAGGCCAAAGCGTGTAAATACACAATTAGCGGTTTCAAATTAGTGTTGTGTGAATAGAGTTAACTGATCCGGAAATGCTTGGTTTCTCTCCCCTCCTTCTCTCTCTCTCTCTCTCTCTCTCTCTCTCTCTCTCTCTCTCTCTCTCTCTATCTCCCCCCCCCCCCTCTCTCTCTCTCTCTCCCTTTCTCATTCGCCGTATCATCATAATATTTATGAAGCTTGAGCTGCCCTGCATTTGAATGCTAAGGCTGTATTATATTCCTTCACTTTGAAAATTCATTCACACCGATTTGGTAGATAAAACAAATCCGTTTCGTTAGATTTCTTATGCCCTTTGCATACGACGCCTCAATTCGTTTGCGTCATTATGTGCTCTTATCAAGTCTGTAGGGGCAGGTAGACCATAACAAGCCAGTTATATCGCGCAATATTTGCACTATTCATGTTCCATCTACTTACTGTGCCCAATATCACGCTCGTATGGCGCGTAAAAAGACCGAGCCGGTTTTTGACGCAGTCGTATAAGTCAGCAAAATGACACCTCGTACGCAACGGGCATTAGACCTAGCGTTATTTTCTGACGTATTATATCAAGTCAGTGGGTGGTAAGGTCTCACTCGCCGCGCCATGAAAGACTGATATGGTTTTAAAAAGTGATAGTGAAATGAACAGAGCAGACAATAAACATAATAAGTGGTATATGGGTTCATAGTCTGATCGCTTCCATAGACTCGATTGGCTCAGGGTAATGACGCAATCCAAATGACGCCACTGGGTGCATAAACTATAGTGACCAAGTGAGTAGCATCAGTCTGTACAAAATTAACAGGGCTCCTTCTTTTTATGCGAGTTTAATGCAAGTACGACGACGAACCGGTTGAGAGTAGGAATAATTATTTGACACAATCCTTTCCAAAGGGAAATAAAAAGTGGGGCCGTCTCGAGGTGTCTTTTAAAAAGTGAACTCTAAAAATTTTGGGTTAAAAAGGCCGCTGAACTAGGGAGCATTGATCTAGTACGGTGTCAAGTACCATTTTTGTTGGCGTACAGGTAGTTTTGAGGGATTATTTGAGGTTCAAGGACGAAATTTTACAGACATCTTGTGCAAATATTGTGCATGCTCCTCCCCTCTCTCTTTCTTGGCTCTCTGAACACTGTTGAACGCTCTCTTTCTACTCTCTCACATTTCCTACTCCCACCTTCTACCCCCTCCCTCCTCCCTATTTCTTTCTTTCTTTCTCTTTTAACATCTGGGGAGCGTTTCATGAAGAGTTTTGTCGGTGATTTTCACTGACAAATGTTATAAGCTACTGAAAATCCTTGCATCTGATTGGCTGAGAGCAAATTAGTGAAAATCACCGACAAGACTCTTCATGAAACGCTCCCCTGTTCTCACTCTTTTCAGATACTTGACAGACTAAGACAAACAAAGGAAAGACAGAAGACGAAGAAAGAAGTGGAAAAATATTGAGACGGTGATGAAGACGACAACGATGACGATGACGGGCACTGAAGTGAAAGAGGGGGTGTCGTGATCATCACCGGACTGTGGATCACGTGGTTCGCAGTTCGAGTTCCGCCGCGGCACGTCTTTTGGCAACACCAATCTGAATTTGCCACTCTCCACCCATATAGAATAAATGGGTACCCAGTTGGTAGAAATGCCTTGAAGTGCTAGAGCCTAGACAGTATGCAGCCATGCTAAATCCGACATGACCGAGGTATTAACAGCACTATAGGTGTGTCAAGTTATTATCATTAACAAGAAAAAAAAAGAATTAAGGGAAGAAAATAAGCCGATAGTATGAAGCCGTTAGAATCTATATTCTTGATATTAGCCAGCTGAAATACAAGAAAATCTGACAGAAATGAAAATAAAGAACAAAAACAAGGAGTGCCGATTTTCAAAGTTGTTAAATGTAAAAAACCCCGTAAAATTTGACCATTGTAGAAGCTAGAAAAGAATTTATTTTATTGAAAGCAATGCTTAGTACATCTCTTAACGACCATTGATGGAGGATTGGGTTTCTGTCCACTTAATCCCTGCCATACTTTGAACCTGGTCTCTGAAGGGTAATACGTCTGAAAAGGGAGGGCAAAAGGTTGGTTATACACCTATCGAGGATTATTAAAGGCCGTCTCGTGTTTAAACGGGGGAAAAATCGCATAATCCGTGCAGAATATTATACTCCTAATGAAGAAAATCAGAAGATTATCCAAACATCTGCTTAACGAATTCGGACAGAATTCCTGATAATGGGAAATAAAAAAATACTAGAAGAATAAGGTGACAGGGTACATTGAAACAAGTACTAAAAACAGTTGACGAAAAATCACCTCAAATGAAAATTTTACAATATCTGGATGATTCTCCCCATGTTTTCATCTGTTTGTGTCTATTCAATCGTATGATATCATCAGCAAAATAAGCACTGTAAAAGACGACGTACAACAGCTTTGTCTTGAAATGCAGTCTCCTTGCAGGGCTGTGACAGGACTGTAGACTACCTTTAAACGTCTCAAATAGTCCAGGACCTAAGGGAGAAAGGCGAGATGGATACATTTCCGACAGTGAGAAAATAGGGCCTGGAATAACGCCCTCAGAGGAGGATATGAGAAGTTTGAACCTGCTCTGACACATGCAAGAAATAGCGGATTTAAAAGGGGGCACAACTGGCCCCATTACTCCATTCATACTTTAGCTTCGTTAGGTTTGACAAACGCACCTACGAATTGGTTGCGTTTAAGGGGCATACCATTCCCCCGCCCCATTGCAGACTAAACGTTAGGTTTGACAAACGCACCTACGAATTGGTTGCGTTTAAGGGGCATACCATTCCCCCGCCCCATTGCAGACTAAACTGACCTTCACAGATGCACAAAGAGAAATCGTTTTTCTCGTTTTAGAGTTGTTTAAGATTGTGCCCCTTAGCCTTTTAGAGAATTCTGGTCCTAGATCCGCCCTTGCAAGTAAAGACCAGAGGTCCAGATACTCGGTCAATGTACCTTTTACAGACTCGCCACCCCCTTCTTTGTCTTCTGTCAACTGTCGGCTAATTATCGTTTTAGACTCAAGGAACCCATTTTGGACGTATGACTATAACAATAAAATCCAGTTTTCAGAGCAGCCCTCCCCCCCCCCCTTCCACCCCTTCCTCCATAATGATTACATAAGGCTCTAATAAACACCTAGAAATTATGGCAGACTGGTAGGTATGGTATTTCCCAGATGCAATAGAACTGTGTCGACACAGTATGTACAGATTAACGAGCAGTAGACAGGAACATATTCCAGTCTCTGGAGGGAAAAAACTAGCCCCCGCTTTAACCTGTCAGCCAGAATACTCCACACCAACAATGTATCATCACTTTGATGGAGTGTAGGGGAGGGGTCGGGGTGGGTTGAAGGTGGGAGTGGCTTTGGGGTGGGGAGGGAGTATCTCTCTGAGAAGAAGTTCTTTCACAAATCAAGAATTTTCTACAATCTATCCCTCTAGTCTGTTAAGATTATCAGACGAGAAAAAAAATTATTACGATTATTACATGCTTAGTATTAAACACAACTTTACTTTTCATGAGTTGCCCTTTTGATTTCACATGCTTTATCACAGAAGATAAACAAGTGCTCTCCCCAGTCGCTGCCATGAATTTCATTTTTCTGTTGACTGATTGATTGATTGATGGATTTATTGACTGACTGATTGATTTTTTTTAAAATCTTGTTTATTTATCTATTTATCTATTTACCACTTGGGGACAGAACGTCCTATAGCAAAAATGTTGTTTTTCGTAGGGGACCATGAATCAAGTTTTGTAACATTCTTTTCTCGTATCTACTGCTACTGTTTCCAATACTAAGTTATTCCCATAATCTTCTTTCCACTGCTCACGTGGAAAATCTGTGGAATCAAAATACATTCCCCCTCCACCCCCCAACCCTATTCTACGGTTCCAGTCGAGATGGATTGGCGCTTTCCTGAGTGGAATACCACCCACCCCTCTTGCCTGAAGTGAAAGAAAAGAAAGGGGTATAAAAGAGGGCCTATTTATTTCTGATTGACGTATTATAGAGGCGTCATTGCATAAAACCATTAAGCAGACAAACTTCACACAACAATTGGAGGGGAAATGGTTAGTGCAAATCACTGTGCCAGAAACTAGTATAGAGTCATTGACCTATAGATTTAAAAGCAAAATCGACAGTTTTAATAATGTTCCTATACAATATTTCGATGAAACGATTCGACAGGGTGACTTAATGTTTGAGAAAATTAGTTTACGTTTTCCTCGATTATTAATTTTTTTAACATTAGTCACAATTAGAACTACATGCACAATGATATCTGCAAATATGCATTTGATATCCAATACCATCAAAATCAATGTTTGTGAGTGGTTTTGCTGAAGAAAAATGTGTTTGCGTTTGAAAAGAAAACTTGTATCCTTTGTGCTATTTTATGCAGCTTACTTTAGGCAGTGGAGGAGGACATGCCAAAAACCTGACGTCCCTACACTTTAAAGTATGCTTTTGTCAGAGTGAATTTTACCTTTAAAGCAATTAATTTGTCATCAATTTATACACCACAAATTTAATCATCGCCACCATTGTAACGAATGAATACCTTGTGGCAAAACACAAAAAGAAAGAACGAATAGGGAAGAAATGTAACAAGATGGGGGAGGTGGGGCTGGAGGGGAAGGTCGAACGCGAGGGGAAAAGAGAATGACAAACACGAAAAAATTAAAATTATCCCTGATCATGGGTTAGTTCTTAAGAAGTATCAGTGACAAATCAAATTCATTCAGAGAAGAATCTGTGGGGGTTTTTTTTATCCAACGTTATAATGATAAGAATTATTTTGTCAAAAAAGAAAAGAACAGTCACTTATATCTGAGAAATGAACACACCAAATCCAACGAAACGTTTTAGCTGAGAAAAATTATATCAAAGCACATAAGCACATCATACGCATTCAATGGCATACTCACAGAAAAAAAAAACTCAAAACAATTTTCATATTCGCATAAAACAAAGGCATGTTTTAACATTTTAAGATGAAGGTTAGAAGGAAGAAATGGATTATAAGAAAGAGAGGAAAAAAGAATGAGATAAAAAGAAAGAAAAAAATAATACAAATTTGCAACATGTGAGAAAAAATGTAAAGAAAGGGGGACCAACAGATAGTAAATATGAGAAAAAAATAAATAACTGCAAACAGGCCAAAAGAAAAGAAGAAAAGTTGAGATAATGACAAAAGAGAGACAAATTGAACGATGGATGAGATACCAGATAAACGTTGGATACGACCAAGGAGTTACTATGAACTCCTTGATATGACAGAGGTGAAGATCGCAGGGACAGACAATGAAAAGCGGAGAAACATATAGAGAGGGGGAGAAAGAGAAAGAGAGAGAGATTGTGTGGGTGATCATATTTTCAAATCATTTTCTATCTATCTATCTATCTCGCTTGATTGATAAAGCAAACATGCTGGTAGGCACCTGTAAGCATGTATGCTCAAGCTGGTGCCGTTTAGTCGGTCCCAATACACAATGTGGTCAGAACCCCCAAATCCTCAATACAAACCGCTAAAACTCATTGAACTTTTATGCACTTCACACTATACAAGAATTCTTCTCCCAATGCAAAGAAGAAGCCGTAAAGATCCAAACAAAAACAGACTCGGTTCTCGCATCACGCCTTTTTGTTTGAAAAAAAAAGAAAAATTGAAAGAATGGATATCAAAACAGATTGTCAATAATCAAATATAACTTTCAGGAAAGAAAAAAAATGGATGCGGTTAAAGCCCCCTATATGCTACATCAAACAATCGGAAAAGGAAGGTTTTGCGGGATTTTTCATCACGGCTTGAGACGATTACAAATTGTACCACACAAAGCGTGTACAAAGATACTGTACAGTCCGTACATCAAAGAAAAAGGAGGGAAAATAGATTTTTAAGCAGAAAACTCAGAAAGAAAATAATTTGGTTGGTTTTTCAACTTTGTGTGAAGGCACTTTGATGACACATTCATGCTATAGGCCTGTTGTGATTTGGCTTGGGATGTAGTCTAGGTGGGATTTGAATTGTCCAAAATGTTTTGGTTGGAACGCGCTGACAAACAATGGGTAGTCCTTTCACGCACCAGTCACACAGCCCTTCCCACACCGATTATTGATTATTCAGTGTCGTACGAATTTGTGCTCGGTCTGTTATCGTTTTTGGCGTCTTTCCCGTCCGTGTGTCCAGGGCAGTACTTTGTCATGTAGCTACTGTTCCACGGCTGAGGTCGGATGACTAAGCGCAAACAGCCGTTCATGGTATATATGAGTTTGCAATAAATGTTATGATTTAGTTCACAGCTGACTATGGTCTTGTCAAATACTATAGGTACTTCAAGGTAAATGAAAATTCAACATGCCTAAACTCTCCAGAATCGCTCCATTAATGACATATTATTGACTCATTAATTCGTTCGTTCGGGTTATTAATGCGTTCGTTGATTTGCACACAGTATTTTACTAAAAAGAAGGGTGTTTCAATACTTTGCTTCAAGAAATGAATCTCTCCCCCTCCTTTTCTCTCTCTCTCTCTCTCTCTCTCTCTCTCTCTGTCTCTTCGAATATCATGTGACCACGCTTTTCACAAACTTTCCATCTCTTTAGTTCCACCTCTAACAATATTCATACTCCTTTTTCTTTGAGTTATTTTTCAAACTATTCACCAAAAGTACCCTTTCTTTCTACACCTCTCTCCTTCGATATTTCCCTGGATCTATTAAAGACGCTAGGTCGTGGGCTTTCATGGGGAATGGATCATAATTTGCTGACACCAGACTTTGTGAAAAATACCTGTAATAGAGCTACATTTCTGGAGCACAGCAAAACAAGCTGTCCTACCACAAACATTCTTCGGCCTGCTTCGGGCACTCTCGGGCCAGGAAAAGTGAGATAATGACTTTGCCATATGGGGAAAGGGTGAAGTATACAGAGCATTACATAAGGTCTGTTGGTCATAAAACTCATAGTGATGGACAATACCTGTTACTGGGTAAGCACCCATGGTGTCAAATTCCCCATGAAAGCCCACGACCTAGCGTCTTTAAAACATGATAAGCAGAATGTGAACATGTATGTGTTGAATAAGGGTACAGATTTTTCAATGAAGTGAATGTGTATCAGTGAGGAAAGTAACCTGCAACAGTGAACTGTGGGTAGTAAATCAACAATTTGTTCCTCCATGCACGACTCTCCATTGCAGAGGGTTGCAGGCATCCCAACGTTCTATAAGCTGTGCAGTCTGACCCCCCCCCCCCCCCTCCCTATTCTCTGAGCTCAAGACCGATTTTTCAAGGTGGCGAAAACGACAAATTTGATGGTGGTAACAATGGACATAAATAGATTCGTCATTAAATTATCGACCTGTCAGTCAGCAACCCTAGTGAAATGAATACTTCTAATATGGTAAATTTAATTTTTCAAATGTAATTTCAACTGGCGACTAGTCTGCGAGCACGGATTCTATTTTTACACTTATGCAAAATTAAGCTCTAAATATTGGTCAGTTTGATTTTCCTTTTGGGGGGGGGGGGGCTACAATAGACTTAGGTCTCATGAATATGTAGTCTTGAGCAAAGGTTGTTCAGACCCTCTACTGAGTATAAAGAACCATGGACGTGAAAAAATAATGCTTGTAAACTCTCCTGCGACCATTCTATACCCCTAAGGACAGGAAAACATCAATTTACTCCACCCAATCTACGTTCCTATCTCCATATCCCAGAAGCCAAGTTCCATTCTGTATTTCAATTACCCAAACCGTGATTCAAAATGATAATGAACTCTCCTTCTCGTCACAATGCAGGGCTACCAGTTCATAACATGGCTCCATCTAACCTACATCTTTCAACCCGAGTGACCTTGATTTTAGAACTAATTTTCCCATGAAAATGTACAGGTATTTTGAAAAATTGAATACTTCCGTTGACCTTGAATGATATACTCAGTTATATCCATAGCGGAGCGACAGACGGGAACCAATATTTATATTTTCCCCAAATAGTTCTCGATACCTTTCTTGTCTACATTTTTTCACTTCTATTTTCTCGAAGCCAGTGGCCCCGTTCCCACACGTAGACTGTGTTCATCTGGCCATCGCGGCCTGAGGCCTGTTCCTCAAAACCGTCATTAGTCTAAGTTCTGATGGAACCCATAGAGACACGTGTTATAGAATTAACATTCGTTTCAATGTGATGTCCACGAACTTAGACTAATAAAAACGGGCCCTGATGAATAATCATTTTGTGCACATAAAAGGAGCCTACAAAGAACTCCTTGCCTCAGCCATGTCAGCCAGGCTGCACGAAGGCGATGAAAGTATACAAGGAATCACTGCCCATTTATTCACAGACAGGCAAAACTAATGTCTTGCCAAAAGACACTAGTGCCTTAGCAGCGATTCGAACCTTGGGCAAAGTGACCTATTCAGTCCGGTGACCTATTCAGTAAACCACGACATCTCTACCAGATTTCAATCACAATTTGCTATCCATCGATAGCTACACCGTGTGATTTGTCACACACCGTGTCACTAAGTTTTGTACATGATTATCATGATTATATTGCCATGTACTCAGTTAAAACGGCGAAATTCCTTCTTGATCTTAGATGAATTTGTTCTTGGATTCCTGCTACTTAAGTTACATTATTTATTCCTACCATCGATTAGGTGTGTCCACACAGCAAAAGCAATATTATATACACTGTCAAGCATATTGCGAAAGTTGAGTATGGGAACGGGACATCATAAGATGCCGCTTCTGTATGCCAACATGTTATGTACAAATATGCATATTCTTAACAAGTGTTCCAGAACTTGTTACCGGATGCAATTAGGTTCTGTT
Organism: Echinometra lucunter; assembly: GCA_029962745.1. Classification (NCBI taxonomy): domain Eukaryota; kingdom Metazoa; phylum Echinodermata; class Echinoidea; order Camarodonta; family Echinometridae; genus Echinometra; species Echinometra lucunter. Next base: position 20,949,610 of record CM057164.1, read on the forward strand.
TAAATAAAACGTTTGTTTGCTTTGGGGCAAATTTCATGTGCAGTGGACCGTGTGACACTGAGATTTATTTTCAAAACATGCAAAGTCACAGCCCATGTAGAATATGTGGAAAGCTAACGAAACCATTCTCACAACACTGCAGGATCCTGAAAACAATTTAGATCATGAAGTATCCAATGCCTGTATGTCTGTAACTATGTCCGTCTGTTCGTCCGTTAGCATGGTTAGACTCACATGTAGGCCTAAGTATTATCACCCCTTTCTCTCTGTCTTTTTCTCTTTCTCCCCTTTTTATTTTCTTTGTCCATTTCTCCGACTTGATGTCATGTATGTTCTTCCTTTTTTTTCGATCAAATACTAATATAATTCATCATTCGGCATCACTTGTACGTGCCTTGTTACATGATTTTGGGGGTTTGTTACATGATACCGGGGTTGCCCTACTCTTTTAAGAAGATTGTTGTGCTTATCTAGAAGTCCAACAACCATCCAAACAAACTCCCTTTTTGTTTTTTGCAATTTTGCAATTTAAACTGAATACATTCACATGTACATTTCTACATTCCGATCAGAACAAAATATGACGAAATTATAACCATTTAGAGTCTCAAACATGTCAAACAGTTCATGAGTCGATCACTGATATTTTAATCCATTTGACCAAGTTAACGATATCTATTTCTCCCCATATGCTCTCAGTATTAACTGGTTTGAAACACACCGGCTTTAGTTTCACTTCACTCATGAAATCATCAAAGACACAAAGAATGCAATCGGATGCAAATTTCTCTCAAACTTCAGAAGACTGAAATCTTCTCAAAAGGCTCATTAACTACTAGGTCACTCGTAGAATCATGATTTATCTCGACACTTTGTGATTTTGTGATTTTAATCAAGCCTAAATCAATCATTTGTAAAGGCTTTCCTTTATCAAATATGAAAGATGCTAGAGAGCAGGTGACAATAATGATTAAGACGTCGATGACTGTTTCCTTTTAATTTTCAACAATTCCCCTTAAGCGGGTTCTTTAAGAGCTATTCAGTGAAGCATGTAAGTCATTGTGCCTGCGACCACAGAGTGCATAGCTTCAGCGTCACTCATACTTTTTCTAGTACAGTCATGTATGAATATGTGTGAAATGAACGGTGACTTCAAGGTCATAAGATGAGTTGTGATTTTATGACTCGATTATACTACACATAAGACAATTCGACGGCTTTGTAATGTTGCAGCCGAAATTTGTACTAGGCAGTCTTAAATATGCCTTCAGTATTTTTTCGAGTAATGTTTCAAGAAACGAGCGAAGATCATGAAGATAGTTAAAGCTATCTGATCACAATTACAATCAAATTGATAGATGCCAGTTTTAACATTTTTTAATATCAAAATCTGAGGAAAAGGTATAAGTACACATAGTTAGAGTGTATAGACAAAGGCGTATAAGGTGTTTGGATGGGGGCTGCTCCTACATTATTTATAGGCACTCCAAATATTTTCATACTACTAAAATGACCGATATATCGGGCATTCGTCGCATGTCATTAGCAGCGAGTTGACCAAGCTGTCACCTTTTGATATGTATCTTCAGTTAAGAAAATTTGATCACAAAGTGACATATTCAGAATAATTATAATCATCATCATCGTCGTCGGTCATTATTATAATCCTAATCATAATAACAAGGACTCGCGAGAAAGGTTTTAGAAACTGGAAAGTTGATATCAATTGGGAAACTCGTCAGCCCCCCCCCCCCCCCCCTCTCCTCCTTCTCCCTCGTCCTTGCCCATTCTATTGCAAAATTGCGTTCATGTGCCTATATCATAATACATACACAATGCTTCTTACTTTGACACTTGTAGCCAATTCTTAATCAAGTACAATTAACAATGTCAATGCTATTAAAGTTGAAAAGGATTTCGTCGAATGATGAACATAGTCACGCCGCATGCAAACGCTTTCGTAATGGTCACGCATGGATATATCAAACGAATTTCCTCAATTGTCATCATGGGCTACGGATGGTGGTTTTAAGCCGTCATGAAATGATTATTTTATTTCAAAGGGATTGTTACTCTTGATACTGAACCTTTTTTTTTTTTAGAAAATGGGAAGTGTAATCTTTGAAGAAAATTCTCCTTACACACCTGTTATGCCATTGGCATAACCGCCGTAGGATAAAGCCAGCGCCACTCCTCTTCAGGGTTCAGGGCCCCGCTTCATAAAACTTGATATCAATAACAAGTTGCAATATATGTCGTAAGCTACTGAAATCCTTGCATCTGATTGGCTGAGAGCAGATTTGTAATAGAAGTGTGGCGTGGCAGTTAAACTGGTGACAAGTTTTATGAAACGGGGCGCAGGAAAGATATCAATGCAAACTCCAGCATGTCCAGTGAGTGGTGAGTGCATGCTTCTACAATCTACAGCACGAGGGACTAACCAGATATATCACCTCTCCACCCCTCACCTCTCCACCCCTCACCTCTCCATTTGGGAGAATTACGCCCTTTTAAATTTTTTTTTTAAAACAATCATGTTCTACAGCTATGTCTCAGCAAAACAATTTTATGAATGTGTTTGTCTTTTGTCTTTTTTTTTAATTCTTAAAGGATTTTCTTTTCACTTTGACAAACCTTGCGTTGAGCGATATTTTTTCTCAGACAAATATGAGTTAATAAACCATGAAGGTTATAACATTCATGTTAGAGAAACCGTTTGATGACGCAGGTTCTGTTTTTTTTTCCTTCTCTCCGAAATGTCTCCCTTTTTGAGATATGAAATGAGTTCCTTGCCCATTTTTCATAATCCGATAATGTTGTGCGCTAGACTTTTTCCAATGGATGACTTCGCGTATTTCATTAAAAAAAGTTTTATAAAGGCAACTGTTTAAAACCTTATTGCTTGCAAAACGAAAGAGAAATGCCACAGTGACTGTTAACCAGCTTCTTTTCAAAAGATTCAAGGTCCCCTAACCTTTTTGAATTGGTATCTTTTGAGTCCATGCTGAATGAAAAAGAGGGTAAATCGAATATACAAAGGAAGAGGAAAATAGAGAAAAAATGGACACCGCATGATTCTGAATCGTCATAGGCCACTGATCCAGAACAAATTTGATTTATCAAATTACTTTAGGTTGATCCCATTGATGGACTGGTCCAAATTGATACAAAAGATTACGGAGGAGGTCCAGAAATGAATACATGATGGATTTTTCACGCTAAGTCAAAATATTGTATCAAAAATCTTTTATTAGACTGGTTGCATAGCCCAAATATTTTATTTGCACCGTTGGTCGAAGTGATTTTGATGGGATTCGACTGGCTTTATTTATAGAAACCGTTGGTAAAAATTCAATACATTTAGACATTTATAATACATGTATAATCACAGAATAGCAAAGTTGTCTGGTGTATTCATATCCGGACCTCCTCTGTTTGATAGATTGAAAAAGTGATAGCTTTTGAATTATAATCTTTGTTAATAAGTGATTAACATGGTCGGCCGCATTCATAAATAAGAAAACTTAACAGTAACAGCACAATTATTATAATTATTATATGCTATACATGAAATATGAGGTGGAGCACCTTAAAGGAGAATGAAACCCTGGGGGAAAACAATTATAATGAAAAGAGAGGATCGAGAGAGGCACTTTAAAAAAAAAGTTCCATGAAATCGGTTATGAAATGAGAAAGATATGAAAGTTTGAAAAGTCTCGATGTACCTTCTATGGCGATCCTCTAATTGGCTATGTTGCTTAAAAATGGCAGGTTTAGAAGTAAAACTATCAATACGTTTTGTACACAAAATTTCATATTTCCTCCATTATACTTAAAGATGCTGCTTGTCTCTTTGTGAACACATTTTGTGTACAAAACATACGGAGAGATGTCCTTCCAGACCTGACATTGATTTCTGAAGCAACATTGCCCTTCAGAATGAAGAAAAAAATATACCTTTCCAATTGATTAATCATTTTTCTACAAGCCTTGAAACTTTCAAATTTATCTGATGTCCATCCGTGACTAACTAATCAGGCTCCTTTGCTGAGCGCTCATCTGAAATTTGCAAACCCATGCAAAATTTGGACAAAAGTATATAAATTTGAAAGGCTTTGAAAGTACGAAATGAAGCTGAAAAAGAGGGAAACTGGGGGGGGGGGGGAGATATTTTTATGACCCAGTATAGACATTTTGTTATGTAATCTTTAAATGTCAGGATCACCATCAATCACTGAAAAACGGATTCATCAAACAAACGATTATACTTGCAAACAGTTTCATATGGAATCTTTGAATGAAATATACACAAACACAATATCAAATACCCGCTAAAATTGCTATTCAATGCGGCCCCATGCAATTCTTCAGAAACTACTAAACGATTAGTGGATTGTCCTGCGGGTAAAATATTCTGAATAAGTCATAAAATTGTGATTTATTTAGCACGCATAAGGACCTTTGGGCTAGTATGAGCACTCTTTGTACAAATATTTACACATTTTGTGCATCAGTGACTTTGATTTTCTTCTATTAATAATCCCTTGCTTCCGTAGTCTGAGGGCTAGACAGTCGCATGGCGCTAAAATAACCTTCATATTCAATGTCACGGGTCCCAAAGCATGAATATAATTAGATATAAAGAAAGATTGATATATTCTTCTCGCATCTGCTCGTAAAAGCGATCATCTACACAATTACTGTCATAAAAGACACATTTGAGATGGTTGACACTTAATCAAACATTGACAGAAAATTCATCTTGTTTAATTCCATATAAAGAAGAATTGGGAGATGGACTGTAAATTCGATAACAAATGGTCTAGAAAAATAAACTTATCCGGGCCAATTCCGCCTCTGGACCACAAAAATAGCCATTCTTGTCAGTTAAAGACTGATAATTGTTTACCCATCTTTGCAACCTATTAAAGGGTAATTACTCATTCAAGGCTTCCTTTTCAGGTCTAACAGGAAAGGATGCGGGCCTCTGCACACGTTCAGGTAACCATGGTAACTGTCATCCGAGATGACTGATGCGCGGTCTCCTGGTGTCGGAGTGGTATATGGTTCTGAATGATGGGTGTACATGGTGTATGATGGGTGTTAGCCAGAGGGGTGTGTGTATTGACTTTGAGAGGATATGTATATGACCGATCGGTTGATACCTGAAGGACGATACTGGATATCTTTCAGAGTGTCCATTTCCAGTGATGGAACTGGGCCCCGTTTCATAAAATTTGTTATCAATAACAAGTTGCAATAACTGTTATAAGTTACTGAAATCCTTGCCTCTGATTGGCCGATAGCAAATTTGTCATATATCATAGAAAAATGGCAGTTGTTACTGATAACAGTTTTATGACACGAGGCCTGGAATGAACTACATTAGGATCGGTCTTGACAATGCTTGATGCGAAGGGGGTGTGCTTTACGGGAATTTTTCGGAATCATGACAATGGACATATAAAAAGAGATACATAAAGTTAATCCTGGTTTAACCTGATGGTCCCTTCATGTTATCCTTTCATTTATGTTAATCTTTGATCGTTGCAAGTTACTAAACTTTTGCAATAAAAAAAAATCCATAAACAAACTTCCCAAAAAGGGAGTTTCTCATGAAACGAAACTTAGATGACCCGATTTTGTTGTTGTTGCCAGTTCAATTATCGAAATGGTGGATGATAAGCGCTCTAGGCCGGTCTATTAACGGTAATATAAGTCCCCCCCCCCCCCCCCTCCACCACCCCACCTCTCTCTCTCTCTCTCTCTCTCTCTCTCTCTCTCTCTCTCGTAGGGCCGGAGGAGGGCTACCCCCTAAATTCGCCAGTGAATCTATTTCCGCATATCAACAAATACGAACAAATAGGAAAGAAATCAATCTTGCTAACCCCCTTTTCACTCCGAGGAACAAAAATACGATTACAATTGATAACTAAATCAAACAATTTACTGTTCTATCGCCGCGTGGTGCGGAGTCCTTCAGTAATCCATCTTGCGACCCATTTTGACCCAATTTCTATCCATCTTTGTCCGAATCATAAGGACGCGAACCAAAGAAAAGTGCTATTAAAATTGATTGCAACGAACACAATAATTAACGCTGTCGAGACAACCGTAGGATTCTGAATGTGGTTACCTATTAGGAGACTCATTATGGAAATAATTACAATGTCCTCAATTAGAAAGCTGGAAATCAACTCGATATTTTTCAAGCAAAATGCTTTAAAAGGACTTTATTCAGGACTTTATTATTTTGCTTTTCTTATAGGTCCCTTGAGCAAATTATTGTGGTCCCCTAAAGATTTGTTGGCACGATAGTTTGGAAAATTGTTGACCCAAATATTGGAGGTATGCTATTGTGAATGGCCGTGAAAGAACAATAGCCACACAGGCAGCCAATCAATCAGCATTCGAAGGAGTTCTTGAAAGACTTGGAGGAAAGAAGTAAGAGAAAGAACAGGAAGAAATGAGCAGAAAGAGATTTTGAAAGAGTAAGAGAGTGGGATTCAGTGATAAACGGATAAAAGGAGATGGAGATGGGGGGGGGGGGCTGTCTTAAGCACACCGCACATGCACACTATACGATCTCTCTGCGATTCGGATTTGTAAAAAAAAAAATGTTATAGCATTTGATATGAACATTCAAAATCATACTAACCAAAGCTCTAAATAGTCGTATGAATACTAAAGCTGAAATTCAGGTTATTGCGAGCCCCCTTGTAGATATAAAAGCGAAGTCAAATTCCGAATCGTAATGACGTCATAGGAATCTTGTGATCGGCTACGGTTTGATGCCGATTTGGCCTTTACTCCGACCTAAAGGCTTGCAATAACCAAAATTTCGATTTGGGTATTCCTATTCTTATTCCGAAACTCAAATATTTGTTTGAATTTTAATATTTCATGCGAAATACCACTTGTTCCAAAATCTGGTTGCAGTCGGCTCGTATAGTGTACAATGTGGTCTTAAGATAAAAGCTCATATTTTATAGCATTATTTTTGTGCCGAGTTCTCTTTAGTTCATTAATTGTGAGTGGGTTGTACATGCATCATAATATCAAACATGAAAATTACCATAGTCCTAACGTTTGCTTATATCAAAGTCATTGCATATATATATATTCAGTGTGAATGTAAATGTTCCTTTACATTCACTTTATATTGTAAGAAAAATTACGGATATAATGAGGTTTCATAATATTTCAAAAGAATACAAAATATAACCATGATTAAATATTATTTCGATCTTGTCACATCGATCTTGGAAGAAGGTGGTCAGTGCCGAAGAAAAGCCCTAATCCCACCCCCCCCCCCTCGCAAACCAAATAGAGCACAAAATAAAAGTCCACAAGTTAATGGCAGGTACCGCTGTATTCTATAAGGACTTGATCCTTCTGATCCCTGGGATGCAGAGCGATAATCGCCGCTTTCACGTGATGGAGGATTCGAACCAACAGCCTGCTCCACGGAACCCAAGACAAAGTGCATAAGCCACCGATGAACCGTGATGAAGGAAACGACAAAATGCAACCTTGTTTCGGGCTGAACCATTACGATTCATTTTCTGGTGACATCTACCCCACCCCATTGTTCCAAGTCACGTCGTCACAATATTTCCTTAAAGTGATTACACAATGGTAAACAAAATTTTGATATATGATCGAGAATAGAATTCTAAGAAGAATGACATTAAAAATATGATGATTTTCAATCGAAATCATTGCATTTTGGCTAATTTTCTCATAAAAAGTTATGAGCTGACCAAAAAAAATTGAGTTTGAGGTATGACGTAAAAGTGGGTACCCAGCTTCGCGCATTGCAGGTGTGCTGCGCGCTAGACTGTACAAAATGTATTATACCTTGCGCGCATTTTGCTAGAAGTGCGCGACAAGGTACCCACTTTGACGTCATTTTGACGTAAAAGTGGGTACCCAGTTGAAACTGGATCACAGCTGAGGGGTCAAAAATATCCTGAAATCTTACAACATTTGGGGCTTTCCTTGGCAACACGACTTTTTAAGAAACTTTAGGCAGATGATTTTCTGCTAATAAAATCATGCTCTTTTAAATGAACTAACATTGTTTGAGCATTGGGTACCCCCTTTAAGTGGGTGCCATGTTTTCATCATTTTCCCCCACGATTATGACCCACAATATCTTCTTACAATTTCCTTTGAAAGGCCCAAAGTCTTGTATGTCAATATTATCATGCCCGTGGTGACCGATAGGTAATCCATCATAATTATCTCAAGTTGTGTTGGGGTGAAGGAGGAAAGGAGGTGGTCAAGGAATTTGGTGGTGGTCAGTTGGTCAAGAAAAGGGTCGAAAATTTGGTTGGGAGGGCCTAGCTGTCTCATGTCTTGCTTGTATTTGAGACGATGCGTGAAATTGGGTGTTAAACAAGCGCGTAAGTAGATCAAATTCGAACTGTTCTTATGAAATACTGCAAGGGAATCGCTGGGGTGCGGGAAAGAATTCGGTACTCTGTTAAAGGATGAAGATAATTTAACAGGAGTGGTAATTGAATCATGGAGATTTTTTTTCTTCGAATATTCGACCGACATTATTCTTAAGTAGGCCCAACTTCTCATTAGTTTCTCAGTTCGGCCTAGCTAGTTAAAACTTTATATGTATTTTCTATGGTAAGCCTAAACGAGAAGAACATAATGAATTCGCGGTTTTTGGAATTAAGGATTAGGGAAATAAGAGAGCCGAAGGAACGAAATAACGAGAAACCGGGTGAAGCTGAAAGCACTCTGGGGGTGTTCATGAAGTTGTTCGTAAAGTTACACATGACTTTACGAACGACTTGAATATGAAGTGCCAAATGGGAGGCCCAAAGTTTTTTCCTAAAGTTTTAACAATGTGTCACTGTATTTGCATGATTTCAATTAAACTGTGGCAAAAGATATATACTTCGCAATAAAAATGTTTGTAAATAAAACTAATAATAATCTACGTCTGTATATTCCACTTTTAGCTGATGCCATTTATGATAACTGGGAATTCCATTTGGCATATTTAAGTCGTTCGCAAAGTCATTCGTAACTTTACGAACAGCTTTATCAAACACCCCCTGGTTCGATAAAACGTAACTACTGAGTCTTCATCTACCAAGTCTACATCTTCCCCTGATAGTGAGAAATGGAATAATTATTGATCGGTTATCTTTCTCGTGAATCCTTCCGGTAAAAATAATGTCCTCTGTATGCCTTCCTTTGTTATTTATTGTCTTTCCATTTCTATCCCTATCCCACCTCTCTCTCTCTCTCTCTCTCTCTCTCTCTATTTATCTATCTCTCTATCCCTCTCTCTCCCCTCCCATCTCTCCCTCCCTCTTTCCAATCGTCTACTTGTTTCAATGCAGTGTGTACCTAAGCGTCTCTCTATACCACCCCTCCCTCTCGTTCCCTCTTCTCTCTCTCTGACGTACACACACACAACACGCACACGCACACACGTTCCCTCCTCCTCTTCTTCTTCTTCTTCCTCCTCTCTCTCTCTCTCTCTCTCTCTCTCTTCCTTTCTATATCTCTGTTGATCTCATGGGCCGTCAGTATAGTACACGCTCAGGCTCGTCAGACCGACTAGTCTCCTTCACGGGCTGTCGGTCTTGCGGGGTTGACTTTATCATCATTCCCATTGAATATTTCCTCATTAAAAGTAAGCTATTAGCAGTTATATTCTTCAAAATCCCGGGAATGCTTTCTCTTTAATTCGAAAGCTTTTCTCTACATTAACAACCATTTCACAATGTCAAAAGCACATTTTGCAGTTCTAATTTCTACATACGGAAGCATTGAAGTGCCTTAAGTGCCATTCAACTTGACCACATGACGAAATATTTCATGTTGTCAAGTAGACTATCCATAACAATATCGACATGTAAACATGGTAAAGATACTCTGTCTTACCATGTCGAATTATCAACCTTTTAAAGTCAACATGACGAGATTAATTATCTTGTAAAATTGATTTTCCAAATAGTTCATATCTTAATGGTGACATAAATTATCTCTCAACATAATATGTCCCCACGACTTATTGACTATATGTAGTTTTGGAGAAGTTAAGACTTGGCAAGATGATTTGTGTCACCATGACGACATGAACCTTTACGAAGTCAATTTGACACAAAGATTTATGTCGCCATGTTTACTTATAAAAGTTGATAAGTCGACATGGTAAGATTAACTATCTAAATGTGGACATAATATGGATTTTAAGTGGACTTGACAAGATGAAATATATCGTCATGTCGTCGAGTAGAATGGGACTTCTAGGGAAAACACTTCCGTAAATCTGCTATCTCCTGTTTACACCGTTCTGTAAAAAGATAGATATTTTGGGACAATTAAAATCATGACTGGTATTCTGATTGTACCAAACTTTGTGCAATTGTATATTGTTGTAGATCGTAAATCAGCTTTTACATTTTCTATGACATGTTCTGACAATAAAACCCACATTTTTCATATTCAGTGTACAGTTTCGCTGGGAAAAATACGAAAGTCGCACGCAATCGTAAACAATTTTTCTCCCATTTAAAACAGGATACATTATTATGATCGAATACATCCTTCTAATATTGTTGCTATGAATAAAGAAAAGATGAATTGCACGAAGTCATTGACCTTCATTTATCTCACTTTGAAAGATGATGATAAAAGCCTCCTCCTGTCCAATTGAAAGAATTCTGACAGAATGATATTTCCATCCAATGAAACGGACACCTGACGACCCCAAAAGTGGTCACCCTTTCGTATTTCTTTGCACATGTGCCGTTAATGTATAGCGCTTATGGTTTATGAATTGACAGTTTTTAAGTAGTTGACCATTTTTCATTTTGAGACCTCTTATTCATCCATTTCCGTTTTTTAGAATTACCGGGTAATGGGATATCGAAAAAGAGAATAGTCGGTTTTGAATTATTGTTCGCGTTTAGCATCTGTAATCATCAATTGGGGTGGCTTTAGTTGCGGAAAGGGCGGGGATCATCGCGCTTGAGGGATGCTGAAATGTCATTTTACTTTGCTTTGTGTAAATTATGCTCTGATTTATTTTGTTTTGGTTTGGGTTTCATGTTAATTTTTCTTGTTTAGGTTTTAAAGGCCGACTGATCTCTCTCTCTCTCTCTCTCCCCCCCCCCCCCCCTCTCTCTCTCTCTTTCGCTTTCTTTCTCTCACTATCTCTTGGGGGATGGGACATGCCAGACAGGGGCGGCGCCAGTGTATTTTGATAGGGGGCAAGATGACCCATAGGTGAGGTTTATCAACGTTTTAAATGAACAAATAGGGGTATTGTATAACTGTATGATCCAGCCCTCTCTTTCCCCACACTCTTCTTTCTTCTTCCTCCTCTTTTTCCTTCTTTTTCCTTCTTTTTCCTTATTTTTCTCCTCTTTTTTTTTGGAGGGGGATCACTTGAAAAATCAAAGGGGCGGTCGCCGCCCCTGATGTCAGCTAATACTGGAAACTGTAAATTTCTGGAGAAATCAATGAGCTCATGAAGGAAGACCTCCTCGTTTCAATAATAACGCACAAGACAATCAGGTCCTGGGACAAGAGTGCGTGTCACTGTGTGGTCTAACAACAACAACAACAATAGTAATAATAAAAACGAATAGATAAATAAATGAATATATATATATTAACAGATAAATTGATTAATTAATTTATAATGAATTTCAAATACATTGATATTCTTAATGTCATACGGCAATCCCTTCGGCTCTCTGATTTTCCTAATCCATAATAATAAAAAAATCATCAGATTCACGCATAATCATAATTTCTTCTTGAGGGGTTGGAAGGGGAGAAGAACTGAGGAAAAAGAGAAGGAGGATGGTAGGGGATCGAGAGGAGGGGCATTCGTTTGATTATAACACGGCCAAGGTCTTGATAATTATGTAGGGGTCAATATCCCGACAATGCATACAAACGACCCACAACAAACACACGCACAAGTGCACCCCGACACCAATTCAGACATATTCACCACTTTTATCACGGCAATCATTAAAACTCACAAAAACTTCGGGTTTTGTCCCCATGTGCTATGCCAGTCACGATACGACCAGGGACATTTCCCCGCTAGTCCTGCTACAACTAGGGAAATGTAACTAGTTTCATTTCCCTGCTACAACCATGGAGTTCCTCTATGTTACCAGGGAAAGTCCTAGTTACATTTCCCTGATGCTACAATCCAACATTTAGTCTTGTATAGAGTGATCTCATGTATGGTGACAAATTGGTGCCATGTGCATGTACTACGGCAAGGAAATAATGAAAGTTTGTTTTTTTCTTTCACAGTTATTCTCTTTTGATCATAAAATTTCATGAAGTGTCTTGTCAGTGCTTTTTACTGACAAATTTGCTCTCAACCAATCAGATGCAAGGATTTCAGTAGCTTATAGTTGTCAGTAAAAATCACTGACAACACTCGGAAATCTCGAGACCGAGACCGAAGCCCGAGAGTCAGGTTTAAGATATCGGAGTCTATACCGAGATCGAAATATAAAACCCATACGAGACCAAGACCAATCTTTGCTAAGATTTCCAATGACCTTCCGGTATCCCTGTCTTCGTTCCGAGAGGTTTAGCCGACATAGCAATTGACAGCCGATGACGTAAGTTGCCAAAGATCACTGCCCTTCGGCTTCTGCATGCCCCCTCCCCAACCCCAATCAAAATAGGGTTTATAGCGGGAAACGTCCAAGAACATTAAGGAGGAAAATAGGGGGCATCAACCCTCTTTTCATGATCCATCTGCTATACTGTGCATGGGTGTGGAGAGAAATATTATGATGTTATAATAATGGGCGTTTATGGGTCTGCTGGGGAAAAAGCTGTCGTCCAGACGAGGGGTTAAGGGTCACCACTCGTGAGAGCTGGTCAAGATGGATAGGCTTGAATTGATGATTTGGGCAGAGGACTTTGGGAAATTTATTCATATGGAAAGAAAGTTTGACTGGTAATTTACATCGGAAGTGTGGGAATTTAAACGATGGTGGTCGTAGCGGTGGTGGGTTTTGTGAGTGTGAAAATGAACAGCCACCTTGCAAGTTGATAGGGAAAGTGAGAGATTTGCTTCAATGCAAAAGAGTACGATGATGATAATGACCTGGACGTTTCTATCGACGACGTCGACGACGAGGCTGGAGTGCAGCCCAATGCCTTGTAGAATCTTTAAAAAAATATATATATTTTGGCAACCACAGATTCGTATTCTTACATCGACGTGGTGTATTTTTTGGTGTTTATAATTCCTTGAAAAAATATCTCTTTCGCCGTATTGTGATAAAATTTGTGCTCACTCCCGTTGCTCGATCACAAAATTTACGAAAGTGAAAAAAAAAAATTAAGGGAAGCGACGCCAATACTTCCCGGTAGATATGGTATCGGTTTTACGTTTAGCCTTTGACGAATATAGCGGCGGTGGTGATGACGATCAATGCCAATATGATGAAAGTAAAAATGCAATCGAAATATCATTAAGTAAAACATTATAATACTCCTACACTACTTTCAAAATCACAAACAGACACAAACTGACTATCGAACCAGATTTTTTTTTTTTCAAAATCGTGACGCTTTTCTTAACCCCAAAGTTTTAGGGTCCATGCTTAAACCTTCCCTGCCCCACACACCTCCCCTTGTCCTCTCCTTTACCCTCCCCCGTTTCTCCTAATACCCCCCCCCCCCCCCCCCCTCCTCCAATCCATCCCATTGTCCCTCCCCTTATCCCTCACAATCTCTATGAATAACAATAATCTCTATGAATGACATACGTCAAACCATCAGAACGAACAAACCATCTGACATAAGTACCAACGGGAAATTCGTTCGCACAGACGCTTGGATTATTGTTGGTTGGGTAGTGAACACTGCGCTGCACATGCGTCAACTGCATGACGTGGGGTTGTGTCACTGACTGGCGTTGCCTTTGACACGTTCATATGCAAGCGAGTGAATGCAAAATGGAAAATGCATGCACTGCTTTGACTTATTGGCGTAAACACATAATGCCTTTCACATTTCACAGGCTTGACTGGCGCAGGTAATGACGCAATCAACACGACGCTTCAAACACAATGGGCATAATACTCACAAGAATGCAAACTCTATGAAAATTATGAGAATAATGTTCATATGATAACTAACTTTAAGGACGATAATATCATAAATCATATCAATCATATTTAAATCAAAATACTGGAATAAGTTTCACTCAATCTCGATATGGTGCCGGAAAACTCTTCAAGTGGTCGGCCGGCCTGGAAAACAGCTTTAAGTCCAAGAGGGGAAAAGGCGAAAAATGAGATATCTTTTCATCGCGTCTGAGATTTAGAGAAATCTTGGCGTCAATTTCATAATTCAAGAATATTGTAATCGACATAAGAACGGATTTCCCGTCATATTTTATTCATATGCAAGCCATCTTGTTCAGGTGGTAAAATGATTCATGATTTTTTAAGTAAAAAAAAAAAAAAATGCCGAAAGATTAAACGAGGGGTAAGAAAAATGGGGAGAGAAAACGGATTTTCCGTCATAAAGTCATGTGAGCCAGGTCAGGCATATGGTAAAGTCATTTCAAGGTGAAAAATGAAGGGGAAAAGGAGAAAGAGAGAAAAAGAATGGAGGAGGGAAAGAGACAGCAAGATAGAGAAAAGGGAGGAAGAGAGGAAGGAAGAGAGAGAGAGAGAGAAAGAAAAGAAGGGGAGGAAGGGAGATAGAAAAGAGAGTGGAGATAGAAAAATAGAGCAAAAAATGGAGAAGATGGAGAAGTGAGGGGCGAGGGAGGGGAACATGGAGAACGAGAGAGCAAGAGAAGAGGGAAAGAGGTGAGATAGAGCGGGAGAGAGGGTGGGGGTGGGGGAGAACAGAAAGAAAGGGCGAGGGGCGACGAGTATTTTCATTTCCACTATTGTTACTACCCTCGCCTTTTCTTTGAAAATGACCTGTACGTTGTTTGAACTATTCTTGAAAGAAAAGGTGAGTTGGAAAGAAAGTAGTACCTGTAGAGCTAACATTTTTGCCCTTTTCCACTTTTTCCTCAAAATATACTTTGGGGAAAAATTGAGAAGCCGATAATTTTACTTCCCTGGAGGGGGCTTTGGATTAGCCTTCTGAGGGGTCATTTACATTGATGGAATGGTCCGAGCAGAAAGCTCACCCCCTTCCTTTCATCCGATTCCCCGGGCGGAGAAATCTGGATATTTTCACTATCAAATTCGTTCTATTCTCCGGCGACACACCACACTCACTTATATTCCTTCTCCCATTCACGGAAATGTATCAGAGT
The DNA here is from genome assembly GCA_029962745.1 of Echinometra lucunter. Classification (NCBI taxonomy): domain Eukaryota; kingdom Metazoa; phylum Echinodermata; class Echinoidea; order Camarodonta; family Echinometridae; genus Echinometra; species Echinometra lucunter. The sequence continues at coordinate 20,964,914 of CM057164.1, forward strand.
AATTGGTATTCAAATTGAAAAAAGAGAAGAAGAAGAAGAAAAAAAAAAAAAAAACGCTGAGAATAATGCGACCAGTGGTGGCTCAGGGGGACATGTCATTACGATTTGAAGGGTTTCGGTATTTCAATTTAGATGAATTGGGGAATTTTCACTTCAAAATCGGTTATTAATGGTGTTTGAAAAGAGTTTGTGGATTATATCACTTTTCGTTTCTCGCTGTGACATTATAGGTCCTCTGGTAGAATGCTAATAGACGGAAGCTTAAAGCAATATTTTGTTACATTTTAGAATGGGAAAGGATTTGAATCAAATACCGCACCGTTTCGTTTTATCGCCCCCTTCGCGTACAGTTATCTATTATTGTCAAAAAGCATGGATTCCGTGTTCCGGTGTTTAAAAAGTAATTCATGGTCATTAGAAAGGGATATTTCAGTCAGTCTCTTAAACGAGACCTATTAAGTGATCATGAGATCAAACTGATAATACACCCCCAAAATCGGGACATTATCGATCACTCCGAAATTCTTTCCCCGGCATCTGTTTGGCTTTATCCTGGTTGTAACAGTCGTATTTCTGCGTTATTTATAGGCCTAAATTTTGAGAGTGACGAATCAGTTATTCATGAAGAAGAAGCTGGTTATACTAAACATTCCAAAACAGGATTTTTTCGCTTGTATCATTCATTAAATATCCGCTAGTGAGGAAGGTATCATAATGTTCAGTTCTTCTTGTAGCGTTATTATTTATAACAGGGTCAATAAATGTATGTTATTTGTCTTTTTACAGGTTTGAGTCTTATGTGTATACAATTTAAAAGAAAGAAGAGTAAGACATTTTCTTGCAACAACAATGCTTTCAACAAGTACCAAAAAGCATCAAATTTTCAAGACATTAAAAGGATGCTTTGAAAATCCGCGTTAAAGATTCAAAAGTAATAAATGGAATTTCTTCGATGTGGTTTGCTAGAAAGGAAAAGTCACTTGTTGTAATATAAATGTTCCTCCGCTTCAGAAGGTTTTTAATTACACATTTCTACTCTCCTCCTCTTCCTCCTACTCCTCCATTCTTTCTCCCTTCCTCCCCTCCTCTTTTTTTTTTGGTATACTTCTTCTCCTCCTCCTCATTCTCCCATTTTCCTTCTACATCCTCCTGTTCTTCCTTCTCCTCCTCTTCTTTTTCACTTTCCGCATACGCCCTCACTCGCTTCGCTCTCAGGATCCTTCCTCCCCTGTGCCCCAGTTCCGCTTTCCTCCATCTTCCCATCTCCTTTCCTCTTCCTCTCCTTTCTCCTTTCATCTTTCCCCGACTATCTTGGCCAGCCAGACCACGGTCAGGGCCTAATGATGATGTCAGTGATGTCTGCAAGCACAGGACTGCTGACAACCATACCTACGATTGTGACAAATTTCATCTAAATCAAATCAGCCTAATTTCGCGGATTCGCCGCTGATCCCTGAAGTTTCTTATCTCGAAGCGGCGCCGGAGACGCAGCGAGCGCTACGGGGATCGACAGCCTTCCCGAGCCGAAGCTAAAAGAAGGTGTTTTAAAGGCGAAATAGACGAAATATCCAAGCATTCCTGTCACTTT
>CM057164.1:20971501-20979508 GCA_029962745.1 Echinometra lucunter
TAGAAATATCACAGATATGTATACAAATTTTCAAGAACATAACAAATATATAACACAATACTAGTAATCAAGCCAGTTAAAGAAAAGATGATAATAATAGAAGTAAGTATGTTCTCTGATTATGTAAATATTTTCAGTCTATATAATGTAGCCAGATGCTTTGCAAACTTATCAGTCTGGAACGACAGACTACCACCAAAGTGTGTTTTACGACTTTAGACCAATCAGCTGTTCACAGGCGCTGCTCAGCTGATCGCTATCGTAATCTCACCCCCCCCCCCCTCTCTCTCTCTCTCCTCTCTCTCTCTCTCTCTCTCTCTCTCTCTCACTCTCACTCTGTTCTTTTCTTCGGGGGGGGGGGTGGTCCTGTAACCAAATATCCACCCTCATATGAATTGAGATGGAGGGGGCAAGGGGGGGGGGGGGGGCAATTTTCTCCCTTTTAAAACATATTTCTAAATATTATCAAAATTAATGGAGTGAAATGGCCGTCCGTCACTCTAACTCTCCCTACCCTCGTTTAAGCACATTGGGGCCTGGAAATGTTCAATTTTTTTGACATGAATCAACTTTGACCCCCCCCCCCCCCCAACGTTTACATTAGTACACTCCTCTGCGTACTAGTATATTCCATGTACACAAATCTATCAACACACGCTGTTTTGAGGCCTTGATCTGTAACTAGACCAGCATTCCAAGTTTGAATTTACTCCAGGCGTAATACTCATTAAATGTGTCGCCCTGCGTTACATTTTGGTCATTCAACGCATTATCATAACATAGAATATTTGGATAGCCCATAGTGACCCTTCGATCTAGTCATACGGTAGTCTATCTTTTTCAGTCATCTTGCTCAAGGAAAGATCATAGCTTCGTGTTTGAATACACAATTTTAAAGTTATGGACAGAGATTTTGATTTATAGGAAAAGAGAAAGGAATGTATAACGCCTTTCTGATGGCCTTTCCCCCCCCCCCCCCCTTTTTTTTTCCTTCTTTTTTTACTGAGCATCATTTTTTATAGGCAAAATATAGAAATTTATCAAATTGTAAGATCGAAAAAAAAAAGAAAGCTAGAGATGAAAATGCGAAAGGAAAGCACATCAAAGTTTGTGATACACGACTATTTTAAACTATTCATTTATCAAAACTGTGTAATTTTCGATAATAATTCATTTCTACAAGCACAAAGATCTGTATACTGTCATGATGTAACTTGTAACCTGAAGGCAAAGAAAAGGCCATTTTATGAAGGAGATCACGAGAACCAGTGTCATCTATTTCCCTTCAACGGAACTTTGTATTTTATTACTTTGCCCTTCGAAGCATCACCATAGCAACGCAGTCATAATAGTACTTTAGCATATAATGGGCCTTTCAATAACTTCTGAGGTGCTTTAATATATAGAGAGTATATAATGTATAGTTCCTCTTTTCAGGAAACACGATAAACAGGAAGAAATTACTTCAATTTCTGATATAATCCTCTTCTATTATAGTGTTTGTCGTTAAATTTCAGGTTGTTTTGTTTCTTTCTTTTTGCTAATAATGTTTGTTCTTTCGCTTGTCTGTTTCCATGGACTATGGGTTTTTATTTTTCTAAGAATACATTGATAAACAAATCTAAACATATAACCGTTAAAAACTGATCTATTTGTGTAGCGTTGAACAGGGCTTGGAATTGATTGCATAAAGCAAGTTGGACGATAATAGAATGTTGCATTGGTAATAAGAAAGGGAGAGAGGAGGGGGGGGGGGTACAAAATGGGAGAAGTACAGCGCAGTCAGTTACTGGGTGGTAATTGTCTTTATAAGTCTTGGCGTAAAAAATACCCTCTCTCTCTCTCTCTCTATCTCTATCTCTCTCTCTCTCTCTCTCTCTCTCTCTCTCTCTTCCTTTCTTTCTCTCTCTATCTATGTCCAGCTGTCTCATTTCTCTATTTGGCCATTCGATGGGGGCAGCGCCCCACCCCCCCCCCCCCCGCCAATGGCCTGGTCTGTACCTACACACTGTTATCCATCAACCAAGATATTTAATGAAACTATTTAAAAAAAAACATATCTGAAGTATGAATTGCATCACGTGCTAATGTCAAAATTTCATAATAATAAATATGTCCCGAGGTGCAAATAAAAATTCCTCATGACAACTTGTAGCCAAGCTATCAAATGTGACTGTTGCATTTCACACGAAGACACATTTTTACAACTCAATTTCTCCTCGCCTCAGGAAGCCAAGCATATTTCCATTCGAAACCGGTGCAACAGAGTTCATACGAAAATAATACTTCGAACCTTGGATATAAAGTTATAAGATTATGATTAGGGTATGTATACGACCTCATTGGCCTTCGTGGTTTCCTCTGTAGCTAATTTCAACAGTCCTTCGCATTCTATTTAGCACAAAACAAAACATTTTGCTGGGCGTTCGCAGGCACTTTTTAGGAATCACAACATTGAAAGGTGAAAATGGTAGGAGGGTGGTAAAATACACTGCCAAAGAGGTCGACAACCTCATCATAATTGCACTTCAGTAGAGTCAATGACATAATCAAAGCGCGGCACTTGTGCCCGAAGCTTGGGGTCTCTTTATCGCGCGGATGCGCCCGCTGAGTCCCGACCTGGTTTAGGGGTCGCAGCGGTGAAGTGCGGAGTGCAGGAGGAGAGGAGGGCTTTATTAATAAATTTATGATATTATGAAGTCTTCGTGGAAATGGAAATGTCTGAATTAGGCTGGTATTGTTTGGGTTGATGGAGCTGTCATTGTTGAAGGGGTTGACGGAAGTGAAACTGGTGGTGTACTTGGGTGCTGTGGGTTAATGGGTTGTGATCGAGTGTAGCAGAATGAGGAAAGATACTCCTGTCGGCAGGAATGCTGAGGAGGAGAAGGAGGGTGTCGTAGGTGATGGTGGTGACGATGATAGTGATGATGATGGTGTTGATAATGATGGTTATCATTGGCGTAAATCCCGGGGGGATGGGGGGGATATATCCCCCCCCCCACACTTTTTCAAGCGGAGGGGATGGCGTGTACAAATATCCCCCCCCCCCCACTTTTTAGGGAAGAAATGATATTCGAATTAATCAATTAGTAAAACTTTTAATAATCTGTCATAAACAACCATCTTATTTTAGAATTTCTATTTGAAAATGCAATTGAAAACCAAAAAAGTGGTTACTTTTTTGGCTTGCTCGCTTCGCTCGCTCGTCATATTTTAGAAAAATGCGATTAAAAACTGGAAAAGTGGTTATTTTTTGGCTCACTCGCCTCGCTCGCTCGCAAAATGAAAATTAAAACGTGTGTAAGGGGTCTGTGCGGATGGATGAGGGTGTGTGTTTATACTTAAATGTGAGTTCGACAGAAAAAAAAATCGGCAAAAAAGTCAATCACCCCCCCCCCCCCACTCCTCAAAGTGGATTTACGCCGGTGATGGTTATAGTGATTATAATGAGCGTGATACAAGTAGGGATGTTTTTTATGACGATGATGGCTTTGATGCTGATAAATTTTGATGAAAATGATCAAGTTAATGATAAAAGTGATTATGATATTGAAAATGGGTTTGGCTGAATGGGTGTGATACTGAGGCCGAGGATGATGATGATAGCGATGTTAATTGTTGCTGATGTTGATGACCATGACAATGACTGTGATAATAATGTCCAATGTTCAAATGAGTTCAAAAAACTTCCTCGTTAGCACGCCCCCCCCCCCCATTCATTGAAGAAAAAAAAATGGTGGTATCCACAAACTAATTTTACCACTTACATCTTCCATACGATTTACCAATCGTGTTTAGATTGATTTGGACACATGGAATTCCGCCTAACTCTTCGAAATACGTCTCCTCATAATAATAACAGGTTGTTCACATGGATTCATTCCTATTGGAAAATCTACCACAAAAAAGTTAAAAATGGAAAGAGTCCATAAAGATGTATATTTTACTAAATCATTACAATTCTTCTGCGTACATGTATTTAAATTTCCTTTTCGCTTTATATCATCCCATTATAGCCTCCATTGCATAGTGGTTTTGCAAACCAAAAAAAAAGTTCATCAAAGGAATATTATTTTCTCTCCTTCCCAACATATCCCCCCCCCCCAAAAAAAAGGCAGAATTCACAAGTGGACCATGAAAGAGGTATACCCCCGCAACACAAGTAATTGCTGGTGTCCCCGCTGATTTTAGAGGTATCGTATCGCAGCGTCAGCCTTCTGCCACCCCGAGAGTTGCGGGGAGCCTAGCGGCCAGTGTTTGGGTTCAGTGCGGTGCTTTAATCAAATACACATTTACTCGAGGGGCGTTGCTTTTATTATTCCCAAGAAAATCACTTGCGGAACTTGGAAAATTCGATTTTTAAAGCTGTGTGTTCGGATTAATTTCAGTTCAGATGACATCCTACCGCTCAATTGAAATAAGAAACTGGGTTTTATTTGGCCTTGTCATGCCATTGTATTTGTAACAGTCTAATTTGTATTCCTTATTGTGTTGCCCTTTGTATTTTCTTTTGCTACTGGGTACAAAGAGAATACGCAGAGTTAAAGAGAAAATCCTCAGGAAAAAATGACACAACGAAATATAAAGCAAATTATTTGCTAAAATCTACTGCGCAAGTAATCAAATTAATACAGACCAATAACCCCACATAATGCGTATCTATTCCATTCATCATTACTACCTGAAAGTAATTTTCACGCCAGTTCAAGAAATCTACAAGACGTGGTGACAGTACAAATTGCATTCAAACATTTTGTGAATTTCACCAAATCCCCCTGATTTCACGACCAAAGTTTTTTTTTCAAACATAGTCGGGATTCCAGCCATCGTGAAATACACCACCAACGTATCTTTGGAATGAAGACATTGACAATGCATCTCGATTCAAGAATGTAGATTCACACTATCGCAAGCAAAATTGATTCCTCGGTATGCTGCTCTCCAGAACCTACCATTACTATTTTGTCACCTCTTGCATAACGGAATTCAGTTTGCATGCATTCCTTGTTGCTATGTCGGGCAGGGTCTGGTCACCATTTTAGCTGTCAATTGAAACTTTTGTTCAATAAGTGTATGCATTAATGAGGGGTTTCGTCTGATGACCCCGAAATTAGTCAATATGCAGGGTTATTGCCCATCCAGATTTAAAGAGAAGTTTTAGTTATGCTTTCTGATTATTTTGGTCGGTTTTGAAGAAGATCATATTAATTTAAAAATCCCTTGAAAAGAGTCGCTTTTCGACTGTTGTCGTCTTTGAATTATGGCAATAAACTACTTGAGAATCTAAAATCGTGTCATGTAGTCCCATTATTTGCGTCGTGCTTATGCTTTTCAGGAAGACGTAGTTAATTTTTATTATTCAAAATCATCCATGTAAGTTTTTAGTTTTCACTATCTGTGCTTTTTATGCAGTTCTTTGTTTCCAAAGCTTCAAGATGTACATCAATTTTATGGACCACTTAATCAATCTTTCCCAAATAATTGGTTTGTAACAGTTTCTTTCAATTAATTTATATCGCATGACCAGTGATGACCAGAGCTCAAGTTTAGCTTTGATCTACATAAGCTTTGTTATGGATGGATGGATGGAAATTCATGGCTGTACGCAGGGGGGGGGGGGGGGGGTGGAACAGTTTCCCCGCCCCTCAATTTTCAAGACTTGGAGGCAGTTGCCCCCATCCCCCCCCCCCCTCCCCATTTTCAAACTTACAGTTTTTAGTGAAAATTTTCCAAAATTCCACCCAAAGTGTGCACCAGATCCTTCCATTTCAATTTACAAAATGAAAAAGCGCCCTCGTGACAAGTTCGGTCGATTCGCTCCCTCGCTTTCATGTTTCTTCAAACATTTTTCGTATTCTTGCCCCCCCCCGGAAAAAATGGAATCTAATTACCTTCCTGCAGATAATTTACTGTACAGAATTATGTATTCAAATGCATGTTTCCAAGGAGCTTCAAACAAGCTCCTTGATGTTTCTATCAAGAAGGCGCGATGGCCTGCCATTCAGTCCGCCTGTTATTTATGTTTATCCTGTGTACAGATGAAATCAGCGTCATTGCAATGTCAGGCAATCCTCTGATAAGCTTTCAGATGTATGTTCTATGTATAACAATAGTTTGTAAACGGATCTATCCGTATTGACTCAAAATATAGAGACTGACAAAAGAAAAAGAAAAGAGAAGCAAAACATTTGAGATTCAGTACTCTGACAGGTGTCTTTTACAGTGCTCAAAAGTCTGTTCAGGAAATAATTACACAAAGTCCTTTTACTCAGAACTGTACCAGTACAAATCCTATTTTACAAGCCATTTTTGCTTCCCTAGACCTATCCAACATCTTCAATCAAACCAAATGCGGTAGATAGTTTAATTCATTATTTTCGAAGGGGTCAGGGTTATCTAGTGCATAGGCATGAATAGAACCATTTTCTGTGGTAAATACATCTATGGACAGTGGCGTAGCTACAAGGAGCATGGGGGCATCCCCTCCCCATCTAATTTTTTAAAGGCAAAAGAGAAGCAAAGCTTGCGATGAAGCAAAGTAAAAAGAAATATTTACACTCCTACACCCTGACCCGTCTCAAAAGCATTTCATTCGCCTGTTGAGATGAGTAGCCCCCCTCCTCTCCCCCCCCCCCCCCCTCTCCATCCCCTCCCTGATCCAAGCCCCGCCCGACCACCCCCCCCCCCCTTCAATGCCGTGCTATGCCATTACCGGGTGCCACTGTTTGTGGGGAAGCACCACTGGGTAATATCCAACACACATGTTCATAATAACTTATCGAATCAAAATGACTGTTTACACGATACCTTGATTACCAGTGATAATAAGTGTGTCACTGTGCTAAACAAAATGTTTAAGGATGATACTAGTTCGAGTTTTTTAAATAGATGTTTAGGAAAACGGGCCAAGGATAAATGTACGAATATCGAACTAACAGATCTCTTCCAAAGTAATATTTATACCACGTTTTCTTTGTTATCTTGTCAAACAAAATTGGACTGCGGTATAGGGAGAGCAGGCGGACCCCCCCCCCCCAAATAAAAGGGGGTGGAAACGAACATGGAACATTTTATTATTCTATGGAAGGGTCAGGTCTATAATGAGGACAGATGGTGAGGAAAGTAGGTCTGTGAACTTTCGAAGAAAACCCGAATTGAGGATACAATTGAGTATCATGCACTCGTCAACTCCTTTGTGAGCTACACTTGATGTAAAGAGCTCCCGTGGCATAAGTAATTTAAAAATCACATAATGTACATATTTAGAGCTGAAATAATACCACGAACTCTACCACATCGTATTTCGCCCTGACAAATTCTGTCTATTAATTCCTGAATAATCCCCCACTCATTCTTTCCATTGATTCAGAAGCCACGCGTGAGATGAGACGCAAAGACTTCGATAAACAGGATTTGTTCAAGTAGAAGTAAACCCAAACGATATCCAACTAAGTATTCATGGGAACATGAAATAGATTTCAAATTGTCGAAATCCAAGCATTATGCCCTCTCTTTAAATACCGTCATGATATTGTCTACTGAACAATATCATCCGATTTTTACCATTCGCGCGCTTCGTCCAAAAGCAAAAGCATGTGCATGTACGCATGAACATGACGAATTGATTCTTCATTCCGTTTATAACATCATTTCCATGGTAACCAAACGTTCTTTCAGCTTCCATTCTATTTTATTTTATTTTATTTTTATTTTTTTTTCTCTCTCTCTCACGGGTTTTTTCTTTGGTGATTTTCACAAAATTCATTCTCTTCTCTTTCCTTAATGTGAATATCGGTGAATAAGTGGAATAAATGAAATTTAATCGTTTTTGTTCAACTTTACTTTTTGCTCTGGTAAAATGACTCGTCTCTACAAAAGTAAGTAATTTTCCATGCAGATATGTCAGACTATGGCTTCTCTCCCTCTCTCTCTCTCTCTCTCTCTCTCTCTCTCTCTCTCGCACTCTATTCGTTTCTTTCTCTCTCCCTAATGTTCTCTTCATTTCTC
>CM057164.1:20980008-20999892 GCA_029962745.1 Echinometra lucunter
TCTCTCTTTCCCTTAAACATCATAGTAATCATGAAATTAGGCATGGATCAGCATCATAAATAGGTTTTGTGTAGTAAAATTGATGATAAATATGGCGCTTATGAGACACGGGTGAAACTAAAGGGCGTCTGCATTTAATTAAAGGGAGCATTATACCCCTTTCTCGTAGTATCGTGTTTTTTTAGGGAGGGGGCAAACATTCTGAAATTCGATATTGATCAGCATTATACAATAAGAATAAAGTTGGTACGAAAGAACATACACTATGAACATGGCGGACAAAGAAAGCGGACAAAATAAACAACCTCTCATTCTACCCTTCACAATGGTTCTGGTAGTCAAAAGAACATCCCTTCACAGCTTTTATGTTTAATCATGTAGTTCCAAGTGAATATGCATGTGACACCCGTTCCACATATTTTGGACAATAGCAGTGAAGGGATGTTCTTTTGACTACCAGAACTATTGTGAAGGGTAGAATGAGGGTTGTTTATTTTGTCCGCTTTATTTGTCCGTCATGTTCATAGTGATAGTGTCCCAAAGGCGTATTCAGAAAAGCATCAGACCCAAATTACCAAATCAGTCGCATTGAATTTACGTCATCATTGGTCAACAATTACAAAAGCAACAACAACAAAATAAATCATTTTGGATATTTCCTTTTTTTTCTAATACATGTATATCATAAATGATATTTGAAATATCTCTCTCGATCTCGCTCACTTTCTTTCCGTCTCTCCTCTGCCTACCATTATTTTTGTTACATCACTCTCTCCATCTATCTCTTGCTCTTTCTTTCGTCTTCCCTACGCCATTGTCTTTTCCATTCTCTTAATTTGTCTTCCGCTCTATGTATTATGCAGCCCCTCCCTCCCCACCCCTTCCCCCCCCCCCCCCCCCTCTCTCTCTCTCTCTCTCTCTTTCTCTTCACTGACATTTTCTCTATCCATAACTCAAAAGTGGACTTCCGGGGAGCGTTTCATCAACATTTGTTGTCTGACAAGTTGTCAGATCTGACATCTTTCCTTGATTTTGATTTGCTGAGAAGCATCGTTACTATGGCAACTGTCGGATAAAACAGACTTTGTCGGATTAAACATCCGACAAGTCCTTTCATGAAACGCTCCCCCGATCACACTTATACTACATCCCATTTCTTTTCCCCGGCATCACGATCTCTCCAAAGCCTTTAATCTAAGCAATTACATTAACACTGGAGTTCACGAAATTTCACGGTCATGGAAAAAAAAAACACACTCCTATATTGTGCATATCAGCTAAAATAGCTAGCAGTCGTTCTTCCTGCATATTCCATCTTATCGCACATAATATCCCATATCGTATATACTCTATTAACGTTGCAACGAATGTTCCATCTTATAGTATATGACGTCATTTTGTGCCATTATATGTCAAGGCACATGGACTGAAAAAGAGAAACTTGTATCTTTATTAGTTAATCCCTGTTTCCAGGCATCCATGTGACTCTCTTTGCATTCTACTATTGTCTTGTATCCTTTTTTCTTGGTTGTCTTTGCCGAATATAAAAATAATGAGAATGATAACAATAACAATGATGATGACGATGTTGTTGTTGATGATGATGATGATGATGATAACAATAACCATAACAAAAATAATAACAACAATAACAAAGACAATAAGAATGAAAATAATAGCAATAATAATAACAATGGTAATAAAAATAATAATAAAATTCCATCCAACACATTCCACCTCATCACTTATTCTATTCCATAAAGCCTATTCTATGTCATAATAATTATATTTGATCGCATACTCATCATTAAGGCCTATTTATCACATGGTATTATATTCCATCTAAAGGTAAATTCTATGTCAGTACATTATAGTTTAATATATCTCATCGTGTTCTGTTTCATCGAATATTCATCTCATCATGTCATCTTTTATCATATGCTATCTCATAGTTAATCTCATAGTATATTCTGTCTAATCGTACATCATATCTCATTCTGAGATTAAAATTACATGCGGCTTCTGCAAAGCAATTGCCATCGATTATTTCCCCCATAAGAGATAATTTTCTGTTCCCGTTTATAGGCCTGATGAGGAGCGCAATATGATCGTTTTTTGTCATTAAAGTTTCAGCACTATAAACTGATAAAATATAAGCTAACATGACAATGGACCGTGATTATGATGCACTCTTTAATTGCTCCGGGGAGTGCATTTGAAAAATAGTGTGTTAGCAAATTGGACAATCGTTTTGTTGCCATGGCAGTTTGTTTGTCAATTCCTAGGTTTGTGCGTGTTCTATATATCCATTGTAAACACGGCATTACAAACAAACCACAGAGTAAAGTAAAATGGGGATGAATTATTATTTCGCCAAGACTCGGTGTTTTTTTTTTCTTTCATATAATGATAAAAACAATACACCCATTCCACCTTCTATCCCTATCTCCAAGCATCTCCCACTCCCCCCCCCCCCTCTCTCTCTCTCTCTCTCTCTCTCATTCGTTTCCACACTCTGTCTTCATTTCTTTCTCTCTTTCGTTCTTTCCCCTCTCTCCTCTTTCTATTACTCCCACTCTGACTTTCTATTCATTCCTTTCTCTCTCACACCATCTTTCTTGTTTTTGCTCTTCCTCTCTCTCTCTCTCTCTCTCTCTCCTCTCTCTCTCTCTCTCTCTCTCTCTCTCCCTCTCTTTATCTCCCTTCATTCCCCTCTCTCTTTCTCTTCCTTCACCCCTATCTCTCTCTCGCTCTCTGTCTCCCTCTCTCTTTATCTCCCTTCATCCCCCTCTCTCTCTCTTTCTCTCTCATCTCCCTTCATCCCCCCTCACTCTCTTTTTCTCTCTTTATCTCCCTTCATTCCCCCCTCTCTCTCTCTCTCTCTCTCTTCCTTCACCCCATCTCTCTCTCTCGCTCTCTCTGTCTCCTCCTCTCTTTATCTCCCTTCATCCCCCTCTCTCTCTGTCTTGCACACACAAAAGATTTTTTCTCTCTCTCTATCCTCTTTCCTCTTTCCCTTCATTTTCTTCCGCACATTCTATCTTGTTCTCTCCCTCCTCCCTTTCATTCTTTCTGTCACAATGATATGTGTCTTACGCACCCCCTAGCATGTTAACATCTTCTTTAGATTTCGTCAGTTGCTTCGATCGTAATCGTAACTCTAATTAATTCAACATCAGCTCACATAGTACGACCGCCACCTCAATCAAAAGGTTCATTCATTAAACAATCAGTCTTGTCTCTCCGAGGCACCATCTTAGATGGAAGCGATTCCTCAAAACCAAAGGGGCATATCCGGTCAGGGGAAGGGGGTCGCGGGAGTCCGGACTCTCCCTTTTTTCTCCCTTCCCCCTTCCCTTTGCTTGACATGGATTTTGTTTTTCGTTTTGCTTTTTGTATTGGACCTCCCCTTCAAATAAAAAAGAACAACTTTGTGGATCATAACCCTTTCTTCCTTGTCAGATATATCGGAGGATCAGACCCCCCCCCCAAGCCGCCCTGAAACACCTTCCTGATCGTTTCCTCTTCAATTCTACCAGCACGACCAGCTAGATGGAGAGGGGGCATCTTTTTCTTTGTCTGGTCTGCTGTCTGATGCAGTTGTCATAGAAACGAAATTGGGGTTATTGCCCGAACGATGTAACGCCATGCAAAAACGAAGCAATTAAACTAATGCAATGTCGCAGATTAAGTAACAGAATTAGTACATGTAGTAACAACATATATCCCAGCAGCAACAGCAGTAGTATAGTAGCAGTAGTAGTAGTAGTAGTAATAGTAGTAGCAGTAGTATTAGTAGCAGTAGTAGTAGTAGCAGTAGTAGTAGTAGTAGTAGTAGCAGTAGCAGTAGTAGTAGCAGTAGTAGTAGCAGTAGCAGCAGTAGCAGTAGCAGCAGCAGTATCAGTAGTAGTAGTAGTAGTAGTAGTAGTAGTAGTAGTAGTAGTAGTAGTAGTAGCAGCAGCAGTAGCAGCAGCAGTAGCAGCAGCAGCAGCAGCAGCAGCAGCAGCAGCAGCAGCAGCAGTAGCAGTAGCAGTAGCAGTAGCAGTAGTAGTAGTAGAAGAAGCACTAGTAGGAGAAGTTCTTGTTGTTACTGTTATTTTTCCGGTTTCACTAGTACCCCGTTTTTAATAGGTTGGCATACCACTGACGGGACGGTAAGGAGATGTTTAGGTGCTACAATATTTATTATACAGCTGAAATTAAAAATCAGATTGCGTCTTTAATCCTCCCTCGGCTGTCAAGAGAATGAGAATTAATATTCATTGAAGCAAAATGACGTCCATCGCTGGTCTAAAAATAGCTTAGATGTCTTTAAGATGTACATCATCCCCGCAGGGAGGTCCTGTGTCAGATTTAGAGCACTCAAATGTGGTTATTCTAGTGAGCGAGGTAAAGAGACGCAGAATAAACTCATACTCATACAAGCAAGCGTTCATTATTTTGTCCACCACTCACCACCCCCTACCCCCCCCCCCCACACACACACCGTTTTATGTTGTGTGTGTGTATTTTCTTCCTTTCCTCCGAAGCCTTTACCTATTTTTTCTTCTGCAAATTTTGTAACGATGTTTTGTTGTATAGCTTGCAACCATGCAAACTAAAAAAAAGGAAAGAGAATTAAACACAAATAATTATGGTAGTCTATAATTCTGTTATTTACTTAATTATCAGTATCGGCTGATAAGACCATGCGTTGTAGGAAGCAGTTGTGTAAAGGACTGTAAATAAATAAAATGAAAATAATGAATAAAAAAGCATACTATCAAGTCAAATAATAATTACCTGACGTCTGGTATTTGAGAAGATTGTCAAAGTGGAAAAAAAACGTAATACGTGATCCTTTAGTCCTGCCTGAGATAAACGGTATTCTTTTCATCCTCCGGAAATTGAAATTATTGATCTGATGCAAATTTCAACCAATTTGAAATGTGATCTTCCACGTCCGTTTGGGAGAGTATTCACGGTCTCCATGATTTATATAATAAGCAATGTTGCAAATGGCAAACTTTCTTTTAGTTTTCATGTTCTTAACCATACCAGTTTAACGGTGTAACATCATTCTTTCCGTCTTGCCATTTCAAGGAACATGTTAGCTCAACATCTCATCAACTATGGACGCAATTCAACAAATATGTTCCTGATGTTAGTTGATATAATAAATTAGAGGCGGTACTACAGGGGGGGAGGGGCGGCCACCGCCTATGATTTTTCAAGACTGATCAAGAAGAAGAAGAACAGCAACAACAGCAGCAAGAAAGAAGAGTATGGGGGGGGGGGAGAGGGGAGGGGCCATGCAACTATATAATAGCCTTATAAAACGTAAATAAAATCCCCTGTGCATGGGTCATCTCTACCCCCCCCCCCCCCACAATAAAAAATACTCTGGCACCTCCCTGAAATGAATAAACTTCTTAAATACAAGTTATATGCTAGTAAAACTAAATAAATCTGCTTTTTCCAAATGCTTAATTGAAACGAGTTTCATTTCAAACGCAATTGCAGGACCATAACTCTTAATATCATGTTAATCGCAAATAATGAAATTCCCATAATATAAAAGAGACTCAATTTTGTCCAGTTTCGTTCATACTTTTATTTTTCTGTTTTCATCCACAATCCCTCAGGAAGTTCCAAAAAATTACTACATTTTGTTTTTCTCAAAAGATTATTTCAGGGTTGGTTTTTTTTTTTCATAAAGTGCACATTCCCCTTAAAAGTCGGCTATCCGTGTGATCATGCTCGTAAGGTTATCACTGAAAGAGGACTTCTGCTGAGAGTCAAAACGGCTTAACTCACTATGAAGGACAGTGCATTAACGCCCTTATGACTCACAACATAGCACATCCCAAAATAGAACGACAGATTGTAGGTGCAGGGAAGCGCCTATAATATCAGTTGGATAATCGGCGTTTAAGTGGATTTGTCTTCATAACTCCCCCCCCCCCCCCCCCCCCCCCATCTCGCTCTCTCTCTCTCTCCTTCTATCTCTTTCTCTCTCTTCTCTTTGTCTCTCTGTCTATCTGTCCGACACTTTCTTTCTCTCCTCCCCCTCTCTCTCAGCTGTCTCTCAATCTCTCCATACCTCTGTGTAACGCTTTATTTCCATCTTTTCATCTCTCTCTCTCTCTCTCTCTCTCTCTCTCTCTCTCCTCCTCCTCCTCCTCCTCCTCCTCCTCCTCCACCCCCCTCTCTCTCTCTAGCTCATTCTCAATCTGCAGGTCGTGGAAGAGGAATCATTGTCACTAGCCATGTTTAAACAAGGCGTGTTTAAAGAGGTTTAGTATAGGTATCAACTGAAGCGGGCCGGCCGTCAGGCATGCATGCATGGTCCCAATATGGATTACATTAGAGCTTTCACAATGTAACACAGTGTAAAAAGAGTTCGTTGAAGTAGTGCTTACTAACAGCACGAACAATACGCAAATGGTGCAAAAATGATTTCATTTTGTTTTTCTCAAACGATTGTTTCATTATAACTGCATCAAATTCCTGAATTTAGTGCACATTGTCGGTTCTTCTTCAAATAATAGTTCCACATCAGCAGTAGATAGCATATTAAGTAAGCATGCAAGCATGAGGCGACCCCTTGGTGCGTTAGTTGGCTGGTTGATTATTTTTACCTGACCGCTAGCATGTGGATGCTTCCAAGCGAGCAACCAGGGGACCGACGACTTAAGTCCTTTCCGAGGAACTTGGTAATAAGGATCAATACAGCACCAAAGGGCACCGCAGACTCATCCCCTTGGTTTCGAACACGGTTACTCCCGGATACCAGACCGCTGCTCTACCAGGGATCCAACGCACCTCTCCCAAAGTTTCAGTAACACTTCTTGAACAACTCAGTACCATAGACTTAATGTGAAACAGTGAATCAGAGATTCTTGTGTAACGTATGTAAAAGAACAAAGAGGGGACAATTTGTGTCAGGAATGGGGAAAGTTTGTCTCTAAACAGGCTGCAGAGTCAATGAAGAAAAGATACAAAGAACAGACGAACAGGGAAATTTGAGAAAGCTAGGAGAAAGTTAAAGGCTAAAGATAGGGGGAATACAGGGGCGGCGCTACAGAGGGGCAGAGGGTGGTCGCCCCTATGATTTTCCAAGTGATTAAAAGAGAGAGAGAAAAAATGAAGAAAAAAGAGGAGGAAGAAGAAAGAAAGAGACGGTTGGGTCATACAACTGTAACTGTGTAATAAATACCCCTATTTGTTCATTTAAAACGAAAATAAACTCACCTTTGGGTCATCTTGCTCCCCCTATCAAAATACCCTGGCACCGCCCCATGGGAACAAGAGGGAAGATGAGACTCAGTAGGATGAAGATGGGGGGGGGGGGAGAGAGAGAGAAGAAGAGAGGACGTTACAGAGGAAAAAGAGATAAGTTCGAGAGAAAGCGACAGAGAAGGAAAGCTATAATAATTGTTTCCACCTCTTTATGTACACCCCTCGTTCACACTCAAATGCAGGTGATAGCATGATCAATTCATGTGTTCAACAAAGCTCCGTACATGTAAATTATTCATGTAATGTAGAACTCATGTACTGTACTGCGAAGCTCGCCTGAAATGTCCGACACCTTTTTGTCTGGCATTTTATTCGGAATGCTTGTGAGCAGCAGTGGCATTGCAATACCTTCCTCCTCCCTCCCTCCTTCCCTCCCTCCCTCCCTCCCTCCCTCCCTCCCTCCCTCCCTCCCTCCCTCCCTCCATCCCCCTCCCCTCCCTCTACTTCTCTCTCTCTCTCTCTCTCTCTCTCTCTCTCTCTCTCTCTCTCTCTTGCCCTTTGGATAATAAACATTCAGTTGATGTATTTGTCCTCTTGAAATTGTCATCTTAAGTTAAAATCCAATTCTATTATTGGAGCAGCGTTATAAAGTAAATGCCATATTACATGGAAACAAAGGAGAGATCATAAGGCCAGACAAAAAAAAGAAAATAATGGTTTTTTTTTTTTTAATTTTGATTAGAATGACATTTATTTTTTCCAAATGAACTTATCTCCTCAATTGTGGGATGTACCAATTTGATTAGCATTGTAAGCAATGAGCTCTGTCATTATGGGCAATTTCAAAATAGTACTTGAGTGCAATATCAATAAGTTTGCACAGCGGAACATTATTTACATTCAACATTATTACATTAATTTTGCAGGTGTAAGATTCATGTTCATTATTTCGTAGCATTCGATTTGAATTTTTTCCCCCTTGCAATCCAACAAAAATCCCGTTTAAACGATTGACCCCAGTTTGACTACTCAAATCTGGCTTTAATAGCAAATGATGCTAAGAATAATCACCCTGAGACATAAAGTCAATTCTTTTCTTTTCCCTCTTCCGTTTCTTCTCGCCTACGCTATGAAAAGTCTCGTGGGATACGAGAGATTATTTAGTATCGAGGACGATAAATGTCTCTTGTCTTATGCAGACGATATCAGGAGTTGTCTGCTAATTCGCTAACGATCATATCGGTTTAGGAATTACACGAGTATTTTACCGCGCTTTCTATCTCCGTAGCAACGCATGCATTTTTGTTCTAATTATTCATCTTCTGTAGAGCCTAATTGAGTTAAACGATTTCAGTGGGATCTTGGAAGAAATTGGATAATAAAATTTTACCCGCAGGCAGTAAATGAAATGACTTTTATCTCTCTTTGTTTCTTTTTTGTTTCTGTTGGTTTTTTTTTTTTTTTTTGGGGGGGGGGGGGGGGTGTCGATCTCACTATTCCGATCCAAAGAGTTATCCAAGAATTTCTCTTGTCTTCCGCAGGCGACATCATGTGGGAGTCGTCTGCTACGCCAAAAATCAAATCAGCTTGCATTTTCCTATCTGCGTATAGCAAAGCATAGATACATTGTTCACTGATTTAATAAGTTGGACACGTTTAGTCAAAGTGTAATTGAAGAGTTGAAGCATATCTATGACGGCAAGGAAGAAAGCCAAGTTCTCATGAGGATTTTACTATTCTTATGCTTTTTTAAAAATCTATCATTACGGAAATCATATCTGTTTTGTTGAAAATCGCTGGAGATTGCACTGCAGTAATTACGTAGGTGTTGTTGCTACGAAGATCGTAGGCGGTACGTATTATTTTGTTTAAAATGTCATTGGTATTTGTCTCCCTTGAAATACTCTTTGTGGATTAATGAATAGTACATCCACGATTTGATGTGTAGCATTATTTTCAGGCGTGGGCGAAAGATATCCCTTTTTTCCCCTTAAGTGCCTGCTAGACGTCTCTTTTTTTAATAAAAATGTCAGTTCTAAGTAAAAACCTCCAGACGCCGTGAACACCCACGATCCTTCATTTGGCATGTTTACCCTGTTTACATTCGTATACAATGCCTCAAAAACAAACTGGAAAAGCTGTAACATTAATTTTACAACGTGGGCCTGAAAATTTCAAAGGTAATGGTATGATGAGATGGACCCAGCTGATCATACCCTTTCCAATCTCTTTTGCTGTTGCTCTTTTTGTTGTTTCCTTGTTTGTTGTTTGTTTGGTTTTTTTGCTTTGCTGTTTGCCCCCTTCTATAATTTTCGCCTTAAAAGTCGAACGGAAACTATTTGTATGATTATTGCAAGATATATTTTTCCTTTTTCTTTTCATAACACAAATGCATGAAAAGCAAATTTGATATAGCTCATGGTCTCCGCTATATGGACATGAATTCATATGTAAAAGTTGTTATACTCATAATATTAAAATGGTCAATCAGCTTCATGCCTAGAAAAGGCAAGCATGTATCCTCCGCTTATTTCTTTGATATGCCGCCCCTCCCTCCCTCCCTCCTTCCTTCCTTTCTCCATCTCCCCCCCCCCCCCCCCCCCCCCCGTCCGCGTCGCACACGCACGAATGCCATTTTCACGTACAATAATATATTCGGGCCTATCAAATTTCAAATATCGCACTCCCAATGACCTTTCATCAAAGCTTGGACCCTTACTACTGGAGCTGTAACTCAACAACAACAAAAAACAACAACAACAACAACCAGCCAACAAACAAAAAACAATAGAAAGCATAGACCTACAATGTAGACCTGGCCGCATGCAGCGGGGGGGGGGGGCAGTTGCCTCCCTCCCCGAAATTTTCAAGACTTACATTTTTTTTCCTAATAATTTTCCATAATTCCACCAAAATTGTGTACCAGATCCTTCGATTTCAATTTCCAAAATGCTAAAGCGCCCTCGTGACAGACTCTGTCGATTCGTTCCCCTGCGTTTTTTTCAAACATTTTACGTATCCCCCCCCCCCCCTGGAAAAAAATATATTTCTGCGTATGGCCCTGCATGTAATCATCATAATTTTCCATGGTCATGACTGGTACCGTCCCCACGACCCCAGCCCACTCCACTTCTCATTCCAAAATACAAGAGCCTCGGAGGTGTTATTAAAACACTTTTAGAGGCGATTCTCTCTCTAGAATTAAAAATAATATCCGGCTACTCGAAGAGGGACGATGAAGGGAAAAAAAATCATGGCTTCCCCCAAGTATGTGTTTATATAACAAACTTGATCCGGCCCAGGACCTAAGGCAAAGAGCTCCGAAAAAATCAATGGACGGTTTTGTGCTAGGAATCACGTTTATTTTCTGCCGCTCCGAGCGAAGTATGAGTGGACGTCAGGAGGGACTGGAAAAAAGTAACTTTTTCCTTCTTTTGTGTGGGAGTTGAAGTGGGGAGAACGAAATCACTTAAATGGGGATAAAATGTGAACTAATGGGCTGTTGTTAGAGTCGATCGAAGCGAACTTGACATCCACAACAAACCATGCTTAACACACACACATCGCCGGTCTTGTCGATCTCGGTGTACGTCCTAATAGAGATTTTGTCACCGGGGCATGGCTCTGGTTGATGGTTGAACTTTGCCGGGTTCGAGAAGGGGTCGATGCCTCCTCCTTGAAGTTTCCAGTGTCAAAGGTGCAATTCCTGTCTAGTAACCCCTATATAAATTACGTCCTACCAAGGAGTCCTACATGATATCTCTGGGGCGCAGTCTAAATTTTGTAAAGGAGGGGGCAACAACACCATTGAATTCGCATTTTGACAAGCAATTGGGCTGTAATTCACAAATTCTCTCACTACACCCCCCCCCCCAAAAAAAAATAATGAGGTAAAAAATGAAAATGGGGCACTCTTCTTTCATATAGTTATTGCCTTTAAATGGATTGTGGGTTTTTGTACTACCCGTCCTATCAACGTCTACATCATTCATTGCTATATCTTTGGAAGGAGGGGGAGGGGTGTACCCTCTCCCTCCAATGGGGTATCCGTATTCGGGTGCAGCCAAACCACCCCTCCTTCCGTTTGCTGAATTGATTAAACATACACTGGGTGATCACTGTGATGACAAGTGTGTAGGCCTACTTGAATTCGTCCTTGTAATGTCGCAGTCACACCAACGAAAGCGACTCCAGACCGATCAAAACTATTACGTTATTTTCAATGACATACCACTGGTCAGTTTGGAGTCGGTTTCGTTGGTGTGACTGCGACATAAGTAATCTCGTTGGTATTGCTATAGTGTTCCGGTGGTTTTACGAGGGTCCCTCTTCCCTGAAACGAAACGCCGATTGTCAACAAATCCAAAGAGACGCCATCTTGGGGTTGTCATGGAAACGGAGATTGGCTATATCATGTCCGTGGGAAACTCGTTGGAGGTCTATAATCAACTGGTGGTCGAGAGGCGGAAGTGATACATTCCAAACAATTAGACCAGACCTACTGTGGGTTTCTCGACCAATCAACCACGAAATCGTTTAAAGGGAGCCGCGGACGAAAAGCTGTGACAGAAAGGAGGTGTTAGGATATCTTCTTCACAAGAATTAATTGTCCTACATTATTTTATGATCAACATTACTGGACCCTTATGCGTTCTCACTTTTACAAAAAGTGGAAATGTATAACATCATTATTAGCATGATTAGCTGGATTCACAAGGCATAATCAAATGCAGCAGGTCGACTCCTTAATCATGGACATTTGGATTCCCGACATTGTTCCCTGATTGGGGGGAAAAATCGTGTGTTTAATCAATAATTATTCGTCCTAGGTTCGCAATGACATTTGTTGGCAAATTATTTGAGAATAAATCATCCCATGAATATTCGTTATGGGTTAAAAGCCTATAGGCCTGTGTGTTTTGTTTTCCTACAGTGATTTCAGTCCACAATATGCTTCGTAAGCTCCATGACAAAAATATTCGCTGTTAGATCCAAACTTTACCAGATATAGGCAGAACTCTACATCTTAATGAACCTTATAAAATCCATGCAGTCACCCCTGCCAGAACAAAGCCTATCCCTTTAAGCGAGGGGTATTAGTCTTTTTTCGTGGAAAGGGGCCCTGCTGAGCCCCTCAATACTATACGCTGCCTTCAATTTATTTCTTTTCGCCAAGAGGGGCTACTCCAGACACCGCCCTGGGAGGGGGCCACCGGTGGGCTGGCCGGCCATACTTCTCTCCCCAGAAAAAAAAAATGTCGGATCGAATTTGCCTTCGAGACGATAACAGTTTAAATACCGTTGGTGGTGTAATAATTAGGCCACGGTGGTTTTGGTGAGAATATTTTAAAGAGTAAGTGTCATGTTTTGGGAATCTAGACAAGACATCAGTGTCTCCGACTCCATCGAGTCAGCATAACCATGGACTTACCAGCACTGGTAACTCCCTGGCATAACTAAAGTTCCCACTTTATGAGATATGGTTAAAAGGTGTCATGCCCCTTGATGTGAGTCTAAGTAACTCGTTGGTAAAAAATAAATAAATAAATAAATAAAAAGAGTATAATTACAAAAGGAAGCCATCGAAGATGATTTCCAAACAAGTTCAAAGTATTACAGGCAAAATGATCCGAAGTTTGGTCAGTATTGAGTGGACCCCACCCCCCCCCCCACCCCCTCCCGTTACCTTTCAAGTTAGTCACAATTCACATGTTCATAAACATGTTGTTTGTTGTTGTTGAATTGGGGTTTTTTTTTACAGACGTGTATCAATCAAATATGATTACCTACGTTTGGGACCGACCTTTAACGACACCATCTGAAAGACGTGGCAAATGTAGATTCATATCTTGCCAAAGGACATTAGTGCCGCCGCAGGGATTCGAGCCCCGGACCTTGTGTTTCAAAGTCCGGAGACTTACCCACAGGGCCACAACACCTCTACATGTATAAACACCTTGTTTCTTTCTATTCGTCTGTGCGTATATCATTGGTTACCTTTCGCAGATTTTTGCCGATTCCCCCCCCCCCCCCCCACCCATTTACAAAATTCGGGATCCAGCCCCCATTAATAGTACATATCAAACGTGTCTTTCATCACATAAAGTTGTGCATACGCGTTGAAATGAAGCCTCTATCCATCTGATTTGTTGCTACTTTGGGATTTCAAGAATGTCAATGGGGTACTCCGCCCTCCCACAAAATGGATGTGCTTCGTGACGGTTTGTGACGTTATTGCAACAAGTGGTACAAATATGACGGTGCTTTTACATCATGTCTCTATTCGGTTGGGAAACAGGTGGCATAGTGAAAAAGCATTTTTTGATCTGATATACATTACAACAGAATTATTATACGGCACACCGCCGTAGGCATTTCTAGCAATTCGATGTTTTACTTTTCGGGCTGCTACCCACTTTTGCACTGTAGTGCACCGGCGTAAATCCACTTTGAGGAGTGGGGGGGGGGGGGGGGGGAATGATCGACTTTTTTGCCGATTTTTTCTTTCTGTCGAACTCACACTTAAAGGCATTGGCTAACATTGTTATGATTTTTAAAAAATCTCATTTTGTTACTTTAAAATGGGATAAACATTAGGGTTATAGTGTAAAAATACCAGTGTGAAAGTTTCAGAGCATAATATCCATGGGAAGTATTTTTAAATATTAGAAATGTGAACCAATGTTTGAAAAATATACGAGGGTCGGTTGCATAGACCCAACGTAAGGAGTGCGCATGCGCACATGACTCAACGGACCGCACTGTGTGTATTGACGTATCACGCGGCGGAAGGCAAGTAACAGTATTTTTTAATTCGCGCAAACGGTCCTCTTAGTTCAGTGTCTCTCGAGACGAAAGCTAATAAAATCGCGGTTTGCGTCTAACTTACAGCTTTTCCTTCCAAATTATGGTTGGTTTCAGGGTTTTTGAGTATAAATACAAGTACTCATACACATGTTTCATCTTAGTTTGAGAATTTTTTAAATCAGCTGCTCACAAAGTTAGCCAATGCCCTTAAAGGCATTGGCTAACATTGTTATGATTTAAAAAAAATCTCATTTTGTTACTTAAAAATGGGATAAACATTAGGGTTATAGTGTAAAAATACCAGTGTGAAAGTTTCAGAGCATAATATCCACGGGAAGTATTTTTAAATATTAGAAATGTGAACCAATGTTTGAAAAATATACGAGGGTCAGTTGCATAGACCGAACGTAAGGAGTGCGCATGCGCACATGACTCAACGGACCGCACTGTGTGTATTGACGTATCACGCGGCGGAAGGCAAGTAACGGTATTTTTTAATTCGTCCAAACGGTCCTCTTAGTTCAGTGTCTCTCGAGACGAAAGCTAATAAAATCGCGGTTTGCGTCTAATTTACAACTTTTCCTTCAAAATTATGGTTGGTTTCAGGGTTTTTGAGTATAAATACAAGTACTCATACACATGTTTCATCTTAGTTTGAGAATTTTTTAAATCAGCTGCTCACAAAGTTAGCCAATGCCTTTAAGTATAAACACACGCCCCCACCCACCTGCACAGAACCCCCTCACGCACATTCTAACTTTTATCTTGCGAGCGAGCGAAGCGAGCGAACCAAAAATTACCGGTTTTCTTGTTTTCAATCGCATTTTGAAATAGAAATTCTAAAACATGATGAGTGAGCGAAGCGAGCGAGCCAAAAATAACCACTTTTCTGGTTTTTCCATCGCATTTTCAAATGAAAATTCTAAAATATGATGAGTGAGCGAAGCGAGCAAGCCAAAAATAACTCGTTTTCAATCACATTTTCAAATAGAAATTCTAAAATATGATGGTTGTTTATGACAGATAATTAAAAATTTTACTAACTGATTAATACAAATATCATTCTTCCTTAAAAAGTGGGGGGAATATTTGTACACGCCATCCCCCCTCTCAAAAAAGTGGGGGGATATATCCCCCATCCCCCGGGTTTTACGCCAATGCTGTAGTGATATCCTCTTTTTATGAGATAGTATTTATGATTTATAAATTTTATATGCAAAATTATTTTAAATTAATTGACACTATGCACAATAAATTGTAATATGTGAATTTAGGAATGACATTTCTGTATCGATAACGGATAGTAACATTTTTTTTTACAGCCCTCCTGAAATCGATATCAAACGATTTATTTGACGAAGAAATAGAGCGTATAAGTACTATAGTATGCCATATGCCATACTTCATATTATGCTGACATAATAGTTATTAATTTACGGGAAATATTCAGGTCATGAGAAGTGGAATATTAAAACAATTTCTATGGCATAGATAATAGGCCTATCGTCCTTCACTTCGAGTTGACTTGGTCAAGCTATTATTCTCTAATTTACCAGTGCCCTATACGATATATCCCAAGACACAGAAGAGTAGCTATTTTTGACAGCTGAACCGAGTTTGAACTTGACGACAATATTCCCTTGATTTGTCTGCTCATCAAACATTTATTGGAACCCCTGGTATGGAAGCTCCTCGGTAGAGCTCAGCGTATTCTGCTCCACTCACCCTGGACCGAATTCGAATTTCCCAGAAAAATTGGTTCGCGACCAATACATTTTTTCGTTGCCGATGCGCTTCTGAAGAGCTCATGTTATCTCGGTGGAGCAGCGATATTTCTCTGGCTGAACTTTACATGAACTCCCTTTGCATGGATACTTGACATAAATGATTCCCGTATAGTCTGCCTCAAAGACTAAATGATTTTCCAGATGGTTGAAAATGTTGTTATAGTTACAGCCTATACGGTTAGAGCATAATATGAGCTATCGTGTTTGAAAGTGAATGTAAAGTCTACGGCCACAAAGCCTGTGATATAGTCTTCTTGAAAGAAATCAGCTGACAATATGCTCTCTGCAATGCCTGATGTTGTGAGAGTATAAGAAAAATAACGATGATGATGATGATAATAATAACAATATGATGATGATGATGATGATGATGATGATGATGATGATTATTATTGTTATACAATTTTATTTCTGACGTCTCTAGACACATGTGCTTTCTGCGGACTTTTTTTTTTTTTTGGGGGGGGGGGGGGTAATATTAACCTGCCTATAGCTCCAGCAACCGTAGCGGCTATTCAGACAGAGATTGGCCAGCGATTCGAACCCCGTATCTTGTGGTTTACAGTTCGGAGGCTTGTCCACTAGATCACAACACCTTGGCCCCATTGCATAAAACTTACCATTGATGGTAACTTTGCCATCAATGGTAACTTCCATGGAAACCTTGAATTTGATTGGCAGTTGAGCAATGTTACCATGGTAGTTGCCACTAATAGCAGAGTTTCATGCAACGGGGCCCTTGTCCTCCGTCGCAAATGTATATAGAAATATGTCTGATGGTTAAGACTAAGCGTGAAATACGCCAAGCAGACAGTTTGTCAGGTTTGTTATGTTAATGATAGCCATTTTAATTCCTTCCAAATCACTTCCCTTGTAGGAAACTTTTGAGTTCTCACCACAGCGGCTTATAACTTGTTTAGATGATAAGAAATTCAAGCGACGGTGAAAATGATACCATTATCTTGCCACTATGCATTTTCAGAAATTCTCAGGAATTCTCGATAGATCCACCAATGAGGGGATGAAATTATCAAATAGCGTCCGAAAAGATAAGATCTTGACTTCAGTGACAAAGAAGTAACTGTTGAGATTGCAAAATCAAAGCAACGATCCGGAAAGATTACAAGAAATGCCAGGGTCGAAGTTTCGGTATGGTTTAGTTCATTTACGTTTCATATTTCACAAAGTGATGAATGTCATTTTACAAGTACTTCCTTTTATAAAACAATGACCGAGACATGCACTTTGTGATTAAAATCGGATTATCGAGCGCGCTCATCTGTTAAATCATTATTTGACATCAACACATTGACATCATAATTTAAGTGCCTGGCCACCCCACCACCCCCTCCCTTTCCCGGCTGCGATTTTTTTCTTCTTCCCCCCCCCCCCCCCCCCCCCCCTGCGGATTTTTATACCTCGCGCGTGCGCACAGTCATGGTCATTCTCCGAGAACGTCATTAGATCATTCATCGACGGATGCGCGCTTCGGTCCAGTCTTTTCTGCTTCAAGTCACTTTCCAAGATGGCAAAATGTTTGTTCTCAGTTTCATAGTGTCTTGGCATTGTAAATAAATAGGCATTGGTTTACTCCTCTGGACAGCGGAAGAAAGATATTTACACAACAGGCCGTACATCTGGGCAGTGTCAAATTTCTGTCCAATTAATCATGAAGACGCGAGTATCGGAAGTTCTCAAATAAATGCTTTCCGGTTTATCTATGTTTTCAAAATTATAATTTCGATTGGAATGTACGTGATAACTAACTACTTTGTGTTTTTTTCTATAGACCTATTCAGTTCGCGTGCTGGGTTTTGGTTTTGGTTTGTTTTTGTTTTGTTTTGTTTTGTTTTTGCTTTTTTGTTTTGTTTTGTTTTTGTTTTATTTTAATGTGATTATCCATTTCAACCATAGCACTTACTGGGGGCTTCATGTATGCTTAATTGATTATTGCACTGACATACCAAGGTACCTCCTTCGTTACATCAACTAAGAAGAGTTTAGATTTAAAAAAATTATATCAGACCTGCCGCTTTTCTCGATTCATGAGAAATCTTTACGCTCGAAAGGAATTTATTGTCTGCGGGGATTTAATTACTTGCCTGTGAAAACAAAAAGACGGGGCACAGGATTAAATCCATCGTTTACCCGTAAATCCATTGGTCTAAATCGCAGATCTTTTTTTTTTTGAAAATGCAAAGAGACTAATGGTGGAAAGAGAGGTACGGAGATTATTACAGTAGGAGGACGAAGGGGGACATTTGTGTATTCAGTTGCTGATGAGCAAGGGGGTGCAATATCTACTAGAAGAGTGTATCAGACCAGTGATTACTGTGCTTGCTCCGTCTGGGTCTGAGGAGAGAGACTATTCTTTGTCTAACTGTCAGACGAGAAGTATCTCGTTCATATTGTCTTGATTTATCAGTTTTGTCGTTCAAGCAATCATCAAGCTCTCTCCCCATCTCTCTCTCTCTCTTTCTCTCTCCCTGTTCGTTACATAAACTCACTATCTATTCCCATACCCCCCCCCCCATTCACATCCACACTACCACTACCACCACTACAACACGCCGCCATCGCCTCCAATACCACCACCACCACCACCACCACCATAGGTTTTTCTCTCTCTTCCTTTCTCCGTGGATATAGTGTATATCTATAGACCCAACACTTCTCTGGTACATTACTTTATTCATGCGCTCTCCTTCCACTCACCATCATCTCCGCCAGTAGCGTAACAGCTGATTGCCGGTTATGTAAATAAAAAAAGAAAGTGGGAGGGGCTACTGCGGAAAAGGTGGAAATGAGGAGGTGTGCAAATTATTAGATCTGTTTCCGCATAGCGCATGCGGGTAATGTTACGCAATCAGACGATTGATGATTTTTTGTTTTGTTTTGTTTGTTTGTTTGTTTTTAATGGGGGTAGAAGTCAGGCATATAATCCTCGGTATTACCAAAATAATGAAAAAATGACACCTGAAAAGGATCCTATTTGGACATTACTTTTTTTTCTTTTTTCTTTAAACACGTGCACACGTTGGTATCAGTAATTCCTGTAGCATTTCCATTTATTTTATGTACGATAAAAGAGCAATGTAGATAAAATGCCTTGCTCAAGGGCATAAGTGCCGTACCGCGGGGATCGAACCCCCGACTTTCGCGTCTCCGGTCAAGTGCCTTCGACCACTCGACCACGGCACCTCCACATTATTTGGAAATTACTGCTTCATTCTCTCTTATACCGAGCCGTCCACTGATCAAGAGATGTAAAACAACAAAGTCCAGCCCCCACTCCCCCCCCCCCCCCGCCAAAGAGAGAAAGGGAGAGGGGGAGAGGTAAAAAATAGAGGAACATAAAGAATGAAGAAAATGAGTGCATAATTATCATTCACATCTCAAAAAAAAAGGAAAGATGAAGGAGATAGAAAAGAATGTCATTAGAATCGCTGCAGTTGCAGTTACGTAACGTCTTAGCCCCTTCCAAGATAAAGTCAACGAGTTTGCAGGTTTTTATTAATCCCCCGTCAAACACAATTCTTTATCCTCAGCGAGATGTCACGTGCACGAGAGGTACGTGTGCAAAAGAATGTTCCCATCGCATTTTGCATCAGAATCAGTTCTCATGATAACATAATAATAATGATAATAATAATATTATTATTATCATTATTATTATTATGTTTTTTTGTAGTAATGTGTCCTAGAACCCTCACAGAGCGCAACGGAATTTTTTCTGGGGGCGGCACCCCCCCCCCCCCCCCTCCACATACAGGACTCACTTCCACCCTCTTATCTAACAACGTCCCCGGCAATCAAAAACCTTACCAAGGACAATGGGTACATCCAGTCCTCGGAGGCCAGACCAGAACGAACTTTACCCTCAGAATGGTCAAGTATACCTGCACTCTAATATTATAGGTAACGCACAGTCACAGAATTCCCTAAAAAAAAAAATAATAAAAAAAAAACCTTGACAGATCCTAGCCTGGCAAGTCTCTGCCTGTCTCAGTAAGGCTGTGTCAGGAACTCAAAAGAGCTCAGTTTGTATCATGGTTCAGACACCGGAATA
>CM057164.1:21000392-21088802 GCA_029962745.1 Echinometra lucunter
CCTCAAAATGGTCAAGTATACCCTAGTTTGACACTTGAAACAGAATTCCCTAAAAAATCCTTGATAGATCCTAGCCTGGCGTCTCAGTAAGGCTGTGTCAGGAACTCAACGGAGCTCAGTTTGTCTCATGGTTCAGACACCGTAATGCTTGTTTCGACTGACCAGGTTTTTTGGCCTGCA
The DNA here is from genome assembly GCA_029962745.1 of Echinometra lucunter. Classification (NCBI taxonomy): domain Eukaryota; kingdom Metazoa; phylum Echinodermata; class Echinoidea; order Camarodonta; family Echinometridae; genus Echinometra; species Echinometra lucunter. The sequence continues at coordinate 21,000,573 of CM057164.1, forward strand.
GGCTACATTCACGCCAAATCGACCCTTGAAACTGACCGATTCTCGGCAAAGTGAATATTTACTCGGTCTGTAATGTCAGTCTGGCTTGGGCCTCCTTGGTGTGATCGGGGTTAAAGTTAATCCCAGGAAACAATAGCCACGACATTATCTTGAGGAGTTTCTTGATATGGACCATTTCCTGGTATGTTTATTCTGGCCAATGTGTACTCATGTTCTTATCTCGCCATTCTTCGGATCACGTGACTGTGGGCGTAGTCCTTGGAGATGCGACCTTTTATCTCAGCCATAAACGTGCGCAGTAGCCCTGACCTAGGATCTGGAACTAGTTAGCGGCGTAGCATGGTTCACTTTCGAGGGGGGGGGGGGGGGGGACTCAGACTCGAACCTGGGTCCGCTAAATCAGTTTATAACTTCTACTGTTAGCTGGATTACAGGCGCACGCCACATATAGACTGGCTTCCAGGCTGAACAAGTTATTTGTAATCACTGATAATTCTATGCAAAATATGCATACTTGCTCAGTGTTGACACCTGTTGCCGGATACTGCTGCCGAATGGTCCTACGATTTGCATTATGAATAATGCCCCACCTAGCAACACCTACTACATGCATTTTGCATCAGGACAGGCATTTTAAGGAAGAAGCATGCACAAAATCTGAATACGTTACGGAAGGCGTATTTGCTTCTGGACAAAAGTAGTTGATTTTTTTTTTTTTTTTTGAAGATATAACAAACTTTTAAGATAAGACTAATACAATTTTCGGGATTTTGATCAAATGAAAGTGTCCCGTCACAATTTACGAAAAATGCATTTCCTTTTGGAACAAAGGGTCTTTGAAGTGCTTGGGAGTTATCAGTGGTCGACGAGATAAAGAATGCTTTTACAAATATTTACAGACACTGGTAGAGGTGCCTCAGTAAAATAAGCTCAAATCCTCGCAGTTAGAGACTCACTGTAGATCCCAAATACAAACATCTCACTACACATGAAAGCATATTGAGATCGTTATCTTCATTTTGAATAAAAAGAAATAAGAAGTAGCCGTTAACAGTCACCCTGGTCATACTAAAAATAAAACAAAGTATTTTACCGCTATAGGCCGGCAGCTCTCGAGACCAACGGACCCCGAGACCGATACCCACACACTGACACGCCGGTCTCGTCTGACATTCTGAGAATCTTTTTTTCTCAGGATTTACAAATCCAACATGGGATGTTAGTTTCGTATTCGATCGGTCTACTTGGATGTCCCCTCATTCCTTTTGTTTTCATTACTTAATACTTTGATAAAAAGGGGGAAATGTGTAAATTATTACTAATAAAAAACAATATTGGATATGATATAGCGCACGGTCGTTTCCACCAAATAATGCTCAAGTCGCTCCGATATTATCCCGGCTCAGCGAGGCTACCCATTTCAGTGCTCACAGCATTATTTAAAGAATTCCTTCCTGCCGGTACCCATTTACACCTGGGTGGAGAGTGGCAAATGCATACAGATTAGTGTCTTGCCAAAGGACATTAGTGCAGCGGTGATATTCGAATCGCGGACCTCATGGTCCACAGTCCGGGGACTTGTCCACTCATCCACAACACCTCCATAAGATTGTGACAATGTCCCCAAAGAAAAATGAGAGAACACTATCAGACTGAATGTTGTATGTAGCCTATCTACAATGCATTTATCATGTCTGATTATGAATGTGGTTAAATACCCCTTGCAGTAACTTCAAGTTTCAGGTTTCAAGTTTCAAGTTTATTTAAACCAATCAATCATACAATATTTTACAATCATTTGACCAAAAAAAAAAAAGAAGAAGAAAGAAATATAATATGAAAGGTTTGGGACCCCGAAGAAGCAGAGCTTGTGAAAGGGGTCCCCTTAATAAAAGGAACAGAAAAATTAAACAAAAGTAACAATATAATAATAAAATATTATAACAATAATAACTGATGAGAAACTTGAGTGAAAAGCTTTATTCTTAATCATCATCTCCGATAAATACATGGTCGTGTTACAGCTTTAGAATTAGTATTGGCACGACGGCGATCTTTGATAACGTAGTTATCCCTGGACGGTTTAGTGTTTCAGAAGTATCAGTTGCTCGAAGAAACCACAGAATCCACAAGTGGGGGAACACGTCGCCCTCCCCATAATGATATCCACAAAAAAGGAAAGAAAGAAAGATGAGAAAGAGAGACGGAGGGAGAAGGAAACGTGAAAGAAGATAATACCCACCCCCCCCCCTCATTAATGGCCTTTTGAAATTAGCATTTCGCCCCCCCCCCCCTTTATTCCCCTTGATGCCTCTGTAATGTCTGGACCCACGCTTTGCCACTGGTCGAGCCACCGCTGGTTTGCATCATCTTATCATCTTACAATGGTAGACCGCTTTACTAGACCGCTTAGAGTTGGCAGAATATTCCCGATAATGTCCTCCATTTTATCTCTACCATCAGAGGTCCAGATTAAATTCAAATATCTTGGATAAACTTTGCCGGTGAGATAAAATGGGCTAACTTTGATTAATGAGCTTCTGTTGGTTTAATAACTATTTTACAGACAAAGGAATCTGTTTCGACTTGGTTATGCATGGCTACGAGGACAATTGCCGGTGTTTCAGCCGCTTTTGTCCTGTCCGTCGATTTGGTCCGCATGGACGGGCGGTCACACCTGATACCCTGTTTAAACAATTCTATTCAAAACCATGAAACGTACTTGAAAGTAGTTGACATGGATAATCCAAGATAGAGATTTTTATGGCACTGAGAGAGTTCAAGCATTTGTAAAATCTTTAAGAACACCCCCTCCCCTTTCCATTATATCAATGTATTCGTTTGTTTTCTTTGATTTACCTGAAGCTGCAGCTGAAGTTTATGTTCTTTGGGGGAGGGGGTGAAGTCCTCGAACCCCTTAGCTACTTCACTACCAACAAAATCATATCTGAAAACAAATATCAAACTATCAGCAGTACCATAGTTTGCAAGGGGCACAAAGTATTACATCATCACTACTTACTTTGAACTACCTTGGAGAAAGGCAAGTAGGTGTTTGAACTGAATGAATATAAGCTGTTCAGTTTATTTACCAAGTCAATAAACATCTTTAGATTGCGCATTCTACGACTGTTGTAAAATGTCACTGTTAGACGACTCTGACATTGTGTCCTGTACCGGATATAGGGCCCATGGTTCAATACTCCTGTAGGATCATGATGAAGTATGTCGATTTTTTTCTCTGCAGGTATAGAAGCACAACTCTGTTTTTGTTTGTTTGTTTGTTTGTTTGTGTTTTTTAAGAAACATATATGCTACCATGATTACCCGATCAAATAAATAATTTGAAATAAGCAAATAGAAGCTCAAAGCTGGAAGTTTTCAACTTTCAGATTAAAAAAAAAAGGATATTAGCTCGTTCGTCACCTTCAAGAATGTGCTAGTAGGTGGCAGCACCAATAAGGCTCTTTTGCCTTCTCAAGCTGTTCCCCTCATTCAAGCATTATTTGTACTGTGATTGTTATATATTTTGTAAATGTGCTTTTTAATGAATGAAAATAAATGGAATGAATGAATGAATGAATGAATGAATGAATGTAGACCTTCAATTTTATAGATTTTTCTGTTTCCTTTACAAATCTTGTCCTTAGGCTAAACAATAAAAATGCTCAGTTGGTATGGCAACAAATGATATGCACTTCTGGAAAAAAAACACGGGTACCCCGTGTACAGCTTGTCACATAGGAAGGTGTTGAGGAGTTGGGAAGCAGCTGCGTCAGGATATTTGAAGACAGGTGTGAACGGCCCCACTATGTACGGATTCCCCCCCCCCCCCCCCCCCCCCATGCAAATCAACTACAAGGTTTACTGAATGAGCTCGAAATGATCAATCATCTCTTTAATATAACAAATTCATTATATGGGTAGAGAGAGAGAGAAAGAGGGGGGGGGGAGAGAGGGGTGGGGTCTGCAACATCTTGAAATTTGAGGAGTTATATGACCGACCCCATCGTGTACAAACCGCCCCTCATATGCAAATGAACTCTAAATGATCTCTAAAATGATTAATCATCTCTTAAATAATGTAGGTCGTGTGAATAGGTCGGACCCTCAAGCTGAATTTCAGACTTTGGATTTATTTGAACGGATATTAAAATCGCAATCTGACGAACGTTAAAGATAAATATGCATGTATGTAAACTCGACTGACAAAGAAATTCAGTCCAGTTGGAGCAAAGTAAAAACAAAAGTACAAACTGTGCAGGCATGAGATTGCACTTTTTGTGAACGATTATGATTGTCTGATTGTAGATAAATTAATATAAACAAACGAGTCAAGATCAATGTATACAGTTAAGAAATTTAAGATGAAACGTTTCGTTTCATTTCAGTTATGTAAATAGGTAAGGGGAAAAAGTTGAGGAATTTATTGTCGCTATACGCCCCACAAGTAGAGTTGGGGAGGGGTAGATGTGATTATGATACGTACAGACATAATTACGCTCCGGTTGTGCTCTGAAATACTTTAAATCACGGAAATTACTCACAATTTTCCTGTTTGAATTATCTGTAATGTTCGCACTTTTTGTGACTCATCTCATATTCAATATAAGAGACTTTTAAAGAATTTAAACACGATAAAATACTACTTTCGAAAAATCAACTCAGGTGCAATTTATTGTACTGCCATACAAATCATGTTCGGATTACGTAATAAGCCAGCGTGAAGTCCGTAATTTCTAAAGGTGAAAGTCAGGGCTACTGAAGTTGCCCTAAGTTCATTTTTCGAAAGAAATTGTTATCGTGTTAGTAGATGAAAATCGTAAAAAATTGTCACAAAATGACAATGCACAAATTCTCCCTGCACGGTGCCCCTAAGCTGTGCTATCTATACACGGTCGTTGAAAGTATATATTTGCAAATAAACCTGAATGAAATAACCTTTGAAACACCTTATGATCGATGTAGGGATTACAATGTCAATAGGTTTGAAGTAGATTCGGAAACTATACTATTAGCAGACGACATTCACACACCTGAAGGTCACGTGACTTTTTAACGCTTTGTTATATATACGATATTCGAGAGTCGCCATTGCTTTGTTCGGATATTCTGTAATTTCTATATTTTTATTTGTGAATATTTATTCTATTCTGAAAATGGACTAGATAACCATTGGATGCCACGTGTAAGGTTCATAATAATAAAAACAGGTGTTGTCAGCGTGATAACTCGCTCACAAGTCATTTTCATGCATTACAAAATGAAAAAGAAAGAAAACCTGGAGAGCGAATTTTAAATATTTCCGCCTTGTTTAAAAGTCACAATGACTCTTCTCAAGCTGAACAAATCAAATTTCATCTTTTGATTGATGTTTGCTTTTTTCTCCTCTATTGTCACCCGAAAACCATTCATGTTTTATACAGTCAACTCGACAGTTGGAATATTAAATACACTGTTTGCAGAACTGGTGCACATTACGTAGCACTTTGGACATGTTGGAAGTGCTGTGGGATGTTATTGATAGTGCAAATTTACAGGAACGGAATAATTTCACAGCATTATTTATACGGCCACAATCTGTTAAAACATAATGTGAAATAACACACTGAATGTGTAGTATTCATGATATCAAATATATCTAATCTGCAACGAGAATCGCTTTCGAAGAGCTATGAGAGTGAAAAGGGGAACTGTGATCATATTTTCGGGTAATTACACAGTAGAAGGTAACATATCCGCCACATGATATACCAAAATAATAATAATAATAATAATAATAATTAATAATAATAATAATAATAATAATAATAATAATAATAATAATAATAATAATAATAATAATAATAATAATAATAATAATAATAATAATAATAATGATGATGATGATGATGGTGATGATGATGATGATAAGATTTGTAAGGCCCGAATCCACTTGATGATGAGATGCTCAAGGCACCGACAAACATTTTCCTCATTCGTTTTCACATGCTTATTACACATCCAGTTATGAATGATTTCTCTGTAAAATTAATGTTCGCCCCATATACCTGTATATACAGTCATGTCAACGATTCAGGAATCTACAAGTCACCGGCGATTAATCTTTAGTATGGGGGGGGGGGGGGGGGTGTAATTTTGAAGTATACGCTCCATATAGGGTGGGACTTTAATTTCTTTATAGTAAGGGGCATCTTCCCCCCCCCCCCCCCCGAAAACGACATTCTTGTTTATTCCTTTTGTGGGGTGATGTTCGTTATTCCGAAGGTTCGTTCTTCTGAAACACGCAAATTGCGTATAAAATTATTACCTAAATGTTCGTTAGTCCGAAAATGAAAAAGGGTCCATTAATCCGAACATCTGTGGCGTTATTCCGAAGGTTCGTTAGTCCGAAAATGGAATAAGGTTCGTTATTCCGAAGGTTCGTTAATCCGAAAATGAAATAAGGTGCGTTAATCCGGAAACAACTAACAAACTAACGAACCTTATTCCATTTTCGGACAAACGAACCTTCGGAATAACGAACCTTTTTTTCATTTTCTTTCGTTTTCGGATTAACGAACCTTCGGAATAACGAACCTTCGGAATAACGAACCTTCGGAAAAACGAACCTTATTTCATTTTCGGACTAACGAACCTTCGGACTAACGAACCTTCGAAAATAATAACGAACCTTCGGAATAACGAACCTTCGGAATAAACGAACCTTCGGAATAACGAACTGCAACCCTTTTGTGTAGCTTGTCCCTTTATTATAGCTCACCTTGAAAAACACCGAGTTCAAACATCCTGCCTGCAAAAAAATTGAATTACTAGACAAAGATATATAATCACATTTATGATTTCTTAGAAGAATAATCAGCAGTATGGCTGTAGATTTATTTGCCAAAGGACCAGCACACATGATTTTCTGCTAAACCTCATCATCATTTCATAAAATCCAATTTGATGAAGGGCTTTGTACATCAACCTCAACTCTCAGTTTCATGGACATATCATCCATCGAAAGACAAAATCTGCGTGGCTATTTCATATTTTATTCATGAAAAAATATTACGTATGATTTTTGTTGGGAATGGTAAAATGGCACTATAGTAACAGCAACCAACTGTGTGGCTTCGCCATCTGCTTGACTCTGTATATGTTGGGTGCATCGTGCGAATACGACGAAAGAAGAAGAAAAAAGACAAAGAAGACGTGTTGGAAAGAGGGGAGTTTAGCGAAACTTTATGCCCTTTTCGAAATCTTTTTCATTCATCATTTAGAAACAGGCTTTATTCACTTTTGTGTACCTTGTCCCTTTACTATAATAGCTCACCTTGCAAAACACTGAGTTCAAACATCCTGCCTGCAAAAAAAAATGAATTACCAGACAAATATAGAATCACATTTATGTTTTCTTAGAAGAATAATCAGCAGTATGGCTGTAGATTTATTTGCCAAAGGACCAGCACACATGATTTTCTGCTAAACCTTATCATCATTTCATAAAAACCCAATTTGATGAAGTGCTTTGTATATCAACCTCAACTCTCAAGTTCATGGACCTATCATCCATCGAAAGACAAAATCTGCGTGGCTTTTTCATATTTTATTCATGAAAAATATTACGTATGATTTTTGTTGGGAATTGTAAAATGGCACTATAGTAACAGCAACCAACTGTGTGGCTTCGCCATCTGCTTGACTCTGTATGTTGGGTGCATCGTGCGAATATGACGAAAGAAGAAGAAAAAAAGACAAAGAAGACGTGTTGGAAAGAGGGGAGTTTAGCGAAACTTTATGCCATTTTCGAAATCTTTTTCATTCATCATTTAGAAACAGGCTTTATTCACTTCTGATATGTTAAAAAACCCAAGAGTATATGACCCCCTCCTCCGAGCAAATTGTCATTTTGTATAACAACAGAAGATTATCTTTTACATATACAGTAGTGATAAAATACAATTCGACTGGGTCAGTCCCGAACTTGACCTATATTTTTGTTGGATAATAAAAACGATGACCTGAATACATAATCATTTTACAACCGATACATAATCATTTCTTAATCCCTGCAGTGCATTGTTCACGACTACCAACCATCTGGTTTTTACGATTGTTTCTATCTGTTTAATCCGGTGCAAACCAGTCAAATGGTTGTATAGTCAGTAAGAATTGTCATGGTTGGTGGTATTAGGATTAAAATAAGACCGAGACGAGTCGGACTTTGATTGCTTTGGAATTTATTTCTTTTCTGTCGGACTTTGTACCTTCGAACAAAGTTTTTTTTCTCTCTCTCTCTCTCTCTCTCTCTCTTTCATTGTCATTGCGTAGCCTTTTATTCAAGCCTTGATTATCTGCTGGACCAGTTTTGCGAAATCCCCCATTTTTTTGTTTAAAAACAAGGGAATTTGGCACATTCAGTCCAGTCAAAGAAAGTAAAACAAAGCCAAAGAATTTGTTCCTCCAAAAGTAAGTATAAGTTAATTACATGTACAGCCATTTTGTATACAGTAGGTCTACAGATGACAGTTAATGCAGAACGAAAAAAAAAAACCACTTTTACAACCCATAAACGATTTCATTTGAATTACTATGCCTTTCTCATTCTAAAGGCATTCAAAGAAAATATTTTGAATAATTTATGCACAATCATTCTATCAAGTTTTTTCTTGAAAGGTGAAAATGACTTAAACATTTTATGGTACTGTATAGGTAGGCAGTAGTAGATAACAACTCCTGTTGACATGGTTGAACTCCACTGTTCAATAAAAAAAATCACATTACAGGGGCAATACACCTGTCAGTATTGGCCTGCTGGGTCAACTCAACGCAACAAAGTCTGTACTTGTATAGGGTGCCTAAGCATGATAAAGTCGAGAATCTTATCTGTTCATTGTCGGAAGATTTAAATTACTATTTAGGCCATTAGTTAGGCTAAACTGTCGGCATCTTGAGTCTTGGGTCGTTGATAAGTTCAAGGGGTGGAGAGATTAGGCATTAATGCCAAAGAGAGCAATGCTTTTTTAATGCAGAAATAATGCCATAAAGTCGCATGAAAATTAAACTGAAATGAAGTCAGTCCAATCAAATTCAAAAGGAATTTTACATAACTCCCTTTCTTTCCTCCCATACGAAACGCTGAACACAATCACTCTACATGTTTGGGCCACTTTCACCTCTACATCCAAGTGTAACCCTATAAGAAAAAAGAAGACCCTACACTGTGTAATCTTTCATAATTTTCTCTCCCCCCCCCCCGATCTGACCCAGTGAAAGGGATAAAACATTTCCTCACCAATAAAGCTAAAAAAATGATTATTAGAACAGGCCGGTCAACCTGGTTTCGGACCCACGACCTCCAGGTTCAATGCCCACTTCTGTACCAATTATCCCCGAGCAATAGCGCCCCCTCCATAAATAGCCCCCCCCCCCCCCACCACCGTCAACTCCAAATACACCTGGGGTGTTTCATAAAGCTGTTCGTAAAGTTATGAATGACTTTACGAACAACTTGAATACAGAAAGCCAAATGGGATTCTCAATCATAATAAATCAGAGATAAATCGCATCAGCTAAAGTTGATATATGTCATTTATGTAGACGTAGATTAACTTTAGTATTGTTACAAACATTTTTACTGCGAAGTTTTTTGGGGGCCACAATTCAGTAGAGATTATGGGAAATGCATTCAAATATTGTTAAACGTGGGGAAAAACTTTGGGCATCCCATTTGGCACTTCATATTCAAGTCGTGAACTCATGCATAACTTTACGAAAAGCTTTATGACCCCCCCCCCCCCCCTGGTCAGTGCATTTTCTTCGTAACTAATGCGGCTGTTGAATACCACAGTAATCATATTCTCAAGGAAGCTCCTCAAGTACCGTAGTTTGTAATTCGGCAATTATCTTACACCGAGCCCACAATACCCTTGTTTAATCCCTTCCTTTATCGTAAAGTAACCCACGTTTAAAAGACCACCCTCTCAAACAATGGTAGGTAAATAATCTTACTGTAATTGAGATCAAAACAGCTTAAATATAATTTACAGGTAATATATCATTGTCGGCAGCTTTTTTGGCTAAGAACTGTGGATGATGACCTGTTTATGTAAAGCATTTCTTTAATGACAATCTAATTGTTAAATTTCGCGCCCTTTTCCTTGTTAACGCGTAAAAAGAAAGTTAATTTGCGAAATCCTGAAAGGTTTTTCGCGGGTACAATATCCATTTGAAAAAAAATCTTGTCAGTCAATCAGTTACGCCTTTATTTCCTCAAAAGAGCAGAAGTAATTCCCTCTTAGATTCTAGACAAAAAGCTAATTATCAAATGATCAGTCGTGTTTTCCCCAAACCTGAGTCTTCTAAACAAGCTTCCATGGATTGAAAGGTATTTGTTTTTCTGTGATGTCATTATAACTATTTGAAAATTTATTTGGCAAGCGAAATGTGCTAGAAGGTTGAACTATACGGACATCAGAAAAAAAAAAGAAATTATGTTTTGTGGAATATTGGAAAGTGATACTTTGAACAGGTTGAAGTAGTTCAGCTATGCGGGGATTCGCATCACTCATGCCGGACAGTGACCTTTCGGCGCACTCGCTGTAGCAGAGAATATCCACTGGTCATGTGATGTAACTTTTTAACCAATCACAATCCACGAGTCGGTCTCCCTCTCTCTCTCCCTCTCTCTCTCTCTCTCTCTCTCTCTCTCTCTCTCTCTCTCTTCCTCCTCCTCTTCCTCCTCTCCCTCCCTCCCTCCCTTCCTCCCTCTTCTATCATTCTCTCCTCCACCCCTCTGTAACTAATGTCGTTTCTATCCTCCTCAATTTTCCAGCGAACACTTGAACCTATGACATGCTTGCGAGATACCGAAATTAATCGACTTAACTTTTTTATGAACTGTTTGCCATCTAAAAGCTGTGATGCTTGCTTTAATGTATCCTAAATTTACAATCACTGAATCGAATACCATTATACTGTACTTGCAAAGTGCTTGAACCGTACATTAATAGCACACAACAAACTTTGCTCAAACATTACGTTAGAGCTCAGTATTGAAACAGATCAACCCAAACTTCAGTGTCATTTATAAAACAGCAGTGCTGAAGTGTGAAGTACAATATGGCAATAAGAAAATACCTCGAGTGGTCATTACCGAGGTGGTAATTAAGGAGTACAAAACGTAATCCCTCGATTAAACATTCTTCTATAAGATTATTACCTCAGCAGAGTTTTGTACCTCTAGATAATGATTGTCTACTGCCCTGTGGTTTTTAATTGGACACCCCGACATCTTTACACGGTAGCACGACCATCAATGGGGGGAACAAAACTTGTCAGTTTGTGGTTGTTCTCGTTATCTCGGCTTAAGTTAAGATTCTTCTTCAGCTTCTACCCTCTTAACCCCCCTAATTGAAACTTATTTTCGGGTAAAGGGGAGCGCTGTTGAACCTCATCGAGACTCTATTGTCTCCGCTAAGCCGTGTTTGGATTGGCAACTTTAAATAGAGACGGGTCTTCCGCGCTGTGACAACACGGATTAGGCCGTTGGAGAAAGAAAAGGCGAGAGGTACAAGCTTGTGCTATACCCCAGAAGTTTTATGAGAAATATCTCAAAGAAATATGACCATGATGACCATTATATAGCCATTATGCAAGGGGACGATTTTGTTGGGGGAAACGATTCAATATTCGATTTATGATCAAGTCCCCTCTCATAATTCTATTCTTTGCATGCGTGTCCTCTTAAGAGTGATGTTAGTTAAACATCTTTTGGTTTCAGTTTAGAACAGGGATCACGGTTTACTTTCGACCGATGGAGGAAACTTGATGCAAATCTTTGCCCTGTACACTGTACTTTCACGATGAGGATGGCTATGTAGAAATTAATGATAACAGGAGTGTCGGTCAATTTCTACGATGAGGAGGGATGGAGGGGCTGGGGAATGTATTACTAATGGGGCTCGAATGTAAATACAGTTAATTCCGAATCAATGAGTATTATTGCCACCTCCTCCCCCCCCCCCCCCCCCCCCTCCCCCATTACGTCCCAAGCATCGACTGCCACTTATAGAGTTAGGCATGTTGGACATGTTGGACCTATGCCGACATGTTTGACCTTCCAGAGAGAGTATCAAAATGAAGTCACTCAACCCGTAAGTAATGCAACCTCATCCCCTTATCTGTGTGGTATCCTGAAGATTCGGCCCTTCTCTGATGATAAAACCCACCAAGAACACCTTATTCAATCATAAAGATACATCTTTTCGTATCAGACTTCGCTGAAAATGAACAAGCAACACGGTAGCAACACATGCATGCGTCACAATAATCAGTATCAAATCGGCAATATAGTTATCAAACAGGAAAAAAGTTTCCATTCTGCCAAGAAGGCAATCGAAAGAAAAGTACATCATGTCTATCCTACATTTTGAAAATATAAAATGTTTGCTTATGGATTTTTTTTTATTTTGAGAGGGGCAATTCCACACGCAGTTGTGGCACCTTTTTTCATATTGAATAAAAGTACTTCACAGCATTCCGATCCCCAACCAGAGCACCTTCCCTCTTCGTTCTGCCGGCGAAGATCATGTGCTCAAATTATGCATATTATTTAGAGTTAGGCATAATTTTTCACTGTACAAGGCATGCCAGAGGCTCATCCGACATGACAGAAATGCATGTAGCTTTCAATGTTGCTCAGAAAATGCAAAGCTAGTTGCAGGAGACAATGACCCGTTCACTTCACTTGTATTCTGTATTCATTTCTGCATTCAAATTTATGCATGTCTCTCTTTAGAACCCCCAGCCCTACCAACTAAAATGTACGCAGGTTATGTGCGTAATGGCATCTGATTAGATGGCATCCAGTTTCATTCGTTGGATGTTGCTATGTTGGTCAGGCCTCTAACAAGCTTCCACTATGAACATGACGGACAAAGAAAGCGGACAAAATAAACAACCCTTCATTCTACCCTTCACAATGGTTCTGGTAGTCAAAAGAACATCCCTTCACTGCTATTGTCTGAAATATGTGGAACAGGTGTCACATGCATATTCACCTGGAACTACATGATTAAACATAATAGCTGTGAAGGGATGTTCTTTTGACTACCAGAACCATTGTGAAGGGTAGAATGAGAAGTTGTTTATTTTGTCCGCTTTCTTTGTCTGCCATGTTCACAGTGTTCTAAGCTGTCAAGAGAAACCTTTGTTCAGCGAGTACGCATAATAAAATGACAAATTGGTGAACATTTCTCCTGTGACGTGCCGACAAATTTCAATTGTGCAATTTGTTAATTGTTCTGAGTCGTAACTGCATTGCAGGAATGATTCACAAAATTATGCACAAGAATTCTATGCGTAGATTGCGCTGATGTGACAAGACTGATGAAATGGTGAGTGCAATACTTCGGTACTCCACGGATGTTTGGATACAAAGAGGCCTATCTATTCTTGAATACATTTGTGATCTGTTCTATTGGAGTGGTATTAAGGATGTACATGAATCATCTATTGAATCTTAGCTGGTTGTCACACGGGAAACTTACCACCTGACAGCGAAGATCATGGAATACTTGAGATTCCTAAAGATTTTTACATCCTTAATTAGCTTAACCACTTTTTACACCTTTAGTTCTTTTCAAGTAAATTCTGAGCTAAGGCAGCACCACATTAATCCTACCATCAACTGTGGTGAGCTCTTTTCAAGTGGGTGTGGGGGCTGGGAAATCGTTCGTCCGTTACAGAAATATGCCAATATACGTCAAAAAATAGCCCCTTCCTCATTCTTTCCCCTTTTTATTTTTTGAGGGAGGATGAAGGAAGAAGAAAATAAGTTATTAGCGTGGAAGGATGATTAATGTTTTGTTTTGTTAAGAGAGCGCGTTTAATCCTCTGTCTGAAGAGGTGTTTCGATTGTGAGAAGATTAAAGTGGGGGATGAAGGGGATTAAGTGGGATTAAGTCAAGACGGATTAAGTCCTACATGTTCCTGACGTTATTATTGATTTCATCATGTAGGGAAGGGTAAGAGGAGGTGCTGAAAATAGCATAAACATTGCCACCCGCGAATAAACCAGATCAAGTATAGGTTCACACACTTTTATCTTAAAGTTAAAATACACTCCATTAAAAAAAAAAATGTGTTTTCTTGTTACTGTGAGACATAGCTTATTCCTTTCTTTCTTTTTAATTGATTTGCGACAAAAGTCACATCTTGTCTCAAATTTTGTGCGACATGCACTAGGAATTTCAACATGCATGAAAACTTTTGATATAAAGACTATACAAGGGGCCTACAATCCCGACCTAGTCCCCCCCCCCCCTCCCTCGGCTTGCAATATCTTTGCATGACTGTTCTAATGACGACATTGTATAATCTCCATCGTGAAATCTCGACGGAGATGAAAATGAAAATTCCGTCGTGAGATTTGGGCTTTTTTGTTTCGCTCGCTCACATTACATAGATAGTGGAGATCTGACAGTTGGGCAAGATACATCACCACCCCCTCCTCTCTCTCCCCCCCCCCCCGAATTTTGGTAGCTGTTTCTACTGAAATATCGGACAAAGGTATGGGCACAGGGTCACCGGTGGGGAGGGGGGGGGGGTGTCTTCCCGACATGACTGATTCTATCTTGTATACTTCAAGATTCTATAGCAAACAACTTTACTACCATCAAGGTTACTACCAGTGAACCTCTTTAATTCTAAAACAAACCGCCATTGTACCTTTAAAAACACAAAAGAGGCGTTTCTTTGGAAAGATCAATAAACCGCAATCAGCTGTTTGGTTATCAGCCCACCATGTACCAGCTGACTGCCCCATACAAGTAGGCCTAGTACATGGTCTATTCATAGACCATATACAAAACAGCGCGCAAGGTGAAATCTACTACAGTAACTGCACATGTATTAGTATTGTACATCGACCTTTACCTTATCTCATTTCTTATTGCCCATTAAAGATACTTTCTGGATGTCGTTTATGTCAGTGTTGTATTGATTATGATACTTGTATAATTATCTCTGATTTGGGGCAGTTACAATCACCGTCGTAAATCCACTTTGAGGAGGGGGGGGGGGTGGTGATCGACTTTTTTGTCGATTTTTTTTTTCTGTCGAACTCACAATATGTATAAACACACACATCATCCAGCCGCACAGACCCCCTACACACATTTTAATTTTGATTTTGCGAGAGAGCGAACCGAGCGATCCAAAAATATAACCACTTTTCTGGTTTATAATCGCATTTTCAAATAGAAATTCTAAAATATGATGGTCGTTTATGACAGACTATCACAAATTTTACTATAACTGATTAATTAAAATATCATTTCTTCCTTAAAAAGTAGGGGGATATTTGTACACGCCATCCCCCTTCTCCAAAAAGTGAGGAGGATATATCCCCCCCCCCCCATCCCCCCTCCGGATTTACGCCAGTGGTTACAATTATCATAACAATAGCCTACACAATGCGAAAGGTAAAATTTACAATGCTGTATATGTCACATGTAATTTAAGTAATCTACATCGACTTACATCTCATTTTCATGTTGTCAATTAGTTTACAAAATAGTCTGTCATTGTTGTATTTACAATATTTACAACTGAAACGAAAGATTCCTGATTTTAGGCATTAATACTAGAATCATACCTGCTTGCAAGGTGAAATCTACTACACTATCATGACTATGGTATGTATATACATCGACTTTTACCTTATCTCATATGACCCAGTCATGATTAGCCTGTGTATGATGTATTTTCATATGATACAACACTGATCTCTGATTTTAGGCAGTTACAGTCATAACAATAACGACACTGTGGCAAGGTAAAAACAAAAAACAAAAAACAAAAAAACAAAACCGCATAGACTTGCACCTTGCAGTCTCTGAATGTCATTTCCAAGTTTCTGACCTGGGCTCTGAACTTCGGGCAATTATACATTGATCTGATGTATGCTAAATGACATATGGGTATTATTCAACCCTTTATCTCCGGCGAATCGTCGCAGGAGTAGATATCAGTTCCATATGATATAATTGTTGTTTTTCTGAATTAAGACAGTTTTTAACTACACTAACGTACAATAACAAACATCGATTTGATGGGGAAAATACCTGGATATTGAAAAATTTAAACGAAAATAGGATGGTGGAGAGGTGGGGGCGGTGGCGTTGCGATATACGTCAGTGATATCTAAATGTAGTATTTTCTTCTTCAAAAATTCATCGTCTTTTTTTTAAAATCATCTTTTTTGTCGTCATGTCACACTTCAAAAGCTTCCACTCGATAATATTTGCAGTTGACATGGTTGAAGTTGAACTGCATGTCACTATCACTGTGCCTTTCACAATATTTGCACATAATCAATTTGTAGGAAAAATGCGTTTATTTCTCTGTGATCAATAATGTGGAAGAGCTCCGTTTAGAGAAAAAAAAACAAATGTTTATAACCATTGGTTTGGTGAGTAAGTTTCAGGATTTTGTTCAAAGCTATCGATTTGCATGATTTCAGTTAATCATTGACAAAATGATGTTGTCTTGAATGTCACTGTAATTATATCTTTCGTGCAAAACAGATTTTGACAGATATTGGTTGGCCATAAAGACAAGGGTAATAATTAAAGCAAAAATTAATGTTTTCAAAGTTCGATGGGTACAGTAAGTTGTCAGGATATCATCTCCTCTTCTTACTGTGGTCTCGTGGATCTCGCGGTGGACTCTAGGCCATGTGGTCTGAGGTTCGAATAACTACTGTGGTGCTAACATTCTTTGGCCACATCTGCCTTAAAGGCATTGGCTAACTTTGTGAGCAGCTCATTTAAAAAATTTTAAAACTAAGATGAAACATGTGTATTAGTACTCAGAAACCCTGCAACCAACCATAATTTGAAATGAAAAACAATCAATAAGATACAAAAGCTGATTTTATTAGTGCTGGTCTCACAAGACACTTTAGATAGAGGAGCATTTTCAACCAATTCAAAAGAAAAACCGTTGGCTGCACCTCTCTCCCTGTACTATATGCATACACACACATACACACACCACCGTACTGTACATGTGTGCAGGTGAACTCTGTGCACATGTCCTGTCTGTGGAACCGACCACTATATTTTCTTCAAACATTGGTTTACATTTTTAATATTTAAAAATACTTTCCGTCGACATTATACTTTGAAACTTTCAGACAGGTGTTTTAAAACTATAACTCTTGTGTTTATACCATTGTCAAGCAGCAAAATGAGATTTTTTTAAAATTCTCACAATGTTAGCCTTTTACATTAAGCTCGGCTATAACCCCGGGGTAATGATGATATTCAGCGCTACATAAAGACGAAATCGGGTTATCATGCTGTTGTTGATGCTGTTGTTGCTGTTTTTCTTTTGTTCTTATCATTTTCATCACCATCATCAACATTACAAACATCATCACCATTGCCATCATTTTAGTATTATTATTGTCATTATCATCAGATCAGCATCATTCTCATTATCTTGTGCGACTCCCATTTAATCAGAACGGATGTGCTTATAATTAAAGATATCTCTTTGAATATACTTTATCTTACGACTGAGTCATCATTACTTTTCAAATATTTACCCAAATCCCAGATATGTTATGTTAGAGAAGCCACAGAACATTGTAGAACAATATTTCTGGTGAAAATGGTTGAAAAAGAGATGCCACGTTGTCAATCATCTATGGGAAGGAATTTATAAATTCACGACTGAATTCGTCAGTCAATAATGTTTTTGTCTCCTTGCTTCTTTTCACGCTGTTGATACTCTCTCATTCGCAATAATTGGATTAATGAGAGGATTATGATAATATCTATCGGTATATGCCCTGATTCTCTGAGCATAATTTTGAAGGTCACTTTTTTCATTGTTATTAATTGCTGTGCGAAATTTCTCATCCTAACCCACTCTCTCACTGTCTCTTTCTCTCTCTCTCTCTTGCTCCCTTTATCAACTTCTCTTTTCGTAATCTATTTTTCCTTTCCCCTTCTCTCTCATTTCTCTTTCCTTACACACATACATACACTCTCCCTCTCTCTCTGCCTCTCTTCTTCTCCTTCGCTCTCTCCTTTTCTCCCTATCTCTCTCTCTCCTTTCTCCTAAACACTTCCTTTGCTCTGTCTCTCTATCTCTCTCAATCCCCCTTTCTCTTTTCTCCCCCTTCCTTTTACAACAATAATTATCTCTTTAACCCCCTTTTTCCTTAATTAGCCATATATATTAATTTTTCCTTAATTAGGCCTATCTTTCCTTTTTTTTATATCAATTTGATTTCATACATTCTCATTCAGGCATGCACGTAAAGGTTGACATCGTGTAAGCCACCAACCGAATTACGAACGAGACACGCATGAATTATGAAAATGACATAACGTCAATCATACAAATTCAAGTGTATTCAACAAACAGGATTATTCTGTTTGCAGTCTGCAGCCTGTTGACATACTGCAAAGTATGACTTGGTTTACCACAAATAACTGAAAAAAATTAAAAGATGATAAATTTGGTGACAACCCACTTCACCGAAGGCCCGCGAGGCCGAAAATAGCAAATTGTAATCTGTAATATCACACCGCTCTGACCAATTCTTGTGCCAGAAGGAAGTTTAATAATTATTAAGGGGCAACGAGGACTAAACATGCTAAAGGAGACATAATTATTTCATATACCGATAGCGCATTATTTGTGATGAAGGAAAATACGAGAAAAGTCGGCCTCGCGGGCCTTCAGTCAAGTGGGCGGACCCCATAAAGTTATTGAGGTACTTATCCAACGTTGCTGCAGCAATAAACACACTAAGAAAAAAGGTTCAATTTTGCACCCTTCGAATGTAACACTAGAAGCTCCTTTATGGGTGCAACTTTGCACCCAAAGAAGCATTATGTACCATAAGGGTGAGTTACATTTTGCACCCTTAAAGGTGCAGAGGGAAGGTGCAAATTCGCACCCTTTCGGGATGCAACATTTCTGCACCATTAAAGGTGCATGATTGCATCTTTAAGGGTGCAGATTGGCATTTCCGGGTGCAAACAAACTAAAGGATGCATCTTTCCACCTTTTTCATGTAGGGTGCAAAATTGCACCTCAAAAGGTGCTGCATGCTATTGTTACATTTGGGTGCAAATTTGCACTATTTTTCTTAGGGCGAACTGTTGCTCTCAATTCTGCGAAAATCTCTTGAACCACTTTTTTCCCTTATATATTTTTTATTTTCTCAGTCAATATGATATCTCACGTACGTATTGGCACCGTGTAATTTCAGTTTTGATCGTATATATTGTGAGAAAAGACTGTTAAACATATTAAAGGGGCAGTTTTGTCAATACTTAAGTAAAAATTGGATCCCATAATTATCTTATCAAATGTCACTTTGGTCTTTCCCCTGTGATAATATAGGATCCATCCCTTTACCAGTTGTATGCTCTTAGGTGTAGCCTCCCCCCCCCCCCCCGCCCTTTCCTTCAACGATTTGTGTTCTCTGCTCCCGTTACGTTACGTGGCAGTCTGGTTTCAGTATAGATTTATGGTTAGGGTTAGGTTAATATGCTGTCCATGTTTAAAGTTAGGAAATACGATGATCAGCGTAGGAGAAATGATCTTGACGTAACTATTACCCGAGTACCGAAAACACTTGTTTTGCCACTCTGCGAGTCCTTTAATATGCACTCATTATCTACACATTGGCATCTACAAGTATTATTATGCATGCATGGAAACTAACATCGTGGTCTCATAATCACTTGAACTCTCAATGAACTCACGTATGTAATTATTATTTCCATTCCTTGTGCAAGTTGCACATGCTGCGTCATTTCGAATGCGTTAGTATGCTCATACGCTAATAAAACAAAGTTTTCCCAGTTAACATTCACGCAAGGCGTCATTTACTGACGGCAGCGCCGCGTCAGTGACGGGTACGGTCTTTTGCGCGTCGTGAAGGAGTGATTTCGTCCAATTATGATGGCTAAAATAAGCATTGCAAATAACGCTCTTAATGGCTTGCGTATTGTGTAATTGCATTATTTGCAGGTTTGATTAGCGCAGGTAATAACGCAAGCGAAATGTCATGTCGTTTGAGCTGGGCCATAATTGCATGTAATAGTAATTCAACGCTATAATTATGTGCTAGCTTGCAGGAGCATATCCACTTTGTGTATGATGTTACTATCATATGCCGCGTCAAAGACCGCGACATCCACTGACGCAAGCTTGCGTTATACGGCTCGTATGCAGCACGTGACCGGCGTTGTCTTTGGTTCCTCCCACACCACCACCACCACCACCACTGGCTTTTAGATTTATAGATTGGCGCCTGATCGGACAGGAAAAATGATCGAGATGGTCTACTGTATGGTAATATGATACATAGAAGGGCCAACTAAATATCCACATTTCCCCTTTCTCTATATCTAATTGATATATACATGCGGGTATGAAATTAACTGGACGACGACTCTATAATTATCCGGGCAGGAAAACTGGACAATGTTCATGTGATAGTTTCGAGGTGTCTTTCCGTAGAACTTATGTCTACAAAAGTTTATATTAAGAATAAACTCAAGGTCGAGATGGGAACGTAACCCGCCCACTTCTTTTTTATCATGCACTTCCTATATTACACCGTTATGCACTCTGTAGTTAGTTCAGATATTCACACTCGGTGCCATTCACATATACTAAAATAAATGAAAGACAGTCATTTGATGAATGTAATACCACACTGCGCATGCGCAACATTATATAGGAACTATAGCATACATTACTAGTCACAGCCCTAGCCACACACGCGCGAAAGTGGTATCTTTTTTATTTTCCCCTCCCACTAAATAGCCATATTAATGACTCTGTAAAATGCTATTTCTCACTAGATTTCATTCTCACGCCATCACGCCGCAATGCCCGCAAGTCGTAAGATTGTGATATCGATACTAAACGGATATGATTCCTAAACTAACGCCAGAAAAAAAAAAATGTTTCATTAAAATGTATGAGCCTGCTATAATACTTAGAGGTATTATAGAGTTACATACGAATCGAGAAAGACATGCAGGGGGTAATAATTCTCATGGTTTATGAATGAAATTTGAAATCAGTGTAATATTTTATTGGCACGAATTTCAAGGTGAAGAGACCAGATGTCAATGATTCACGCAATAAAGGCCTCAGGGAAAAAAGGGAAGCTTTTGAATTTCTTTACTGTATGTGACGTAAGGTTGGAAAAAAGAAGCCATTTTTGTTTGTTCGTTTGTTTGTTTTGTTTTGTTTTGTTTTTTGTTTGTGGGGGTTTTTTTTGGAAAAATAATGGAAGTTTTCATCTGAGCCCCCCCCCCCCCCCGCCTCCTTCAGCCCAGTGCATTGAACATTGTGTCAGAATGAAGTTACCAATTTATTTCTATGTCGGGCAAAGCAAAGAGAAGCCATCATGGTTGGTTCTGAGGTATGCGTAGTAGTTTTGTTGTTTCTGCCACGGGCTGCGGAAGCGGGGGGAGGGGGATGGGGAGCCCCCCCCCCCCCCACACACACACACACAAACACAAATCAAATAAAATCAAATCAAATTTTATTGATATTCAATCCACAATTTTGGATTATCATCAATATGAACAATGCAAAATAAACGAAGGATATACATAACCATATACATAATTGAGACAAAAGTATACATATTCGGCAAACTCAATGAATAAGGGGAACCAGAATCAAACAAAAACAAACAAACAAACAAAAAAGTGTAAAAGTATACAAAAATAATATAATCGTGTGGTATTTTCTATAACTGCAAGACATATACATAAACACATGCGGCTCCTGCCGTATTCCTCCCTTATTCTGCCAAAAAAAAAATACAACAAAAATTAAAGACACAATTTCGGCTAAAAAAAATGTATAAAAACTTGATATACATGTATCTATATTGTAAACTGCTAATTTCATAGGCCTGCAAAACCATAAAAACTCAAGGGCGTCAGGGGGCTCCTCCCTTGAACCCCCGCCTTACAGCCCTTGGTCTCCGCCTGTTTGGGTGTCAGCTCCCCCCCCCCCCCCCAAAAAAAAAAAAAACGTTCCGCGGCCTCTGGTTGCTGTTAATAGTTGTTGCTGTTGTTTTTAAGTAGTAATAGTAATAGTAGAATAGTAGTATAGTTTGATTAAGTTTTTGAACTGCCCTATTCATGCCCCCCCCCCGTTTTTTTTTCAAATGGTCATTATTATGAATCCTGTAAAAATGCTTTGATCAATCTCAGTAGTCAGGATATGCGGGGTGCACATTAACTACAAACTGTGATGGATTAACGCTTCTGAATAAGTCTTATATGTTTCTAAATGTCGGGCGTTCCTCGGACAGAGACCATGTCGGAAAAAGCAGCAAGAGGTCATTTAACTCTCCTGAAATGTATTTTTGATAATTGTTCTTGGCGATCAGATCGAAAGCTCGTCAGATGCTTGTAGGACATAGCAACAACTAAAGCGTGCCAGGTGTATTACATACATGAAATCGCTGCATAACTTTTCAGGTGAAATAAATCGCTTATTGGCAAACGCTCTTGATATAGAACATTCATAAATTTGAATACATGAGTGGAAGAGGAATTCGCAGTACTTGAAAGCATGCATTGCTTTCTTCTCATGCAACGGATTACACAGCAAAATTTTCATTTCAATAAAACTAAATTAACCTTTTTTTTATTCCGGTTATGAACCTCCTTTTTCTCATTCAAGGGTGTATATATCTTACAATATCTACAGTGTTGTACATGCAAGGAGTTATTGCTCAGTATAATGCAAACCACGCATACCGCACCCTGGGAAGTTGATTTTTGAATAAACGTTGCACTTCGCTTGTCGCATACGTATGATAATCAGGACCGGAAGTAATTTACGACAGAAGAAAATACGCTTCTCCTCTTCTCAGAAAGAAAAGGAAAGAAAAAAATGTAAAAAGATGAGGGCTCTGTTCTGGCTCGGGAAGGAAGAAGCATGTAATTTCAAATTTTATCTTACGCTCCTTACCTGGTTGTAACTTTAAGCAATTACGTATGGCTCGTCTAAATTAAGAATTTCGTTAAGTATAAGGATAAATTAACGTATAATAGGCATATACCAACGTGTGCATGTGTGTGTTTCTCAAAAATGGTATATCACCTTCCTACTTATTCATTAATTCATTTACTGATTTATACACCATTGCATAAATAAGCAAACAAATAAGTAAATAAATAAACAACAAATTAATTTATGAATACATGTAATAACTGCATAAATGAACATATTTCTATATAAATGAATAAATGGATGAATGAATAAAGACATAGATACTTGTAAATAGATAAATGAATATAAAGAAATAAATTGATAAATAAATAAATATGTTGTTGTTGTTGTTGTTGTTGTTATGGTAGGTGGTGGTGCGTCGACAAACTTGTGTCCTGTACACCAGGCGCTATACAGAGATTCTTCTGGTCAATTCCCGTAAAAGTTTCCTCCAATTCCTATGCAATAAAAACTCTATATATTGCTGGTTCTTGCCTAATGATAAAGAAAATGAACTAATTCCCTAAACTCATGGGAATCGTATACTTGGAGAAGTTTGTATTACCAGTAATTAATACATGTATGTACACGTAGTCTAAACTTTCATTCTTGTGTCTCTAATGTATGTCAGGATATGATGATAGTTGTGGGAGTTGTATAGTAAATTCTTTGTTGTCATCTGATCATTAGTGTATTTTAAGTTTTGTTGTAGGGAATACCGTTGTGGCGTATATTTTGGACATGTTAAGAGAAAATGGGTCATGTCATCACGATTCTGACAAACGTCACAAAGGCCAGTGGGGTGCCTCCCCCAATAAATAAATAAATAGATATGAATAAATAAATTAGTATGAATAGGTAAATACACAAATAAATAGATAAATGAATGAATGAATGAATGAAATAATAAATAAATGAATGAATGAATAAATGAATATGTGAATAAATGAATGAATAAATAAATATATAAATAAACTAATAAAAGTAACTTACTCATCGTTCCTTTTGTAATCATAATTTTGCGTGTACCATTAATAATAATGATGGAATCATTGCAATGACTAGAGGAAGTTACCACCTAGAATTCGATACTACCGTCCTGGTACCCACCAAAACACATGATCGATAAGCGTTTCCGATCTATTAATAGATCGATATTTATTATGCAATATTATCATGATGCATACCCGTATTCTTGCTGTGGCGTGTATTTTTTTTCCAAGTCCAGTTATTACCCCATACATCATGTACATTGGAATTACTGTTTTTTGTTTGTTTGGTTTTTTTTTGCATTGTTTCGAGGAAGATTATCATGAACGAATGTGTCTATAATCATGATAATCAAATTAGAATACCCACCAGAAGTATTCATCTGATTTAAGTCACTATTAATTACGTACGTCTTACAATCAACTCTCTAAAAGGATTATTGGTGGCGTAATGATGATTGTTTTGACATCTATTAAGGATCAGAATTTGACACTAAGCTTGTCAGCTTGCACCTGCTTCCACTAAGGTTATCCACGTGATCATGTTGTTGTTGTTTTTATTCTGCTTTGCTTTGTTTTTCCACATTAATCACATGAAAGCGATCAATTGAATAAGGGGAGGAATATCAACATAAATTACTTAAGTCAACGAGAAGAGTTGACTCAATAATGCATTGTTAATTGCCAATAAGAATTTATTTAATCCGAATTTTCGGGGGCCTCCCCCTTCCTCAGGGATGAAGACGATAATGCAATATATACAAAAATAACCATTTCAATATTAACAGACGCAATCTAAGCGTGACCATAACAACCACTCTTGCTTCCCTGAGGAAGGGGGAGGCCCCCGAAAATTCGGATTAAATAAATTCTTATTGGCAATTAACAATGCATTATGGAGTCAACTCTTCTCATTGACTTTTGTTGGTTTGTTTGTTGACTTATGCCAATACGTGGACTATTTCAAGATGTTTGAACATGACTTACTTTGTATTTGTAATCAAAGTAAAATAATTATGATTCTGTGATAAGTCACCCATAACATTTTATCTCCCCCACACCATATTTCTCTCCCCCCCCCCTCTCTCTCTCTCACTCTCTCTCTCTCTCTCTCTCTCTCTCTCTCTCTCTCTCTCTCTCTCTCTCTCTCTCTCTCTCTCTCGGTAGCAAGCCAGGGGCGTGTCCATACGCTCCTGTCCTCTCCGTGTTCATAACCATAACGTCTAGAAGCGACCCCGAAACATTTCGGAAACAGTATTATTATCCTCTATATAATTTTTCATGCTTTTATTTTGAGTACTGATTATCATCACCATTATGTTATTGAGGTCCTCTTCCTAAAACCACAGATGATGATACCCAGGTACCCAAAAATGTCATCCATTGTTTCTGCTGTTGTTTTGATATGGTTTATGATTATTATTATTATTGAGGATAATAAGATTGGCATTTAGCACTTGATATTGTTTGTATGCAGTGTTATGGCTATTGGCATCAATGGTTTAGCACGGTGATCTGATTTTTGTTTGACCGTGTGTAGTCCCTGCAGCCATAATTTTGTAAACCAGAATATGCCTAATAAAACCGTCATATCATTTCATTCAGCGAAGAGAACCAAGAAAACAAAGTCTCTTCGAATAAACAAAATGTCATCAGTCCAGACCGTGCATTACTGCATTATTTTCTGTTATTTTATATGTATGTACTTAATGTACGTATGTAAGCAAGCCACATGTGCATGATGTACGTAGAATGATAAACACGAAAAAAAAAAATCGGAAATACAGTTTTCCTTGGGATTTTCTCGGGACCAAAATATAGCAGGGCTAGCCAGATCATTACAATTTTCAGGTTCTTTGTTTGTTTTGTTTTGTTTTTGTTATTTGTTTTTAAGTTTTAGTTTTTTTTTTGTTTTTGTTGGTTTTTTTTAGGGGAGGGGTTAATATCTTTAATATCCATGGCCGTAGGCAGCGGGGGGGGGGGGCAGGGGGTAGTTTGCCTCCCTAGAAATATTGAAAACTTACATTTTTTAATGGAAATTTTCACAAAATCCATGAAAAGTGTGCACCAAATCCTTCAATTTTTTCACTTTTAAAAATGCAAAAGCGCCCTCGTGACCAGCTCGGTCGCTTCGCTCCCTCGCTTTTGAGCTTCTTTGAAATTTTTTATGCTTCTTGCCCCCCAGGAAAAAAATTCTGTGTAGGCCCTGTTAATATCAGAAATTCGAAATTTTCAGGGGACAAAATTACTATGCTATAATTTCTTATTGGAGGCTCTTCATCTATTATATTTATGATAAGAATCCATTTTTACTCGAATTCCTGGTTCTTGTCTTATTGACTGACTTTTGTACAGCTTTACGCTCATCTGAAGTTCCATCATGTTACAATATGAATTATAGTATATAACATACTCGATATCAACACAATCACATGATTTTAGTGATATATAATTTATTATTATATATGAAATACATAATATATGATATATAACATGTAATATATATACTATATAACATACATAATTTTTATGTAATGTTATTTTTATATGCCTATAGTATATAGTTCGACACACGTATAATGTCACGCATATGATGTGCCACGCTGTATGATTATGTGAGTGACTTCTAATACCTGTATCATAATGAATCATATATGTAATTGTATAGTGGTATCATATTCTTTGAGTTATATTTGAAACGTGTCTTTTAACACGGGTATAGTAAACCATATGGTATAGTCATTTCAGCTTGGCTGGAGTATGTTTGATATGCAGGTAGCATTTCAGTCATTTACTACGAGCTAGTTTTATTTTTCAGACTCCAAATCTTTCTTGCAAACATTCTACATGCTATAACGTTGCAGAATGTATCTGTATTTTCGATGTTGTAACATTAATAATTTTCCTTCATATTTTTTCAAATATTCATTAAAAAAAACAAACAACTTATGCGGGAAACATAATATTCTTAAAAACTACTGCCGAGGTAGAATTTATCAAAAGTTGGATTTGACAGACTGTAATCCCATCGCGTCAAGCGATATTAAGAGAGCGTGGGCGGCGATTTGCGTAGGACGAGATTCATTCATGAAAAAGCATTGGCGGGTGAATATATTATGCAAATTAATCATCATACGCCTCCACCTTTGCCTTGATTGGTCAGACGACTGAGGTGGGGTGAATAATGATTAGCATGTCTAGAAAACATATATACTCCCAGCAGAACAGCTGATGAGTAGACGTGCAGGTTCTAATAGTATTTACTATTTTCGGCTTACTGTGTTTGTATTGGATAGCATGATATTGATGTAGTAATAGTAACTCTTTGGACCCACGTAAATGCGTTATTCTATTACTTATCATAGTGTGATAGCCATTTACGCTGTGATATATTACGGGGGAAATCGAGATAATAAAATTAATATTCCAAGTTGTAAAATTAAAGCATATAGTATAACAATATTTAACGCTCCATGTAATATGTTGGGAACACATTTGAGGAAAATATGTTTATGAAGCACAGTAATACTAAATTATTTCATTATAGTTTTATATACACATTCATCTATATAGAATTTTTGTACTATTCATTATGAAATATTACAAAATTTATATCTCATACTAATACCGAGGAAAGAAGCCAATCTGAATAAGCAGATTGTGTATGCAACATGTACACGTGTCACACGATCATGATATAGTTCTCTTAATATTCCATATGGCTACTTGGTTTTTCTCTTCTTTTTTTTTTTGACAGATAATAATAAATCATGAGCTATGTCGCATAATCTATATTCGTCTGAATATAGATTACTATTTTCCGTGCATTTTGGAAAAACAGTCCTACCGTAAATATCATAAAACAAACTTATTTATCAAGACTCAGATGGCTTTGGACACAATTATCATGCTCTGATAACGTTGTACGTTTCTGATCGCTTTTCATAAGTCTTAATTTTGTTTGATATTGCTTTTATTTACTTTTTTTTAAAGGGAAGCAAACTTGCTGGGGAACTTTTTAAACAGAAAGCACCATATTTTCATGCTGCCGTTAATCTCGAAAATTAAATGAAATCTTAGTTTTTCTGTATTTTACTTTTTATTTCATATTCAAGTAGGTCCATAGCAATTTCCTTTGTTTCTAATTCTTTGACAATCAAAATGTCCCTGTCTAAATTATCCTACTGAAAATTATGCGTTGCTTGCCATGGTATTCCTCAGATTGTTAAAGATAAAATGTTTTTCTGGTCATGTGATAACGATTAAACAAACTGTTCCATTTATGCTATTGAGAAAGTTAGCATAATTATACTATGCATAATTTATATACCTATAAAGAACGCGTGACTATCATAATATTGTGAGATTTGGGTATTATCGAAGTGATAAGAAATTCACTATTTCCCTAAAGATACTTGCACTGAAATCGCATCAGATCAATTCAAATGGAATATATAAAAGTACCAGTGAGAACAAAAAAAAAAAAAAAAAAAAAAAAAAAAAATCTCTCCCAAGTTCAGAGCATATTATGACAGTGAACTTGCATATCAATTCAGTGTTCTTAGAATCAAATTAATAGCCTCGAGTGATTATCAATTGCCATTTCAAGAATTTTATTCACTGCCATTGTGTACTTTTGCTGGCCTATCAAAGTTACCCTTACACTTGCACTTTCTCAGTTTTTCTTTTCTTCGTTTTTTTTTTTTTTAAATCAAAAGTGTTTCTTTCGACCTTATTTTCTCCCCCCCCTCTCTTTCCCCTTCTCTCATCTTGTTCTATTCCGCGTTCTCCCCCCCCCCCCTCTCTCTCTCTCTCCCTCCTTATGGCCAGCTTGTTGGTGCATTTGGTCACACGCCCCCCCCCCCCCATTCATAGTTTACGCATTTGCCAACCCTCCTTCTCTCTCTCTCTCCATCTATCTCCTAGACTCTTCCGCTTTCCCTCTCTCAATCTCTCTCTTTCTTTCTCTCACTCCACTTTTTTAGGGGGGCTATGCTCTCTCTTAAGAGATCTTAATACTTGGAAGAGGACCTATAAAACATTATAGTTCGAGGTAAAGTCTAACTTCTGAAACAAAACGAGAGGAGGGTGATTTTTTAAATGCGGGCAAGTATGCTTTGCAATCCTTCAATTTCTCAGCAGGGCCCTGTTTCATAAAACTTGTTATCAATAACAAGTTGCAATAACGGTTATAAGCTACTGAAATCCTTGCATCTGATTGGCTGAGAGCGAATTTGTCATATAGAAATGTGGCAGTTGTTACTGATGACAAGTGTTATGAAACAGGTCCCAGATTGCGATGAAAAATAATTTTAGTTTACCCATCATCTTCGAAAGTGCATAAGCTTCGAAAAAGGTACTCTTTCATTTATCGATCCTTATCCTTTAGTATTGCAATTTGGTATGCTTTTTTCTTTTGATTTAAACAAAACCAAAAAAAAAATTTTTTTTTTAAAGAATGTCCGACTCTAGGTCTAGACATAATAATAGTATACTGCAGAACTTGTAAGTATAGAGGTGGTGATTTCTTGTCAAATGGGAGGGGGGGGGGGTTCGAGGAGGCATAAGGCGGGGCACGTTCTGTGTAGGAAAAGTATATAGGTCTACTCCAGAAAAAGGAAAAAAGAGGAAACATTTTTCTCAAAAATTCTAGGAGAAAGTGCCCCCTACCCCTCTATCGCAACTCCTGAATAGTAGTGGAAGTTTGTAATCGCGAAGTGGAATATCTGGATACAGTGCGAGCGGATAAGTGAAGCATGGTCGAGGTAAATGAATTTTGCTGAGAGGAACTATAGATTATAACAAATCAAATTAAGCCAAATTAATAAGAATCCGCGATCCAAGGGATGTCATTCGGATTTTAGAAATCTGTGTGACCATTTCCCGAACTCTCTTATCTCTTGAGGGATTTATGAGAAAGTGTGGCCCATTACAGACCAATCATGGGAAAGCATTAGCCTAGGCTAGCTTGTCCCGAATACTAATAATCCTGTTGGTGTTTCACAGGATTTGCTTTCCGTATATCCACCTGTTACTTGCAGCTATGGCCTATGGGTGAACTGTTTTTGGTTCTTGTGGTTTCCCACATGGGAAAAGTTTTTTTCTGGGTGGAAGAAGGTATATCAGTTTGTTGTTAAAGGAGATGGGAGATCGTTACGTAATACGAAAAATTGGAATATGACCAGATACTGAGATAGCAGTCCATGCATCGGCGCGTGGTGAACTCGTCCTCATTCCTCTATTCCGTTGAAACTATACACATTTCTAGAAAGTTACAACTTTCTTTTTATTTTTTGTATTTTTTAAAATCTTTATTTTTTGTTTTGTTGTTGTTGTTTCATAATTTATTTATACACTTAACTTTGAAAAATTACATTGTTTGTAAATTTGTCTTATTATGTGCATTGTGTTGATGATGTTATTATTTCTGATTTATGTATGTTATTTGAAGTTGAAAATGGAAAAATAAATGAAATGAAATGAAATGAAATGAAATGAACTTGTAGAACGAAAAATTCAAGCAAAACAATGAGAAAAGTACATCATTAAAGATAATATCGTAAAGTGTTATCGGCCTCTGCAAGCAAATGGGCATAGTCATATTGATTTACATGAATACCATCACTACTCCAAAGAATAAACAAAATAAAAATCTGTAAATAATCGATCAATAGTCAGCTCTTGAAATTAGGAAGTACATGTATTTACATTCAAAGTTCGAAGCTTTTTCTTAGAGCTTTTTATGCAGAACTTTTTATGCACTATACATGAGGGGGAAATCCCATTTTTACATGGCTTGCATACCAATAGTGGTAGACTCGATCTCTGAAAGAAAGGGAAAAAGAGACAGAGCTAATGAAGGACGAGGAAAAAAAATAATAAAAGCTATTCATCGATTCAATGTAGTTTACCTCACGAGCCATTTCACCCTCCCACATACAGAGCCGGAGCAAAGTCAAGTCTGTTAGCCGATTTTTTTTTAAAAAAAATCTTTCTTCTCCTCTCTGTGAGAGAATATCCATCACTTCAAACAATTATTTCTGTTTTTTTTTTTTATTCTGAGCTTTGATTGTGACAAATCCATTCCGGAAGATGTTTTAACGAGATCATTCAGAATTTTTTTCTACCAAACATGCTATCTCGGCTTAATTGCCCGGAACATGACTGTTTGAATTTCCTGTTCTCTTTCTCACCAGAAGCATTATGTTCTTTTATTTATTCTTTCATTCAAATTTTGTTAAATTCTAAACAAAATAATAGATTTTAAGGGAAAGGTTATAGAGATGGGTTAGTCCAGCAGATGTTGGCTGTAGAAACTGAATTCACTTTATATCTTAGAATACAAATTTTGTGCCGGAGAATCGGAGTTAAAAAAAAACTTCAGAGAAAAGAAAGGGAAGGAAAATAGATATGGGGGTCTTTTGGCCAAGGACGTTCTTGATGATGATGTTAAATACATGGCGGATTAGCGAGTTAAATCAAACATGGCCGGTAAGATAAGGAAGAATATCCGGTTTACTGGCGAACTGTAATTTCCCCGAGTACCGTCCAAACAAAATGGAACTGGAATTTGGAAGCGAGAAATCTGTATGGTTTGGAAAGAAATATGAAAAACTGGAAATTCTCACTAGATTGTCTTAAAATTTTGGTGGGACTTGAAGTTATCTTCCTTTTGAAATTGTTGTCCATTTATCTTATCTATCAATTTCATCGACAGGACTGATAACGCCTGAATTGTGTGTGGTGTATCATATCATAACGCTGTCGGGTGGTATTGGTAGTGGTGTTGGTGGTACAGTGAGTGAAGAGCATTCGCACTTGTGGTGCATGGTGGCGGTACGTTGGTGGTACATGGTGATGGTGATGGTAGAATGATGGTGGGATAATGTTGTTGGTGCATGGTGGTGTGGTGATGGTGATGGTGATGGTGGTGGTGATGGTGATGATAGTGGTGTTGGTGGTACAGTGACTGAAGAGCATTTAATGGTGGTGGTGGTGGTGGTGGTGGTAATGGTGCGAATGGTGGTGGTCGTGGTGGTCTTGGTGGTCATGGTGGTGGTGATGGTAATGGTAGCATGATGGTGGGATGATGCTGGTGGTGCATGGTGATGGTGCATGGTGGTGCTGGTGCTTGGTGGTGGTGTGAATGTTAATGGATTTTATGGTGATGGAGTAGTGTCGGAGGGGATGATGGTGATAATGGTGGCGATGATGGTGGTGGTGGCGATGGTCTTTGTTTTGGTGATCATAGTGGTGAAAGTGATAGTGTTGGTGACGATGGAGGGAATGACGATGGGATAACAGTTTTTGGAGTGGTAATCATGCTGGTGGTAATAGTGGTAGTAGTATTGTAATGAGGTGGGGGGGGGGGAGTTAATGGTGGGGGAATATTGATTTTCATGCGGAGTGCGTCGGTCAAGGTGGTGGTAATGAAGATGGTGGTGAGGGGATTATTGGTGGTCGTGGCAAGAATTGCAGTAACGTTGGCGGTGGTGTTGGTTGTGGTGGTGGTTCTCGCACTAGCGCTACATGGGTTTGGTGGTGAAGGTGGCCTTGCAAGGTCGCCTGGTCGTGTAACTGTTGTTTAGGTTAAGGCGGTCGTCATTGGAGAGTTTCATGTGGATACTGGTGGTCATTTGGTGTGAGTCAAACAGTGATGAGTTTACATGAATGGGTCATACAGCCTATAGCCTCATTATAGGCTCCTATAGCGCGAGCCGACCAAGTTATGCATGCAAAACACAGCATCAACCCTCCATCGCTTAACCATTTCAAAACAAAAATACCACCATAATATCATATCACCAAATTCATAATGACCAACACTGTCTTTACAGTTTAACTGACCGCAGCGATTCTTAATTGCTCTGACATTGTCCATTGTGTTATCCCCAGCTAATCGGGTCAATCACTTCCCCGCTGGCCGGCTGGCCCCGGCTACCCTGGTAGGCAGCAAGCTTAGGTTGTGGAAAAGTGATCATGAATTTCCGGTTTTGTTAACCAAATTACCAACATCAAACCACCAAGCGTTATCCTGCTCTTTCAAGGCCGTCCGGTATTTGGATGTTCCGGCATTTGAATGTATACAACGTTAGAATATGGCTTTTCATAATGTGGTTTGTTTTGAACTAACGGTGAAAAGAAGGAAATATTTTGCTTGAAAGTTTTTGGTTTGTTTCCTGTTCTTTGCATAAGTTTACAGAAGTTGGTTTGAAAGATGTAAGGCGGTTTGGGGAAGTGGGGGCGGGGACGATCAATACCCACAATATACTCAGAGCAAAGCTACCATCGCGTTGTGTACATGGACCTACAATTTATTTCATAATGTTGCTGTGTCAGGAACACTGTATGATCTTTGTAAACAATAAACCCAAAGATCTACAAAGTCACATTATCCCTATGCTGCATGGAGGGAAGAATGTTACAAATTATTGGATTTCGTTCTTTTTTTGGGGGGGGGTCGTTAATTTTTAACGCTATTTTTCTTTCTTTCCCCCTTTTTCTCAACATTTCTCATTTCTTGGTCAAATATCTTCTAGACTGCGCTCCTGGAATGCTCTTCAGGAAGTTGGACCAGGCTACTTCCACGGCTGCATTTTTACAATTTCCGTCCATAACATTTTTGTGGCTTCCGACTTTTTCTGGAAGGAGCGTTTCATTTTTAAGCATCCATCAGTGAAGATGTTCAGTCTGTACCAGCCATACTGACTATCCTAATCTAACTTTTTACTTTATACCAACAAAGTTGTGTTTAGCAGGGGCACCTCCCATGGTATCGAGCAATAAAAGTGTATTATATAGATCGAACAAGGGATTTGCCCTCATGGATGGATGTAATACAAGGCAAGATCTGTTAAATCATTGCAAGAACATTATGGGTGTCGATCGATCTAGGGGGCATTTGACAATGGTGTATTTTGAGCGTTTACCCGGCTATCTCCTGTCAAACATACTTGATAATTGAACCATTATCAATAATCAATTATTACTTTGATCATTATGCTTTGAACCTACCCTCCCCCCCCCCCCGACCCCATCTATTCCACAAAAAAGGCACCCGCTATTTAATATTCATCAGTACGAAATGGTATACTGTGCACCGTTTTTTATTTTTGTTTTTTAAAGAAAAATTCGGGCGAGTACTTATCTCAGAGAGCTAGACCATTTTTTGCTTTTTTCATTAGAGATGTGTGGTTGTTAATGTTCTTAGGAATGGGGGGGGGGGGGGGTGCATTTCGATGAATGAATGAATGGATGGATGGATGGATGAATCGGGGAAATGTAACTGGATGAATGATTGAGTGTAATGTATCATTATTAAAGGAGAATTCAACCCAAGCATCAGTGTGCTCTTAGTGAATAAAGATGACCAAGAAGAGTAAACAGTGAGAGTTTGAGCAAAATCGGACAATCGGTTCAAGAGTTATGAATTTTGAAAGTTTCAGTAAATCCCTATTATGAGGATCCTTGAGTTGGCAACTTTGCATTCTCCTTTAAGAATGAAAGAAGGGTAGACAATGTGGGGGAAAGAAAATTCGTTAAAAGAACAACATTAATAGGAGAGGGGGAAATAAAGTCCGCAATTCATCCGTTTATGACACATACACCCACGAGCCTACCCCGAAGGAACTTCACCTTTTTTTTTTTCAATCCTAGTGTCAATAAAAATGCAAAGTTTGTGCAAACCATTATAAATACAAGTGCCTTTTTTCTTTTCTGTCCGGAAACAGAGCGACAAGTCCTTTTGTCGTTTGTACATATTCGTGAAAAAGGAGAAGAAAATACATGTTTAGTATAGACAAATCCTTAATTGTCTAGGTTTGTTATAGGGCCTTTACTAACTCAAATATGACCAACAGGCTTACATACTACGTCACTAAAAAGACATTCCCGGTGATAAAGCCGAGTGTTTTATTAAAGTTTTATCTCTCTCGTCTCTTTTGTCCAATAGGGCCTCGGTGTGTGGCGAGTTTCGGCATTGTACGTGCACACGCAAATTTCTCACACAGAGAAGCACACAAAAGATTGTTGGAATGCTGAATTGTACCATGATGGTGTACCATTCCAATACACGGGCTCGTAAGTCGCATGCATTATCCACAATTGCCAGAGTTTCCAAATCCTCTGTCAGCTTCCCTCTGGGCCATTTGAGTTTCCATGACTCTGCAAAAAAGGAATGGAAATATTTAATGCTATATACAAACTGGAAAGTCAGAGGATAAAGGCAGACTACTGCGAACTAGCTTCCACCACGAACTTACACATGATTCAATTGCATTGTAATATTTAAACCTGAAGAAAAAAAAAAATTGGTGTTACCAGGCTTTGAACCAGAAGGCCTGGTGAAAAATGAAACTTGAGATGGTAACAACTGTGTTTCTCGCTTCTTTTCATTTAAATATTCTCCATTTACCATTTATTTTTCCACGATACCATATGATCACAAGTCAACGGCAACTTTTCACCTCTAAACGTAAACGTTAAATGTTCTGGGGAAATGAACTGCATGGCTCTTTGTTGTTGTTGTTGTTGTTGTTGTTGTTGTTGTTGTTGTTGTTGTTGTTGCTTGTTTAAACTTTCCAATTTCGAATAACGCGAATCCTTTAGATAAAGATACATATTTTTAAACACTGAAATAAAATTTCATGATTTTGATGCACTCTTATTTTCGTACTTCGGATTTAACAGTTATTTATAGTGGAGGGGTTGAAATGATTTATTGCTGTAGCTAGCCGGCTGCAGCACTGCACTGTGTATTCTCAAGTGCAGCACTTCGCCGAGTCGCGATCGGTCTACGCTTCGTTTTTGACTAACTCTACGACTACGCTACTTCCAACACACTGAGGTCTATTCATGATGATTGCAGTTACATGTACATGCAATAGAACACTGCACTAACATGACTAAAGCCAACTGGCTGCCAGGCTTTGAAACAGAAGGAAAACCACGGAGATAACAAGGAATACTGCAGTGTTAAGAAAATATATGGCTATGAAGAATTCGTGACATAATTTCTCCCCTCACTTTGAAATGTTCATAATATTCCTTCCTCACATGCTGAAAGTGTCCATAATTATTCTCTGTTATTATCATTATTATTATGATTATTATTATTATGATTATTATGATTATTATTATTATTACTATTATTATTATTATGATGATGATGATGATGATGATGATGATTATGATGACGATTGTTATTATTATTATTATTATTATTATTATTATTATTATTATTATTATTATTATTATTATTATTGCATTGGTATCTAACAAATGAGAACAATGAAATTCATCAATTATTTCTAACAAATGCATAAGTAATAAGCTGAAATATATAAAATAATGTTTTATGTATACTTTGGTCAAGGAATAATACTGTTCACAATTCAAACAGCTGATCTGGGTATACAACATAGTGTATGGGGTAATGCTGAATACGTTATCCGGTCTAATGGGTTACATGCCGGTTTTGGCCCTGCCTACCAAGATAAGTCAGTTATCTCATTGGTCAGAGCTCTTCGCGGGCTTAGGATACCACGCCCCCTCAGGAAGAGCCTTCTTACGGAAGCGGAGTTGTAGTCGTGTGCGGAATAAAAATGTAGTGTGTGTGCAGCGATAACTTTGTCTAACTTATTCTCATTTCCAGCCAAATAACCTTTTATTCCAGTGATTCTTGTAAAAAAAATAAGTAGTAAAGTACAATTTAGTACCAAATATATGGAATGTAACACAACGAAATCACTGGAGATTGGCCGTATGCTACACCTGTCACAAAAGAGTAGTATACGGGGGCATACTCCTATTGACCGTGTCGTACGCAATAACTGCAACTGTGTGGAGGCTTCGCGGTGTTAAAGGGACGCATCAGGTTTTACTAAGCTTTAAGAATCGCAAACTTTCGAGTATAGGATGGAATTTTATACTGCGGACCGCTTGAGGAATTTTCCCAAGGTAAGTGGAGTTTGATTAGCGCATGTCATGATTGCGAGATAGTTTACAACTGATGATAGGGTGCGAATTATATATCGTTGGATGTATTGGACCACTTCTTTCCCAAGTACCATTTGAAGGACAGTGAAGGAATGGATGAAGGATATGGTACTATGTCAGTTGTAACGTTTACTGTTCTCCATCTCTCACAAGTTTTCATAGTAAAAGGCCTGAGATGTTTTGTGTTTTCCTTCATTTGGAAGGATCATAGACTTAACGTGACCATGGAATGCATATATGCTCTCTCAGAAAATTGAAAATTTGAAATGATTTTAGAAATGCCGTATGCGTAAATAACAATAAGATTTTGAGGAATGACAAAAATTGTATGAATTCATTGAAAACGTATTCTCTTGATTTCTGCTGTTAGTTCCATATTCACTTCTCTCACTTTCCAAAGAATAAAGTTTATCTCAATGCCACAGTCATTTTTCTTCCATTTTTTAATTTCTATTTTTATTTTATTTTGTTTTGTTTTGTATCTCTTTGCTTTGTCATTTCATTCATCAGCAATTTGTGCAGGGTAATATACGCTGGTATTTTTTTTTCAATTAACCTACAGTTCTGATTTATCGGCCTGTATGTATTTCATAATATTAATGAAGTTATTTATACTGCGCAGCATTGCAACTACAAAGGGTGCTCAAGGCAATTAAAATGAATGTATCGTTATTGTTAACATGATAACCGTACTCCAGCAGTGTCAGGTACCCATTCATACACTTGGGTAGAGTGCAGCAAAGATGGATAAATGTCTTGCTGAATGAAATGAGGGGGATGACAGGACAAGAATCAGTGCCGTGACGTGGGAATCGAACTGATTCTTGACCTGTCATCCCCCTCATTTCATTCAGCAAGACATTTATCCATCTTTACTGAATGAAATGAGGGGGATGACAGGACAAGAATCAGTGCCGTGACGTGGGAATCGAACTCATGACCCTTTGATTGAGAGCGCGCACTCTTACCAACTTTGCCACAACACAGTGATATTATAAACATTTCATTTTACGGCTGGAAAAAAAAAATCATTTGCTAGTATTCATTCTCTTAGAGACTATATCAGTAGGAACCCCCGGACGAGAAAGCGCGGATTGATACAAGGTGATGCGGTTTTTAAAAGGGCAATGTATGCATGCATGCACTGTACGATAATTGCTCTGTGAGTAATGCTGTGTGAGTACAGCTCTCTACTCGTATTTCTCTCGAGTAATATATTGCACCCGAACATTCTTCGTCTGGGTCATTCTGTCTGAGTCGACTAGTCAAGCTCGGCTATCACCAGCAGACCTCAAACTGTTGTTAGGAATTCGGAATTATACTTTGTCATAATTCGTCGGTTGTGTGAATTTATCACTGAATTCCGTAAGTATCCTCTTCATTTGTGCGCAGCTCTTTTTTCGCGAAGATTCATTGTGTGAGTGCAAATTTACGGAGGTTTTACGAATGAATGAAATAACTTTCATTTTTCTTCTCACCGTATGTGCGGGACTAGGCAATTCCTTATTCAACAACTTGTCCTTCCTGACATACAAGTTGAAATCAGTACAGTGATCACTTGTCTGCATTGGATGTTATAATGGCAGTAAAAACTTAGTCACGATTTTACTCATTTTAGTTTGATTGATTTGTAAGTGTTGAAAATGTCTTATTTGGCCTTGCCCTTGCGTGTGCCCGTCAACATCGTTAGAGGACAAGTTACATAGAAATGATCGCATGTATTCGGTTCTCTCTGCTGATTTGTTACTCAAATGTTCATTTTTAATCTTCATTCGCACATTTAATACACCTGTCCTAATCTAGGCGTCGATTTTACAAGATGTTCAACGAATGTATTTATTTCATGCTCATTTAGTTCACATATCATCTCCACCGTGACTACTTCCCTTTAACTCGTCAATTCTCTCGTTCGCAGTCTTTGAAGTCCACCGATGCGAATCGCGTTGTGACCCTTGCTCTCGTAAAGTTAGGCATGTAGAACAAAGCATTCGATCAGCTGTTCTCTTTGCGTCGGCTGCTGCAGTTTTATAAGTTTGGTTTTATCGTAATTTCTGACAGAATATCATTTTTCCTTTTACTTCAGGATTTGCTGTCATCTCCTAATCGGAATTATACTTGGATTTATAATACTCGCAACTATCATTCTCGACAAAGTTCTGTAATTTCATCCGTCATCACGGCATTTTCAACACAATGGCTCTTGCTGTGGATTCAGAATTCGACCCTTTTAAGCAGTGCTTCATTAACGACGATGTCGAGTTTTACGGATCGACTGCTTCTCCCAACTCAACAACGCCGAGCGAAGATATCTGGAAGAAATTCGACGACATGGACTTAGAATTTTTCCCCACACCACCCCTGAGCCCGTCCCACCCGAGCAGCGATGGGGAAGACACCGGCGGGGGCGGGGGGACGAGTGCCCCTTCCTTTGCGGACTCCGACAAACTTCAACGCGTACTGTCCGATCTTCTGGAGGATGAACCTGTGTGGATGACGCAGAGTTTAACATTTGTTGGACCTGACAGCAAGCCCACCGTGCCAGCAGTGAA
Source organism: Echinometra lucunter (assembly GCA_029962745.1). Taxonomy (NCBI): domain Eukaryota; kingdom Metazoa; phylum Echinodermata; class Echinoidea; order Camarodonta; family Echinometridae; genus Echinometra; species Echinometra lucunter. The sequence continues at coordinate 21,040,153 of CM057164.1, forward strand.
TCCAAGGAATGTGTCTCCAGCCAGAATAAGTATTGGCTCCCACAAATCTAACTTCCTTATTCAAGACTGTATGTGGAGTGCCATCCAAGCCGAGGAGAGGCGGCGACAGATGCAGGCGGAGAAGGCCGCCAAGTCCGGTGGTAGGCTCGCGGCCCACACCGGCGGACTAGCCAGTGGAGTCTCTGGCGACTTTACCTCAAGTGAATGTGTGGACCCTACTTCAGTGTTTCCGTACCCACTCAGTGATACCAGGCTGGACTTTTCGAATACAACACCCTCCGATTCAGGTGAATATTTATCCCCCTTTCTCACAATTTTTTTTTTCTTTCTTTTTTTTTTCATGTTCATCTTTTCCCCAGTCATGCCGGTGCCAAAGACAAAGTGGCATCTAACAATTTGCATCAACCACAAGAAAAATATGTAATTTCCATAATGTTGTAGCTATGTTTTGCATTTATTTCTTTATTCTGTTACATGACTTGGGATTTTTAGGTTTTATTTTTGTGAAAATATTATTAGGCTAACTTGTTACAAAGGACATTTGTCATGTTTTTAGATGAAACTTCTGTTTTATTTTGTAAACTCAGTCTAGGCATTACATTTGTGCTGCTAGCTAAATTCTTGAAGTTCAGAATTTCGTCAGATTAACATTAGAGTCTAGCCATGCCTCCAGTATGAGCACATTATTTCAATATTTGCCCTGTTGTGAAACTAGTGCCAGTGGTTCAAAAAATCCTGTTTGTCGCGCGCTTCAGAGTAGGCAGGAAGCATGCAATAACCAGGCAAAGCCCAACTCATCCGGTTGCCTTGTAATTCACCCCGATCCCAAAAGATACATGCAGAAAATTGTATCACGGCTCGGGCATGCCATGGAAAAGTCACAAATATTTTCCAACCTCTGTGTATGCCTTTGGACCTGAGTCACTTCTAAGTTCTACCGGTGCAGTTCACTCCCTGACTCTAATTTGGCGCTGTGCCCGACTAGATTTTTGTAGCTCATTGTAGCTGAGTTGAGAAGCGCGGCAAATTTGCTATTGCACAATGTCGAAGACTCCTGGAGCAATATTTGACCAGGAGAGACATAGAGTCTATGCAGAGTCGATGGAAAATTGATCCCCTACATTTGCTCAGGGCCTCTCAAGACCGTAGGCGGTTATCCCTTTACATTGCTAAGTAAGTTGCCAACTACTACCGGCGAAGTCGACAATTTCACATCTAAATTTTCCTTTTGTTAACCTATTGGATGAAGCATGAGTTTTGAAGATGGACAAAAAAAAAAATCAGTGCTTCTTAATATCTTCCCCCTCAAAAATACAAGATTGTGAATGGCAGAATTGATATGCGCTTTTTCATTACTTTGTTCGCACTCCCATGAAAAAAATCTTGAGACCAACTTCCGGGTTTTTAGAAATGGTGCATTGACGACCTTCTCCCAGAAAAGCCTTGTTGGGTGGCATTATAATGCAGTGTCCATGCGTGCGCAGTATAAATGGAACAGTGGATGCTAAAATACACATGCCAATGTCGGACAAGTATTGCGCAATACAAGAGCAACTGTCGAGTTGATACTGGGGGCCGTATAAGGTTCATGCATATTCGCTAATACTAAGTTGAAAATGGGTATCTATGCATATTTTGCAGTGTACAATTCTCATTCTTTATTCTCAGGTCAGGTGAGGTCAGTTTTCTGATGAACGTGATTAATTCCTTCAGGATTTTAACCTTTTCTTTTCTTTTCTTTTCTTCTGTGTTTTCTCATTGACAGAGGAAGAAATTGATGTTGTTACGGTTGAGAAGAAGTGTCCCCCATCCTCACATAGTGTACCAAGGACAATCATCATCAAACGCCACTCAAAACATTCGCGAAAACATGGTGGTCCACAAATGTTTAAAGTTGTAAAGCGGTGTTCATCAAACAAATCTATCCTCTCCAAAGTTCCAAACATGAAGAAGCTGAACAAAATGAACTCTGCAAAGCATGTGAACTTGGAGGATGTGAAGCGAGTATTGGAGAACACATTTAGCAGTAACGGTCACAGTACAAAGCACCCAAAGTCAAGATCGTACAACAGAGGTAGCAGTCGAGGCAGTAGTCGGGGTAGCAGCAGAAATGGCAGCCAGGCATCATCGGACTCTGAAGACTGCGATCGCAGAGCCAACCACAATGTCCTGGAGAGGCGGAGAAGAGAAGACCTCAGGACGAGTTTCTTTAAACTTCGTGATCAGGTGCCAGAGCTTCTTTCCCAAGAGCGTGCAGCAAAGATTGTGATCCTAAAGAAAGCAACAGACTATGTGCACCATCTCCATGCAGAGGAAGAGACACTTGGCAGGATGAAGGATGCGCTCAGGAGGCGGCAACGAGCTCTGTTGCATCGGTTGCGGCAATTAGAAGAGGCCAAGTGACTAGGCGTGGTAGAGTTCCCTGCTACGCATGGACATGACTATCTGTGAGAGAGTCTCGCTCTATGATCTTTGAATTGGACCACAACCCTGGAAGCACTGCCTTTATTTTATACCTTTTGTGTCAGTTGATAAAAGTACCCTTTGCTGAAGGGTAAAGATATATATTCTCTTTTCTTTTTTTTTTTTACTGAAAGTTTTATCTGTTGAATTGTGACGATGAAATTCTTCCACTTTTTGATGATTTTTGTAAGTTTGTACAAAAACTTGAAATGTGTTTCTCAAAAACAAAAAAAAAATTGATTGCTTAGGCTAGCACCTGACTTATATAACACCAGAATCTGTGTGATGTGTAAGACTAGTGTAATCCTTGTATGGAGTAGTTGAAGTTAGTTGATGTATTTATATGTGGTGGGAGTGGGGTATTTTTTATTATATTTTGCTTTTTATTTTCTCCCAAGTCATAAAATATATCCCCATTTAAAGGTTTTTGAAAAGGGATCAATAGTGGCTCTGATCAACGAATAAACGGCTCTGTTTGGAAGTGCTTAAATGCAGTTGAATGGCAGGAAAGAGGGGAGTGTATCTAAATATGTATGATATTGGCAGCATAGACGTTGTATATAGGAGTGGATGTATACAGAGAAAAGGCTTATATATGGATATGGGTTGAGAAAGATAGCGTTTACAGAAAGGCATAGTTACAAGTTATAACAGAGATAGAAAAAGGTTATAAAATCAGATTTGTATAGTGTATTTCTAACAGAAACTCTATTACCAGAGAAAGACTATCTATGATGGAATGGAAAGACAAGAAAGCTTTATGAAGAAAGATTATGGAATAAGTTGTACATACATGTTCAAATGTATATTTACATGATATATATTTAGTTATAAGAAGACAGAAAAATAGCAAAGGTTTTTGAACTTCAAAAATAAGTATTTTAGCCTTGGTAAACATAAACGACTGGCATTACCTAAAGGTTTAGTCAGTTTTCTGGTTACATTTTAAAGCCCGTTTCCAATTATGGTTGAGTCGTGACTTCTTCCTTAGTGATGAAGAAATTAAGTTAGGAAGTGGGGTAGAATGTTTTCATCGAGTTAACAAAATGTAAATTTTGAAAAGGAAATTTTTTCCGACATCTGTTTATAACATTAACTATAAGGTCATCACCAAATGTGGATTTTCCCCCTGTTTCTAGGATTTTACAGTGTTTGTTATTGTATACATGTAATGATAGGTAGTAATTCCCATGTAATGTTTACAAACATTACAATCCACTTTTTTACAGTATGCTGTTTTCAAGAAAAGTATTGACAAGGAATTGAAAAATCGTTTATATTTTTTGTTACCATAATCGAAAAGGTGTTTTGCTTTGTACTGAAGTTTCCAAATTTTTGCTTCTTACAAAAAAGAAAGATATTAAAAAAAAAAAAAGAATCAAACGAAAATTTAAATGCCCACTTGACATGTCTTTGTTCTATTGTTTGGCCCTTCAGCTGTTACCGCAAAGAGTTTGTTTGGGTTTTGAGGAGCGTTGCGTTGGAGAGTCGCGCGCTTAGACAAAAAAGCCCGCGCCAGGGTGTCACGTGGGAGTGCCCTTTGTGCAGGCGCAATGAATATGCATGAGGTTATTGAATGATTGGTATGCAGACGAAGGGGGCCTTTTATGATCTGCATTTGCCCTCCGTGTGAACTCGTGTGTGAAGGAACGTGCATCAAAGGGGGAGTGGTATGCAAGAGAAGGGATTGTGTGACAGTTATATGCAAAGCAGAGAAAATAAAGGAAAGTGGTAACAAAAAGAGAGAACGGTAAGATTAGTGAGAGTGAAAGAGGAGAAAAGTTTGTGTTTATTTAGCAAAAAGAAGCGTGTGAGTACTAAATGTTCCTCATCAATTTGTCTTCCATCTACCGGTACACTTGCTCCTCCATGAAATATTTACTTTTCTATCTCCTGACATTTCCAAATTGATTTCCTGATTTTCATTTTTTCTGTTTACTTCCTTTTCCGATCTGTCTTTTTACAACCTTTACACACTTTTCATCTTTTGACGAGGACAAGGGGGGGGGGGGGGGATAGGAAGGCCATTAGTGCAGTTTTGATGACGATAATGGTGGTTGTGGTGATGATGACGATGGTGTTGATAATGGTGATGGTGTTGGAGGTACTGATGATTATGATGAGTCTTGGGGATGGTGATGATGGTGGTGATAATGATGCGATGGTGGAGGTTGCACTGCAGATGTCGAAGGTGATTCTATTGATGAAATTGTTGACCCTGATTCTAAGGGATTTTTTTTCGGGGGGGGGGGTGGAGGTGTTAATTTCGGTGATGACGATGGTGGTGATAATGGTGTGATGATGTTGATTTTGATGAAAATCCAAAAAAAAAAAGTGATTTCATGGCTGCTGAAAGATAGTGTCACTAATGATGTAAAAGATAAAAGCGAAAATTTGCTCTGAAACCTATTATTAATGTACATGCTGTTCTATCGATATGAAATTATGATTATTGGGAAATTTAAGATGACATTTCTTTCATACATCTTAAATCACATTCATGCTACATACATGTATTCACTAGTAAGCAGATATGCAAGTAGAAAACCACTGCGCACCAGTGCTCAAACGCCTGCAATAAAATAATTTGCTTTTGTCACCAAATAATACAGGGCTTACCTGGCATTGGCTGTTACGTAATTAATAGAACAGATACGCGTTCATTGTAGTTTTCGTAATTGGGCACTATCGTGGCTTTGTTACATGTACTCGTATTTGGAAGTGGCCCGTTATATTCAGTACCATTTAATAGGTCATTTAAATGTCAGGCGGTGTTTATCTAATCTCATTACATGCCCCACTTTTCTAGCAAATTACGTTTCTTACTCTACGTCACTGGCACCATACCAGTCTTCATTATCACCCCATCCACCCCCCTCCCCGGTCGTTCTCCATCACTCCCTCTTGCCGCCCCCTCCTCTGCCTCAATCGTTCTGCCTTCCCTTCCCTTTGTCTTTCTCTGTCCCCCCCCCACCCCCACCCCCACCTTTCTTTTTCTCTGACAACGCATCAGCTCAGTCACGACTGACACAGTCAAAGAAAAATTAGAAATTGAGGCAGAAAGCATGAAAATGATTTCGTTTTGATTCTTCTTCTTCTTCTTCTTCTTCTTCTTCTTCTTCTACTACTACTACTACTTCTTTTTTCTTCTTTTCCTCTTCTATTCCTTCTTCTTCGTCTTTACTTTCTTCTTCTTGCTCCTTCTTCCTCTTCTCCTCCTTCTTCTTCTTCTTCTCCTTCTCCTTCTCTCCCTCTCCTTATTCTCTTCTTCTTCTTCTTCTTCTTCTTCTTCTTCTTCTTCTTCTTCTTCTTCTCCTTCTTCTCCTTCTTCTCCTTCTTCTCCTTCTCCTCCTTCTTCTCCTCTTCTTTTATTTGTTTTAACATTGTAAACCCTTCCCTTTTCTTCCTTTTGTTTGTTTTTGTTTTTCCAAACAGACAAATTTTAGGCAAATGAAAATTGCATGTAGTTATATGATCAGTGGCGGCACCAGGATTGTTAAAGTGGGGGGGGGGGGGGCAAATGGAGGGCAAAAGAAAATGTTGGGGGGGCAGAGGCAGTCATTTTTTTTTTTGCGTGTATGGGAAAATCGAGCGTGAAGCGCAAGTTGGGTCGCTTACACCCGTTTTAATATCAATTTTGCGAGGGAGCGAAGCGAGCGAACAAAAAATAACCGCTTTTTTGGTTTTTAATCGCAATTTCGAATAAATATTCTGAAAAATGACGAGCGAGCGAAGCGAGCGAGCCAAAAATGACTACTTTTCTTGTTTTTAATCGCATTTTAGAAAAGAAATTTAAAAATATGACGAGCGAGAGAAGCGAGCGAGCCAAAATAACCACTTTTTTGGTTTTCATTCGAAGTTTTGAAGAGCAGAAAATGGTATTTTAGAGCACTTCACAGCTTGAATATGATGCTTATGACAACATCTACTTATTTACAAATTACTGTATAATTTTTCTTTTCAGTCCTCAAAATTTCTGGGGGGGCAACTGGGGGGGCAAAGCTTCTGAGTGGGGGGGGCAAATGCCCCCCATGCCCCCCCCCCCCCCCCCCCCTTGGTGCCGCCACTGTATATGATCCCTAAAACTGACAAAAGCCCCAGAAGTTAAGTTGTGCAAAATAATTTATATCAATAGCGAGTTTTGGTCAAATTGATTTAATGGAGTCAGTGCCGAATAAAGCAATCAATAGGTCATTACTAAAGTCAAGCAACATCAATATCAATCCCTGTGTTTATGTTTACATTTTCATTTCCCACGATCGACTATACAGCCGTGTACATTAATGCCACGCCCACTTTCCTTTGTCCACGCCCTTCGCAGAAACACGTGTCGATGTAAATAGCGCGTCTTGCCACTTTGATACATTTGAGCGCGTATTACCTGCTTCTCACGTGCCGCCTTGGCACGTGAGTTTGCTACTGGTCTTACTTTTCCCCTACTGTTTATATCTTTTTTCATTCATTAATTAAATTTGGCCTCTCCCCCCCCCTCTCCCCCGCCTAGCCTCCCTCCCTGTTTCTTTCAAACCATGCTCAAAGCTATTCAAATGTATTCTATTAATATATATTTGATTTTAGCATGATATTCATTCAGAAAAAATACTTGATTATTGAGTCATTTCGCGTTCATTAGGCATGTTAGGCCTATTCTCTTTCCTCTCCCTCTAGAAAAAGAAAAGAAAAGAATCCATGTATAAAAAAATATTGATAATCAAGATTGGCTAACAACTTTGCCTTTATATTGGTCATTTTATTTTGGAGTAAAAAAGGCATAGTGCCTGTATAGGCCTATCCAGTCATTCCAGTGTTAAAGACTAACGAAATATGGACGGGTGAGAATGTGAAAGAAAGTGAAAAAAAAGGAATATTTAAATTCCGGTTTTAAAACTGGGGGGGGGGGGGGGGGGTACTCGCCTAATATGGTAGGCCTATACGGGGGTGTGCCGCTCTAATGGATAGCTTTTTTTTTTTTTTTTTTTTTTTTAAGAAATCCCTAAACATGCCCCCACTTTTAGATCCATTCAGACCCAAAACGGGACACTTCTTGAATGAAGATCCCTTATAACGGGTACCCTTTTCTACACGCACCCGTGCGGGTGTATGGAGGCTTCTGCTGCACACTCTCGTCCGAACCAAAACATCATGGTGACATCATTCCTTCGTGTATTCTGCTTTCGTATGTTCGTATTAACCCATTCGTGACAGAGGTCCACATTTTGTGGTTTGGCTTAATATCTTTTGATGCAAAGCCCTAAAAATCATACCAAATACATGAGCAGAAAGAGCAAAAATTTCTACACAAACTGTGCCCATTTTGGTTGCGTCAATATTCGTTGTTTGATGCTGAAAATTTTTTAAAGGAAAATAAGCATTCAAATCCTTAAATTGGCAATGTGATAGAAGGTTTAAATTCACCGTTTTCCTCTGCAAATTGGCAACTTTTTGTCTTCTCATCATAATTTCTGTCAATTTATATTCATTTCAGATACATGACATTTTATAAGAAAAATGTAGCAATAAAATAAGAATGTTGGTGTTGCCAATTTGAAGAATAAAAGCTGATCAAATTAGGCTTTAAATAATTCCTGTCACCAATGGGTTAAAACTGCGCTCAGCATTCCACTTTGCTTGATAATCGTATTAGAAACTTTCGAATTTGATATTATTCTTTGTTTCTGCATGTTTGTATCCCGCATTTCTTTTCTCAGTAGTCCATTCTCATTGGTGCACTTGGAAGACATTGAAACAATGTGAGCAGTGACAAAAATAAAAGAATGCCAGGCATCAACGAAAAATTATGCTAAATTATGAGGGGGAAAAACCCAAACCAAAACAAAACACAGAAAGCACTTAAAAAGCCAGATAAGGGGGCATTTCACCCCCCCCCCCCCCCAAAAAAAAAAAAAAAAAAAAAAAAATTAGAAAAAAATACTGAAAGCAAAAAAAAGGGGGGAGCCCGGGGGGAGGGGCCCTCAGCAATATTTTCAGGTGTTTTTCACTTTTCACCCTGAACTTCGCTGATTAGCAAAAGAATCTAAAAATTATGATGGAATTATGCCAAACTGTATCAAATTATGATAAAAAATGTTTGTTAGATGTCAAAAGGGGTAAAATCATGCTAAAAAGCATAATTATGCCAATTCTGGCAACAATGCATTGAAAATGGTTCTGCTTAGCTTTACAGTATCGTCGTCAGTATACTAGCAGTAAAAATGGAAATTATCATTAATGCTTGCACGCCAATCGCATCTTTGATGAAAGGGCGCCAAAAGTGTAGAAAACGCGCGTTGGAACTGGAACTACTTTCTTGCCATTAGCGCGTAAAGGTTAATACCTGTGCAGTGCGCGCAAAACGGATGTTATCTGCGCGTACTTATTATATTTGACTTCCGATATGGCGCTTGACTACGTCATAAAGCACAAATGCGAGGCACAAAGGTGAAGCACTGGTCAGGTTGGAACGCGAAGCTATTGTTCCTGCAGCGGTTCTTCAATTTGGTATTTGTATACGGTTTTTCTATTTAACTATATGGAAAAAGAGGGGAGGGGTGGAACATCTCTGTGAAAAAAAGAAAAATAAAGAAAGAAAAAGCATCGTATTTACTTTTCTTTCTCTCTCTCTTTCTCTCTCTCTCTCTCTCTCTCCTTTTTTTTTTTTTTTTTTGGGGGGGGGGGGTGTCGTCATTCGATGATTTGGACACATGCCCCTCTCATTCATGTGCCCCCGTAGCTAGGCAAGTCTTTAATAATACAGTGTACGCAACTAGCTATGACTACCAACCGGATTACACGACTTCATATACTTTTCCAAAATTTAATTAGTTCATACCCGGTCCATTAACCATCTTGCTATCCAGCACATAGGCTGCGTATTCATTTAAGCCATTCAACAAAATATTTCATAAGCAAACCACCTTCTAATAATTTCATCACGCAAGATGTTACATAATTGCATCTTTCGACTACCCTTAAGCCAAAACGATATTTTAACTAACTTCCTTCAAACACCAACCATGCCAATCCCGTCCCTTCAAGTTAGCGAAAATGTATCAAAGTATGGAATAAATTTGTCCCTCTTCTCTCTTGGCTACAGGTGATAAAATTAAATACACACTTTTATCTGAGGAAGCGGAGTAAAAATCGAAGGGCCAGGATCTAAAAATCACATTTACTAGCGGCGTTGATCCAGACCCAGGAATCTGAAGAGGGGCGTAATCTCCCCCTCCCTTCCCTCCCCCCCCCCCCTTTCGACAAGCAAGAAAATACATTTTAGGTGCCTTTTGAGTGAAAAGTTTGAAGAAAACAAGAGAGGGGCGTGCACACTTTTAGGTTTCTTGTAATATAATACCACATTATCATGATTATGTTGTTGAAGGCGGGGTAACCCGGTGATGATGCCCCTCCCCCTTACTCTTCCACTGACCCCACCCATCCTCCAGATCGAATGGGGGCTACGTGCCTCAAGACAAAGTGACCACTTAAACATGATGTGTTGATTGAACCCTTGATACGTAATTCAAACAAAGAATTACATCTCAGTGTATGTAACCCCCTCCTAACCTCGAAACGAACCCCAAGACGTCTGGACGTGGCGAATGAGAGAACGTTATCGATGACCACTGGCAATGGCGGATGCAGGAACCTATGTCGTGGGAGGTGGGGGGGGGGGGGAGTCAGATGTTTATTGACAAGCCCCCTCCAAAAAAAGGGGGGGAGAAAACTTTGAAGTAGTGATTAGGATCTAGTTGTTATTTCTGAGCCATTTTAGTATTGCTTCTTTGCATGATGAGGCAATGAGGGTTCAACAAAAAAATATGAAAACAAATGCATTGGATGGTGGGGGTGGGGTGTCGTGCAGGACCAAAATAAGCATGTACGCGATTCGGACGTGCAGTTCAGTGTTGGCAACAGATCCTCTACTGGTAATATTAGAAGCATGATAGAAGGTTGTTGCATCAGAAATAAATGTCCATGGTCGCCTCATTTAAGGTGTACGGTTATACGGTATCGTTGTCTGAAGGCTCAAGGAGTATATTTGTAGTTCCTTCAGCGCATGCAACATTTTAAAAATGCCTTTATTTTGTATCATAAAAGCATGCAAAGCCAGATGCCCATGAAAGTTTAGCCAATTATGATTCCCGACATATCTAAAATAAATTGTGGGAATAACTATAAAGCATGAGGGTGAACCCCACCGCCCCTCCTTCTCTCTCTCTCTCTCTCTCTCTCTCTTTCTTTAATTTAATTCCGCTTTCACACTCTTTTCTGTATCCTCATAACACATCCTATCTTTGTGACATTTTCAACTTTTCATTTCCAGTTTCCAGTCAATATCATCAATATCATGTGAATATAAACACTGATAACTATTCTTTTTTTTTTACTAAGCTCTAATAGATAAACATTCATATTTAAAGAGTTTTAACACATAGGTCTATACATATTACTATGAGCGGAAGTCAGAGCTTTAAAAAAATGCCAACATTTCATTATACACAGAAACACGTAATACTCGGAATCATTTTGAAAATGTCAAGACATTCATCTTGCTTTGTACTTGATGACTAACCAAACTACCTCTTTCAACATAATTATTTTCAATTGGTTTGCCTTTTTATGAGGAAATTATAAACATTATAAAAGGGATAGGACCCTCAGCCATAACGGGGGGGGGGGGGGGGGGGGGTCAAGTATGCCTTACATTGGTTGATTTTATGCATTGATATAGTATTTGCACAGGCCAGTGTAAGTCAACTTTTCTTCTGTTCTGAGAGGCCCCCTCTCCCGTAATTAATACCGACATAACATAAGTTACACTCAGTGGCGGCACCAGGATTGTTAAAGTGGGGGGGGGGCAAATGGAGGGCAAAAGGAAATGTTGGGGGGGGCAGGGGCAGTCAATTTTTTTTTTCCGTGTATGGAAAAATCGAGTGTGAAGCGCGAGTTTTAGTCGCTTACACACATTTTAATATCAATTTTGCGAGAAAGCGAAGCGAGCGAACGAAAAAATAACCCCTTTTTTTGGTTTTTAATCGCATTTTTGAATAATTATTCTGAAATATGACGAGCGAGCGAAGCGAGCGAGCCAAAAATGGCTAAATTTCTTGTTTTTAATCGCATTTTAGAAAAGAAATTTAAAAATATGACGAGCGAGCAAAGCGAGCGAGCCGAAAATAACCACTTTTTTGGTTTTCAATCAAAGTTTTAAAGAGCTGAAAATGGTATTTTAGAGCACTTCACAGCTTGAATATGATGCTTATGACAACATCTACTTATTTTCAAAATTTTTCTTTTCAGTCCTCAAAATTTCTGGGGGGGCAACTGGGGGGGCAAAGCTTCTGAGTGGGGGGCAAATGCCCCCCATGCCCCCCCCCCCCCCGTTTTGCCGCCACTGGTTACACTGTGTTAAAAAGTGAACAGGTCTGTAGATTTGATAATAATTCCCATTACTGCATGCAGCAGAGGTGCCGTAGTCGAGTAGTTTAAGGCGCTTGACTGGAGACGCGAAGGTCCCGGGTTCGATCCCCCGGCGCGGAACTTATGCCCTTGAGCAAGGTATTTTATCTACATTGCTGTTTTATAGTCTATCAAATAAAAGTGATGTGCTATTATGCATACTGATACCAACGTTTGCATGTGTTGTTTTAAAAAAAATAAGATTGCATTTACTATAATCAGGGAGTTATTTATTTTGCCTTCATCGATAATGCATTCAGGGCAGGTGATTTCAAATGTATAACGAACCAACAAAATCCTTCTCCACAAAGCCACCCTCCATATCCATTTGCAAACGATGATGATGATGATGATGATGATGATATGATGAGGGTGATGTTGATGTTGATGATGACAACGACGACGATGATGACGGTAATCATGATGATGATGATCACATGATAAAAATCGTCTTCGTTTTGTTTTTTTCTTTTTTTGTTTTTGAATTTGTTGTTTTGTTTTTTACTCTTTGTAAAAGAAGAAAGGGGGAAAATGATGACTCTTTTCCTCCGAATTGGTGAGAAATACTGTTTGATTCATTGGGAGGTGTGTATGCACGCTGACTCACTCGATGATGCGACCCGAGCATTCAGCCACGACTTCCCTATCAGCTGTTATCTAGTCTTGAATGTTCAGACTTCTTTTTATAAGGGTCAGAGAATATCGGTACAAATAACATTATTATGAACATATAATTTTTCATTTCCGTAAACTGAAGATTATTATCATTTAGAAAAGTACTTCGTTGTGAAGGATGCTTAATGTACACGATTTTCATGATCGTTAAACTAAGCTCCAATAGACCATCAAACTTTATTTTGACAACTGGACTGTGCTTTAAGACTAATAATATCAGCTGTCTTCGACTGACGAGAAAGTTCTAGTCGTTGCTTATTACATGTACTTGTATTAAAGCTCCTTCATTTCGGGGATGGTTGGTGTTCAAAGTTGTTTGAAAAAAGGAAATCTCCGCTAATTTATTCAGTGTTTCACCTCATCAAATTTCTTAGGACTTCTTCTTTCTGAACATTTTGTGTAAAATTTGATGTTAGAAATTTAACACAAAATCGGAATGCTTTCCTAAATACTGAAGTGTGATGTTGTTGATGTTTACGGTATCGCTTTGTTGTTTTATTTGGTAAATTTCATCAATAAAACTTCATGACAAACTTGTGTCTGTCAACATTTTTACTGATTGGAGTGGTTTTCTTTCAAGCCTGGTGGGGAGGGGGGGGGGGGGTCCTAGATAATTACAATCAGCAGAGCAATGAAAATGATAGATTGCATTAAGATCGATTAAATATGTATTATGCGTTTTGTGTAGTTTCGTTCAAAAATGCTCTCCGGTCCTCACATCCGTTGTCTTTCCGTGTTAAAAGTTAACAAAGATAGCTAGGATGAAATTCGTTTTAGAAAGTTTCCTGGAAAAGTTTCATGAGGAGGAGAGAATGAAAGGAAGATGAAAGGAATATGGAGAGAGAGGGAGAGAGAGAGAGAGAGAGAGAGAGAGAGAGAAGCAATCTTATTAATGAGTGAGGAGGGAGTGAGATCTCTAGCTCATTATGGTTCTGAGCCTATGAAATTCCGGCATCCAGGCGATGGTCCGGATGGTGCAGTTTTTCCCGCGCTTTCTTTCTTTCTTTCGTCAGGAGTGATCGGTATCGGTTTCAGGTGAATGTAAATGTTGTTAGTATTCTGCGGTGCAGACGACAAGTTTTGGCGGGAAGTTCACGAAAGAGGTTGCACAAGCGGCAGAGCTCTAACCATAACTCATTGATTTATTTCTTTACCTTAACCACGTAAACGCGGTCATCGTCCATCGTGGAATTTTCCCCTTTCTATCTCCACCGGGTTGGCATATAATAGTGCTGTAGATGCTCAATGACAATTCATAACTTCAAAGTGTAACCACAAAAATAATGTCAAGGAAAGTTTCATATTTATACCTCAGAGTATTGTGTCCGATTTTCTTTTTTTTTTTTTTTTTGTAAACAGGAAGTGTTTATTCAGTTATGATTATTTGCACGATTTCGTTCTCTCTCACATACGCCCCATCTCTCTCTCTCTCTCTCTCCTCTCTTTCATTCACTTTCTCTTTCTCTTTAGCCCCCTACTAAGGGACACATTTCCAACTTCCAAGTGAATATCTGACATAATTTTTTTTTTTTTTTTGTTATTGTTCTGTATAATAAGCGGGATAAACGGGATAAATGCCCAAATGCATCACCTTATATGAACGCCCCTGCAGCAAAAAAAAAAAATAAAAAAAATAAATAAATAAACAAATAAATAGATAAATGATAATAATAATAATAATAATATTAATAATAATAATAATAATAATAATAATAATAATAATAATAATAATAATAATAATAATGATAATAATGATAATAATAATAATAATAATAATAATAATAATAATAACAATATATATATATATATATATATATATATATAGAAACTGAAAGAAAACAAAACTAAACCAACCCCAAAAAAATCGATAACGAAAATGACATGATTATTCTGATTAAAACAACAACAATAACAACAACAACAACAAAATAAATGACATCTGGCTTATCCTACATGAACCACATTCCTACAAGAAGAGTGGTTTGCTGTGCCAAAATCTAAATGCGCATCTTGTTTTTCGTGAAGACCCTGAAAGAGGAGAATGTGCAAAACTCGTCACATCCTCAATTGCAATTATCGGGCAAAAATGTTTGTCATTATGGTGCTACGCGGATCGTGCTCTGTAGACTATCCCCCAAATGTTAATGTTTGCTATATAAGGAGATGTGTAAGGTGAGTGTATAGAAGTAGTATTCATGACTCGATTCATGAATGAATAATGTGATACACACAAGCTCGCCCAGAGCAGCCTGCCTGCATGTGTAGCAGGATGACTCACTAGCTGCCTATCATTAGGCATACTCATGTTGCGACCATCTCGGTTATCTACTTCTACTACCTCCTTAAAGGCAACCCACATTCCCGGGCCCACACATTCAGAGAAAAACAATCACAGAACACATACGTGGATGGAGATTTTAAAAAATATTAGTGCAGATCTTATATGTTTTGAAAACTTTCACTTGGTATGTTTACTTGTGATCCCCCCCCCCCACACACACACCCATATACGCCCCATTCGCCCCCAAGAATATTGAAATGTCTTCTAAGTTGTTGTTGGTGTTGTTTTTACAATCTTGAACAAAACAGCCATAATTGTGCATGATTCATAATGGAACATGAAAAATCACAAGTACTTTTTAAAAAAAAGAAGAACAACAACCCCCCCCCCTCTCATTTCCGATGCCTTTGACGGGGGGGGGGGGGGAGGGGAGGGCTGCAAAAAGATAAATATCAATGAAAAACTGCTTTGTACTTGAATCTCACTTTCCTTCTAGTTTTCAATAGCGAATCCTGATAATATAGGCAGGGGTTTAATCAAAATGGCGCGCGATCACAGGTCTGAGCTCGTTTGATTGTTTGTTTCTATTTTTGTTTGTTTGTTGGTTGATTTTTCCTTTGACGATGCATGTTTGATGTATACTACAAAGCCTAGGTTTCTAAACATAATTATAATTTACATAAACATTTTGCTTCCAGGCCAAACCGACCAATGAGCAAAGCATTATTTTGCGCCTCAAACTTTTAACAAAGATTTTACAATAGCTGCGAGATATTATCTTTTTTTTCAGTCAGGACAGTCGTCGTAATACGCTGATTCAAAGTACAGTTGTGAGGTGATTTCGAAGTATTGCACAAGTGAAAGTAATTCAATTGCCATTCGATTGCGAAATCTTTCAAAGGCTATCTGATCTTCCTCCTAATACTTAGTCATTATAAAAGCCTATTTTGGAAAGGATTTCATTGCATGAATGTGATGAATCCATGTTCCCCAATTCTATTATCCATACAAAAAGAAAAAAAATCATTTGAGCCTCCACCCCCCCCCCCCCCCCTCCGGTCAAACTTTACAGTGTTATCAAAGTCTTAGTTATATGGATTGACCAATAACTGAAACCTAATCAAGCGAGTTTGAATATTGATTAACCTGTACGATGAAATGAAATATAGTTCCCTGCCCCCTTTGGTTCCCATGCACCCCCTTCATGTTACTAAATTGCATCGCAGTATACATCTTTAAAGAAAAGGCGGTGGATGTAATACTGTTTGTGTTTATCTCTGTGTGCGTGTGTGGGGGAGGGATGGGTATTATGGAATGGGGAGATTTATCTAAAACCTTCATCTCCTCCCCCCCCCCCCCCCACTAGATAATTCAAAATATTATGATGCACAGTCAGCGTGCTAAAAGGCTTACCATTGAAATAACTTTGGAGAATTTTGTTATCACTCTGTGTGTCTTTAAGAGTGGATGTCGTTAGGTTAAATACCTCCCTTTTAGCTACGATTCTCGTAAAATGGGCGTTTCGTGTCAACCATTATTGCACCGAACCATTATTTCCACCATGTTTCGCAACCCAACAGATTTCATGGTTTCGGCCGTAGATGGCGCTTTTCCATTTCGCTCGAAAATAGCAATATGGGCGTTGAGTCAGTGCATGTGCAATACTTTTTCTCCACCCACTCAAAAGAGATTATTAATCATAGTTTCTAAGAAAGTGTTAGCAACATTTTCAAACTTTTACGTAATTTTCAACTCAAGGAAAGAGAAATTCCAAATTATCGGAATGAAAAACAGCCTGTCTAACCCCCAAACAATAATCATAATTGTACCACAACTCCCCCCAAAATATTTATGGCTCACCAACTCGATTTTTATTTCCTGGCATGTTGATAAATCGTTGGGCGTGTGACTGTATTGCAGTAGCTGGAAACGGTTACAACAAAAAATGCAAACATTAATCACGTTACCTGCAGAGATGATAACCTTCAGATTTCCGGAAGGAAATCACCATGGTATAAAAAATGTTCTAAAAATCGAAGCGGTCTAATGATAATCGGCAATATGGGCGACACAGCGTGTTGTGTGAAGTGAATCTTCATACAACTTTCCGAAACTCTTCCAAAAGTCTGCAATTTGTATAGAACAAAATATTAGTCAAAATCCGTTATTAGTATATATACAGAACTCGTAATTCTGTAAATTCTGATGTTAGCATTATTGGATCGAGCTATAGGGAAACTCTTGCAATATGAAATTAATTTTGTCAAAATGGTCTTTCGTTGAATTCAAGGACTGCATGAATTCTTCATTCTTTATTACCTTATACTGCCTTTCCTTTTTCATAATTATGCTTGAAAACAAAAATAAACGTCACATTTTTATTTTTCATGAAGTATAATAATAACCATTATGATTCTTCTCTTGGTTCTTCTAGTCTTGATCTCGATCTCTCTCTCTCTCTCTCTCTCTCTTCCTCTCCCCCATCATTATCCGCACCTCTCTTCTAAATAGAATCATTTGGAATTGAAACTTCCGAGATATATAAGAACGAACGGAGACAAATTCAATATTAGCTTTAGCTATATACCAATCAAACATTAGACACGTTAGATGTTATTACTTCTGATTACAGAAGAAAGAACACGGAATAACGTTCATTGTGTCCTGTGTCAAAAGCTTCTTTTAACAGAAACCTTTGTAGAATGACAGAGTCGGTATTCGGTTGAAAATAATTGAGTAGTTAGTGGATCAATATTACATGTGGAAAGAACGAATTATCAGTCTCGCTTTATCTCCCCTCAAAGGGCACGGACGATAACTCTTTTTTTTTTAACAACACATGCACACTTTGGTATCAATATGCATATAAGCACATTCATTTATTTGATATACGATAAAAGAGCAATGTAGATAAAATGCCTTGCTCAAGGGCATAAATGCCGTGCTGGGGATCGAACCCCCAACTTTCGCGTCTTCAGTCAAGCGCCTTAAACCTCTCGACTATACGGCACCTCTCCGGTAAGTTGGTTCCAATAAAACAAAGCAAAGCAAAAAACAAAAAACAAAAACAAAAAAAAAAATCGCCGAAAAACAATGGAAATAACAAGCAAAACAAAACAAGTAACAAACTAAATAAGAGAAAACATCGATTGTAAAAATGACTTAATGCAGATTAGTTAAAGCTTAACTAAAATTATATGGAATTAAAAAAGTTTATCACTTTGAAAATTGTGATTCTTTTTTTTTTTTTTTTTTTGGTCAATTCTGTGACGTACCTTTCAAACACTTAGCACCGTTGCTTTTCGCGTGAAAACAATGAAAACAATTACAAAATAAAAATAATGAATATCTATTATCATTAAAGGAAATGGTCTAATTACATATTTCTCGACTGTGTATTCATGTTTTTACACATCTCTTCTGTGAAATGACAAAAAAGTGGAATTTGTGAGAAAAAAATCAGTACGAAGCATAATTAAAGATACTTGAAATGTAACTATGTCACAAATTTGACAGTTTATGTTTGGGTGATTACAATTCTGCAAAATTAAAATTGTCGGTACATATTCTTATTACAATCATTATCCATAAACGTTTACCATACAGAAGATCAGTTTCTTCGTTATCTGCCATAATATAAGAAATTGAAAACCAAGATGTGATTCCCCTTTAATGAACCATAGTAATAAGCCCTAGGATTCCTAAGTATTCTTCATCCGATGTAACGGAATTGAGATTACCTTTACTTTAATCATTATGTTTCAAAAACGGTCAAAGATCAGACGATAAAAGAAAAAGTCATTAGTCTTCATCCGAGTTTATAATACCCGACTGTTTGAAGAGTGAAGAGAAATTGGGGTGTCGCTTGCCCCCTCTTTCATAATGCAATAATTGTGTATTGTCAGAAAGTTGTGGTAAGAGGCGAATGAATAAAGACGATGAAAGATCGTTACCTTCGTGTCTGAGTCTAAAGCTGCATATAATAAGCGACCGCCCATCAGCAAATTTGGTGAGATAATGAACTCTTTTTCGGTCGATAGAATCGCAAGAGGAATTGGTGGAAGTTTATTCGGGGCACTTTTTAAAGCTCTTGACTCATATAGTCTACCGATCCTTTGAAGAAGTGAAGTTGGTCTATCGACGTACAAGTCTTGAAGAGGATTCCTTATCAAAGAGTAAAATAGGTTGGGATGACAGGGGTATTATCCGCGCTCTTGATAGGTGGGTAAAAGGGGTAATGAAAAGGACGGAGAGGGGTAAAGAAAAGGACAAAGAGGGGTAATGAAAAGGTTGGAAAGGGAGCAAAAGTGCAAGCGACACCTAGTGGGATTTGGATTACGGAAGGCGTGAGAGTGATCAAATGAAAGAATTATATTGTTGATAGGGAGCTGATAATTAGGATGGCATTGATAAATGAGGGGGCAGGAGTATACCCTTGCCCTTTATTAAGGGGTAACGAGTTTGGGATCGCATTCTTCAGACTTCCTGGAGGCATTGTGAAATCATTTTTAAATCATGACTTTCGTTTGTTTACAATCTTTCTTCTTCTTCTTCTTCTTCTTCTTCTTCTTCTTCTTCTCTTCTTCCTTTTCTCCTTCTTTTCATTCATCTCTTTCTCATCCTCCCCTTTCTTTTTTCTCTCTTCTTCTTCTCCTTCTTCTGGTTTTCCTCCTTTTCACTTTACTAATTTTTTTATTCTTCTCTTTCTCATCATCCTCTTTCTTTTCGTCTTCTTCTTCTTCTTCTTCTTCTACTACTACTACTACTACTACTACTACTACTACTACTACTACTACTACTACTACTACTACTACTACTACTACTACTACTACTACTACTACTACTATTACTACTACTACTACTACTACTTCTCCTTCTTTTCTTCTTCTATTTCGTATTCTTCTTCTTCTTCTCCTTCTTCTTTATTGAACTAATTTTCAATTATCCCGTGATGGCCAGACCTCGCACCTAAAATTTTATTCAAAGAACAGAATCAAGACGTGGGGCTCGATGGCAGCTCAGAAGAATTTAGTTCCGTGGAATTATAGAAAATTGCTATCTTCCCTCAAAAGAAAAAAAAAGAGAAACAATGGAATTTAAAAAAATAAAGAAAACTATGTTCACCAAAAGAAGTAAAGAATGCGAGAAAATGTCCACATGAAAGTTATTATGGACAGGGGCAGCAGCATAAGCAGGGGCGCCCCATGATTTTTCAAGAGGTAAAAAAGGAGGAGAAAAGGAAGAAAAACGAGGAGGAAGAAGAAAGCAGAGTGTGGGGAAAGAGATGGCTGGGTCATACAACTATACCCCTATTTGTTCATTTAAAACGTAAATAACTCACCTATATGGGTCATCTTGCCCCCATCAAAATACCCTGGCACTGCCCCTGGTTACAGAAATATTGGTACTTGCCACTTACACACAAAATGAAATAGCATTTGGGAACAGTGGTCCTGCAGTATGGCAGGCCCATACAATGATCTTGTGCCCTAATCTTGGCGAGATGTCCTTGAAAAGGCCCCCTCACACCTAACCGAATTGCCTGAAATATGCCTTGCGATGGCTGGCGAAAGGCATTTTTTTAAAAATCGTTTTCAATGGTAACTGATAGTAAATCATATTTACCCTTCGTGTTTGGGTTCGTACACCTTCGGAACTAACAGCTGCGGTTATTCAAATTCGCGCGGAAATTTTGAACATGTTTAAAATTTCCCGACGAATTGAAAAATCGTTGGTCATCTGTTTGAATTCGCATCTCTTATTTAGTCTGCGGTAATCGTTCGTTTATCGTTCGTGTGTTATTGTCGCGCATAGTCCCTCATCGCGCTTTTGCCAAAGTGGACCGATCTCGAAAGAACCCTTAACGAAGCAACACGATGACAAACGCCCGATCTATTCCCTCGTCTTCGTTTTCTAATCGCACGCCATATCAAACCATTGCTCACTGTTCGTTCGTCTTATTGGGTTATATCAACCCTTCGCTCGCCTTCGGCTGCAATTTACTCAAAGAGGTGAACCGAAAAATCGATATCCTTCGCATGTCATATTTATCCTTCGCTTACCGTTCGTTGATAAAATTTGACAATAGTTACTGATCGCATGATTTGACTGAAATTTTATTTGAATTCGTTGAATTCGCGTGCATTTCGTGCATTTTTCCCATTCGTCACCCTTCGTCCGCCTACATTCGGTCAGGTGTGAGGGGGCCTTAAGCTAGGACTTGGCTACCCTTTGGATTGGGAAATCCCCCCCCCCCCCCTCCCCTTCGAAAGCGAAGTGGGCTGTCTCAAACAGATAATAAAGCAAATAACAATGTGCCCCTCTTCCAAATTTTGACTAAGACACCTAAATTGTGTTTTTTTTTCTTCTCCCTATGACATACCGTATGATACGAAAATAATGAAAACTACAAGATGGATGGATTTCACAACACTTTTATGTTACTGTTATCCCCTGACAACGATAACAAAATGTTTAGGAGGGAGTTTCGTTTCATGTGCCTCGAGAAGCGCTCTAATTTCAATCGCAGAATGTGTATTAGTGAATGGAGGAGTGCCCCCGTTTCTTCGTTTTCACATCCTTCTCTATAAAAAAAAAACCTGTAAATATTATTATTGTGTAAAAACGAGATATCAAAATGAAAAACTGCCCCGTCACAATGGTGGAAATTTCAGTAACCATTAGGCCAAATAAAAATTAACCTTAGTTTCTGGTCCCCTTCTCCTTCCTTTTTTTTTTTTTTTTTTTTTTTTTTGCCTGCCTCAGAATTTTTGTTATTGTTTTTATCAATGTATTTTTATCATAAAACGAAATTAATATTAATCTGAGTGCATATGGACAATAAATAAGCCTTATAAGGTGACAAAAATCATTTATATCGTGCATCCTTACATTCCTTTTAGCCTTTAAGTGCTTAAGTGAAACTGAGGGGAGAAACAATAGCATTTTTATTTACAAATATCAAAACAAGGATCCCCTCTCCTCCTCAGTCAGAAAATAACTGGACGAAAAACTAGGAATCTGTATAACTTGGCCTTATAAGTGAACTGTGTATTTCTGTAAGCCCACGAAAGAAATGAAACTTTCTTTGGTGGGAAAATGGACAGATCTTCATCGCTTACATTTTACAGTCTCATCCCAATCGAACGCGAGGAAACCGCTTTTATGGCAGACTTAGTTTCGGTCTATCGCTGATGATCCTTAAATTGAGGTCTGACCATCTTTTGTCGGTCCTCTGTCTCAGGTGTTCTATGTGTGGTCCTGTGATTAACTGGCCGTGGATAATCCCGACAGTTATGCGTCTTTTTAGTTCATCGCTCGGTCGATATTACGTCAGAGCGGGTCCCCATGGTAAAATCCCGTCCCTTTAAAATGGCGCCCCTTCCAAATTTTTCAGTTCGAGTCAAGGCCACATAATGTAGTGAAAATGTTGGGATCCGTTAAAATGTATGATAATTGTCATAATGTCTGTTATAGGATCAGACTTATCAATATCAGGCTCAGTTCCGGATTAGACATCTTTATTGGTCTATCAGAACCATTCAGAAGGCCGGATAAATCATTTTATGTGCGTTGGGGGAATTCCGGTGAACACCGGGCTGGACATTAGTGATGATATTGTTCTGTTCTGTTCTTTTTCGCGTTTCCAACATGTGACGTTCATGTACAAAGATATGTCATTTTAGATACATTTCTTCCCCTTCCGCATATTTCCCATGATTTTGTCGTGATCCTCATCATTATAGGCCTACCAATTCTCGGGTGATTTCAGTGTTAATTGCATTCTTCTCCGTGAAGCTATAACATGATTGCGAAGGATTGCTTTTTAAAGCAGTTCTTCCTATCTTTGATTTTAAAAGGGGAAAAGGGGAAAAAAATGGAGTTAGGAAGGGGAAATATTGAAACTTTTTTTTTCACCTTTGACCATGTTGAATCTACCTTGCATAATCTCAGACACGATATTAGATGACGAGAAACAACATTTGTTTGATGATTATTTCCTTTTCTTGATATTCGTTTAGAAAATGAAGACTCACTGGTCGGCATCATTCCGTTAAGTGTCGACCCACTTCTTTGATTGTTACGTCATAATAGAACCGTGGTGTGCAGACTGTGCACTGCCGTCACCGGGAAATAGAATCTTTGGGCGTGGTTGGGTGGCGGATTACAAATTCAGGGTCTAACAGACAAGCGAGTTTCAGTGAGCTTGCACAAAAGGAAACTGCGGCAAATGTTTGGGTGAGTGATGTGAATTGTTTGGGGGTTTAAGAACATCACTTCGAATGAGTACTGATGATAAGGATAACTGACGAATAATGGTTGATTGAAACTTGAAAAAGAACACCAAAAACAAAAACATAAAAATTGCGCTCATCTTAGGGCATCTCGGCTTGGTCGCTTAAAAAAAAAAAAAAAGTTATTTCACCATTTTACTAATAGGTCAAGGAGTGCTTGATATTTTTTTTTTCTAAATTTAGCATAGATTTTCGTGCTTAACTGACAGCCAATCCACAAAAGAACTGTAGAATTACATGAGTAATTGACTTGAAATTACATGGATGACGGAACAAACATTAATTGGTAGAAAAACAACAACACATGGTTGAGGAATGTATTATTCAGTTAACGAAATAAGTCAATACTGGACTGACGAAAATTGACATTATTTGTGTGCCGAGAGAAGATTTAGTGCTTGATAAAATCAGATTTACTTGCTCGGTGAAATCAATAATATATGATTGACGAAATCAATATTACTTGCTTTTACAAGAATGAAAAATTCTTGGTTGCCAAATTTATTCATACTGATACGTTGACGAAATGGAAATGATACGGGTGACGAAATGAGCATTATTTGTTCGGCGAAATTTGGTTGACAAACTAAGTGATAGATTGACGAAATAAATGTTTGGTTTACGAAAAAAAAGTTTGTTTGGTTGACGAAAAAAGTTTGTTTGGTTGAAGAAAAAAAGTTTGTTTGGTTGATGGAATCAAATTCGCTTGGTTGTCGAAATAGAATTTGTTTGGATGACGAAATAAATTTTGTTTGCATGGGCGTCGATCCCGGGGGGGGGGGGGGGTGGGGGATATATCCCCCCAATATTTCGGTCAGGGGGGATGGCCTGTACAATAATCCCCCCAATAATTTACCATGAAAAAAATGAAAAAATTCATAGCCTCCTATATAATCCTAAAAAACAAACAAAAGTAAAGACAAAGGCAGAGTCATAGAATAAAGAGCAAAGAAACATTTTTTTTTTCAAAAGGAAAGGAAAAGGAAAAGGCTTTCAGCGCTCGCTCGCTTCGCTCGCTCGCATGTTAAGTATCCCAACTAATGAGGTTATAATACTTTCTCTATGAAAACAAATCAGTTTACATTTGTCTTTCTATCAAATAAATAGTATGCTATTATTGTTCTACTCGCATTTAATATCTTTTGTTATCTTAACCAATGCCAGTTAATATTTTTATCAGGGTTTATTATGAAATGAAACTGGTTTGCATCTTGTCTTTCTATCCAATGTTATACTATAATATAACTGCAAGAAGTCGAACGGGAAGAAGACCCACGACAAAAGAATTTTCATGAGATAATGGCCTGTGACCGGTAGCCTATTCCTGTCATACCAAAAATGAGAAAGGAGGATGCTGATAAAATTTATGTTATCAAAATCATAAGACTGGAGTAACAGTACACTAGAACCTAGCTGTTCTCAATATTAAAAAAATAGCCCTTTCTCGCGCGCTCGCTCCGCTCGCTCATAGAAACAAGATCAGGAGGCAAGCGCTCTTGTTCCCTCAGCAACATGTCCGAATATTTTAATATTTTTACAGCGAAATGATACATAATAAAATTCATCTAATTTATTTTGGTGGAAATTCTACGTTTTATTAGAAAGAAACAGAGATTTTGCCGGTAGCTCGCTTCGCTCGCTCATATAGAAACAAAATGGTTTTAGATCAGTAGATGGCAAGCGATGCGCCAAAAAAGCATTTTGGCAATTAAGTGATCAAAAACTATTCAGATATCTTTGAGGCTATCAAGGAATGTAATTTTTTTTCCTCGCTCGCTGCGCTCACTCTAATATGTAATGTAGATATTTTATAGACCTATAGTGGATTTTGATGACAAAATAACACTGCATCACTAAAGGAATGTGTTTTCCCCTATCTTGCCTCCCTCGTCTGTGATATTTGAAATATAGCCTGGTTTAGGAAAGTATATAATGCAGTGAGGTGCTGAATTAGTCCAACATCTTATATTGCTTGAGTGTACTTTGGCGACAAATAACATTTCATTTATAGCTAGAAAGTGGAATTTTCGGCTCGCTCGCTTCGCTCGCTCGCAAAATAAGAATTGGGATGGTTCATACTCTAAATAAACGTTCAGTTCCCTAAAGCTTTCATTCAAGTAATGAGGATGTACCTCCGCGATATAGTTTGAAAACAATTTTTGTGCGGTTAATTGGAGGAACGGTAGATTAGACTAATAATGCAGAGATGTGGGCAGCAAAAACAGGTCCTACCCCCTCCCCCCGCTTAATTAGTCTATCCTTCGCGTTTGAACCTCCACACCCTTTCCCCGCTCGGTCGCTTTGCTCCGCGGTCGAGGATATTCGGCATCAGTCATCCCCCCCCCCCCCCCCAACCGCGAACACAAATCGACACCCATGTTTGTTTGGTTGACGAAATAAAATGCGTTTGGTTGACGAAATAAACTTCGTTTGGTTGACAAAATAAACTTTGTTTGGTTGACAAAATGAAATCTGTTTGGGGGACGAAATAAACTTTGGTTGACGAAATAAGCTTTGGTTGACGAAATAAACTTTATTTGGTTGCTGAAATAAACTGGTGGACGAAATATACAAAATGAACATGATTGACAAAATTCTTCTGGTTGATGAACTAATGCTGACGAAAGGAATATATTTTTGCGCCAAAAACAAACTTAATGAAGTAGATGTTTATTTTTGCCGGATGAATTAATCAACAATATGTTGTAGACGAAATCAACATAAAATGATTGACGAACAAAATATTTCTTTATTTCACTGTGAAATTACCAACTTGTGAAAAAAAAAACTATAATCATAATCCACAAGAAAAGAACATGGCAGTCTTTATAAGAACCCCCCCCCCCTCAAAAAAAAATGGGATGGAAGGGATTTCATCAAAGACCAAGCCAGCAGCTGCGGCGTCTTGCGCCAGCAAAATGACACCATTTATGGCGCCTCCTACCGTCGAAAATCCTTGACATCGGCGGCTTCGTCATTGAACTATTCTTCTCTTTTCCTCACAAAAGAACCTTGTAGATATATTATGTGACAGTAAAAGCTCGACGCTACAACCCCACACAATGCACGCTACAAGTTAGCAAATACCGGCAATCAATATAACGCCTCGTCAAGAATTAGAGCCCCTTTTAAAACCCAAATGAATCAAGGAATTCGATACTTGAGCAACGTAGGTATTAGAATTAAGTTCGTTCTTTAAGGAGGAAAAACAACATTAAAGTTGATTGGAAATTGATTACGATAAATTACACCTCTATTTTCTGGATTAGGTTCGTGTTTTATTCATGAAATCGTTCCTTGTGACTCTTATTCTGATAATTTGTTACTTGCCGACTGATACGGAACAATAAATTTTGAGTGCTCTAGGAAACAGCACAATTGTCGGACATTTTTATGTCCCCCGTCAAAAAGTCTCAACATCATTTCCTTACAAATGCATATTTCGAGATAAGATGGACTAAATAAATGTTCCAAAAGTGTTTGCCATTTTAATAAGTGTGACTACAAAAAAACAAATGAATTTGATATTTCTCATGATATCGGAAAATAGACCTATTTACTAACTTTATGCATAGACGTACTTGTTGAACAAAAGCTTCCCTTGACAACTAAGAAGCTTGCCAGAAGCTTTCCCGAAATAACAACAACTAATGTAAGCAAACTGGTTTCCATCTATTCAGATGCCATTATGCATATAACAGGTGAACTGCATAGTTGGTAACCAAGAGTTATGGAGAGAAACGTGCATAAATTTGAATACATTATAGTAAACAGGTCTATTTAATGTCGGTCACAACATTTCGTAATATAAAAGATGATATTATCGAATATTTCTGTGAGTTACAATAAAAAGAAATTTCATAGCAAAAAAGAGCTAATCTTAACTTTACATGCACAAAATTATTTTTTTTTAAAGAATCTGAAATCTGAAATTGAGAATTTAGGTATTTTAATACCTATCCGAGTTCGAAAACTCGGATCAAACAAGAGCCATAACACTGCTGTAAAACTTTTGGCGCCAAAAAGTTTGACAAAAATTCTTACGAAGTTCATCTGCAGTTCAACTCGCCAGTGAGACACTGCTTCTGCATTCCAGAAGGTAACTTACAAGAGTGGGGTACATTTTAAAAGCCGCCTTTGCCTTTGATAAATCGGACGATACGCGACTGTCGTGTCAAAAATAGCCCCGGTGATCGTTAACATTATCGATCCTGGGCCTAATAGAGGACCTTCGACAGTGGTCAGGGTCCTTTCAGGGTCTCGGGACCCAAGGTAATTAGTCCAGGTCCTGTTCTGAGGCATGTCATTGTGTGTACATAAGATACATTCCGATATTGAAAAAGCAATTACGGTATGATGCAGTGTGATGATGTGTCGCTACCGATTCAATTGTATTGATAAGGTATAAGCTTACGTATATAGATGATTCTTTAGATAACGCCGTGCGGGAACTCCTCCATTGACACTCCTTGAAAAGATCTCTATTAAGAAGGAATTACGGGGGCGTTTGTTATCTTTTGTAAAGACCGAAGTAAGAAGAATTGTGTCCAAATGGGAAATGGTTACAGTTAAGTAACGCAGGAGCTTTTCAGTAGTATTAACTTCTTCTGAACATTGTGGAGGGTTTTCTTTAAAAATCTGCAAGCGTGTGTTGTCCATTCTCGGTGTGCTATTATGCAACACGCCGGGATAGTCAAGGTGACAAAAGAGCGGCGAACAATTACCAAAGCACATGTGGAAATAGCCAATCCGTATACCAAAGGATGAAATTCCTCGCATGCTTGCGCATAGAAAAGTGAAAGAAAGGAGGAATCTTATATCCTTTGAAACATATCTAATGAAAGGGGTGAGTAAGGATCTTTGTGCCCAGTTATCGATTATTTTGAAGAGTGTTCCCCTTCTTCTGAGGGGTCAGCGACATGTTAAGAGCATTAAAATCTGCTAATAATAATTTAGACACAAACTGAGAGTGACGTCACGGTATAATTAGTCTGGGAAGCCGATTAACGACATGGAAGAGTTCAATAAAGTCCCCTCCCATCTTATGAGAAAGTATTTCACTTTAAATTTGTTGAAATGATAAATACAAAAGAATAATTGTTCCTCCTGCATAACTTAAGACATTTTCTAAAACACCTCATCCTTTCTCACGATTATTTCATTTTCCTCCAGTTAATTGAAAGTGTCTTCAACGCAGAAAAGCCATTTCAAAAAATGATTTGGATTTCATGTAGACTCGAGACATAAGCATATAACTTGACAAGAAATACTCTATTGGATATGCCTGTGGCAACGAAAGGTTGCCCGACATAGCATTCCACAATACTGCCTACTTTTGCATTTACTTGTTATAAGAGACATGTGTCGTATACGTAGAATGCGGATTGGAGACACAAGTTGTTTCCATGATGGAAGAGTCTCTGACAAATATTTCGGATATTACCAATGGCATGATTAAATGGTATAGCAGAATCATGCATTATTTGAATGAGTTTAAATTCAAAAACTTATACTTCTTTGTTTACGTATACCATCTACTTTGCAAGCCTCTTGATTTTTTTTTTTCAAGAGATTCTTCCATTGCCAATATCTTTTATTATGATTTTAATTTTCTTCAGTACTTTAGATGATTTAAAGGATTTATGACAACGAACAAAGTCTTAACTGGAAATCATTTGTGAACTGTGCTGTAATGAAAGACCGAATTCCAGAATATTAAAGCATTTTTTCTTTCATGTCGATGGGCCTACAAAAGTGACTGACGATTGCCCGACATAGCTGAATTTACAGTAAATTCGCTACAAGTGAATGGATTATCACTGACGGAAAGAAAAATATTTAGATAATTTGTATTATGTGAACTCATGGTTGGAATTTTAATCTTGTGAATTATGTTGGACAGAATGTTGATGCTATGACAAGCTATTGATTCTTCAGTATCAATCTCTGGTAGAGGCAAAAAGGAAAAGGCGCATCTCTCGTGAAGTTGAACTTAAGGGATGCCACAGTGGTTTAAATGGGGAACAGGCTTGTTGTGACCCCTCCCCCCCCCCCGAAATATATATATATATATAAATGAAAAAATAAAAAGGAAAATAAAGATCTGCCAGATTGAGTGACCATGGCAGTTGTTATGCTGAGAAGCATCTGACGAATTCAAATGTTGATTCCTTTAATATTTATTTTTAAAAATGGTGTTCGGTCTTATCCAAAGGCTGATTCTAATTTTAAACGAACGCGTTCTTGAACGAGCACATTCGAGACCGGTTGCTCCCCAACCTCTCCTACATATAAATCCACAATTTATGAGCACATTGATTGTATCAAATTGATATGCTTGTGCAGGCCTTTGTTGCTACATTCTCAGTAACCTGATAAATGAGACTAACACTAAATTGTGAATACAATCATTTATTTATTTTTCAATTCATCACGGTCCGCAGCGCACTTATAAACTTGCCGATACGCACACCATTAGCATGTTCCTTCTTTTCATTCCTTAAAAGCCCTATCGACCAAAGTGCGCTATTCACATTCCTGTCATGGTTTGAATGTACATTGCCTCAACATTGGAATGCTACATTACGTAATATTATTACCCCATACACATTAAAGAACATTCCTTCTACACTTATAGCTAATCGATATCGCAGAGAATCAGCACATCAAAAGAGAAGAGAGGTTGGGAGATTGATCCTGGGATTTTAATGAATCGCCAAGCTCATAAAAGGGTTTCTCCCTAGTCATGATAAATGTTTTAATAAGATAAAACATACTGCGGATGAGAAAGGGCGGTTCATCGGCGCCTTTAGAAGACCGTTTGGAATTAGATCTAGAAAGGAAATGAATGAATAAAGGAATAGATTAAACATCCATTTGCTTTGGGGGACACAAAGTGGTGCCCCTCCTGGAAAAAAAAGGAAAGAAAGAAAATAGTTCGACGACCCTCCCAGGGACGAATTATTAAGAAGACTACGTTTGAAATTGAAAGGTCTGTTTTCATAATGGTTCTTTAGGGATCAAGCTTCATACTTGGAAATATACTTCCCAGTTGTCACTGAGTAGAATGTCTGTGATAACGGGTTGATATACAGGAAATTTTATCAGAAAACCCACTCAAATGGCATTCTTTTTTCCCTCCTCTTCTCCTTCTTTCTCTCTTTCTTTCACTCTCTTTCTTCCTCTCTCGCTCTCTCTCTCTCTCTCACACTGTCTCTCTTACTCAAGATATTCATCTTCATGCACTCTTTTCTTTTTTTTTTTTAATCTATTTTTGTTTTTTAAAATGTCAGTAAAAAGAGCCATTTTTCAAGCTTTAGCTTTGACCAGTAAATGGGTAATTATTTCACTTTCACTCTGGGTTTTAATCATAGGCATACTTTAATCCCCATTCTCACGCCCGCCATTTTTATTGTCACTTGAAATATTTTCATATACTTCATATCATTATAATCATAAGGGTTTAATTCTTTTCTTTTCTCTCTCTCTCTCTCTCTCTCTCTCTCTCTCTCTCTCTCTCTCTCTTTTAACAAACTGCAGTGTTTTGTTATGTATGTTAGGCCTATATTACTTAATTTCCAACTGTAATCTGTTCTTTCGTTCGTTCGTTCGTTTGTTTCATATATGTCTCTTTTCTTTCCATTTATTATTCTAATATTTATTTTGATTGTACAATTCTGATTTTCTTTGTACTCTCATGTCGGGTCCCATGGATGGGCTACCTTAGTACGCCGTTTTTGAAAATAAATAAATGAATGAATAAATAGAATGAACGAAATGTTTTTTCTTTCCCTCTTTTCTTCTTCTCTCTCTCGTACCTTCGATATTTCTTTCTCAAACATTTTGACAACTGTGCATCATGTCAACACTCTCCCACGTGTTCATTACGTAACCGACCATTACATTCTTCGTTCAAGGTATAACATTTACGATAGCATACTTAACATGATGCAATGACAACATTCCGTGTGGATTACATTGCTTCGGCGAAATTACTCTGAATGATTACTGAATGGTAAGAAAGAAGGTCACTTCTACGCTCCGCCTACTTTCTTCGTTCGTATTCGGGGCGTGGCCTATTTCAGTTATACATGAATAACATTCTTTACATGACTTATTGACAACAATTTGTGATAATCTTTAGTGTATATAACATTCATGTAACGCTTTCACGAACGCAATGAATGGTTTCGAAGGCCGTCATGTTCCATTCCACCTACTCCATCCGTTCGTCATGTTCGTGTTTGGGGCGTGGCCTATTCAATGTATGAATACATGAATGATAACAATACTCAACAAAAAATGACAACAATCCGTTTGGTTGTATTGTATTGTACTGAACTTTATTGATATGTATATCAAATTCTGCTCTTTTTTCATATAGACATACAGATGAATATGGTTAAAGATATGAATCGACATTATATAAACATATAGTAGATAACGTTAAGTAAAAAAAAAAGTAAACATAATATTAAGTAAAACAGAATATAATAATAGTATATTTGCATCTGTTAATTAAGAATATCATTTTTAAAAGGTTGAAATCTATATTCATTTCCCTTTTTCGAAATTAAATGTATAAACAAAACAAAACAAAAATCACTGTAGCTGTTATTTAACAGAATGGCATAATTAACAAGCATAACAAAATATCAGTGGCATATATAAAAATAGCTATGACGCATATGGAAAGTTAATACGCGTAATACATGTAAAAGTAAAGTATAAAGATATGATAAAGATATGATAAAGTCACATGTTGGAATATAATTATGTTAACAAAAGTTCAAATATATTCTTTTCTCTTTTTAAAAAAGTAACATAATTATAAACAAAAACAAAAAGAGAATCGGTTGAATTGTTCCAAATTTCTCCTGTGTTTGGGAATTTGCCTTTCTGCAAAATACACATCATTCGATTTCCAAGAAAATGAGTTTAACATTAATGCATAATGAATGAATATGACTTTTTTTTCATTTAGATATATTAATTTCTGAGTGAAATACTGATACTTGGAAGTGTAGTCTATTCGTTTAATCATCTCTATAGGTATGATAGATGTTCAAATCTTTAGAGGTTTTCAGTGTATAAAGTGTCGAGCTCTCCCCCCCCCCCCCCCTCTCTCTCTCTCTCTCTCTCTCAGAACTCCTCGGTTGGCAAACCTGCATGCGCAATTATACAGAACCTCTGGCAGAATCCATATGTCGGGAAAGCCTCTGCAAAGGCTTTTGGCCGTCAAAACAAGAAGGAAACGATGTTGTAGGGAAAAAAAATAGAGTAAAAATTAAAACGAAGGTTGGTTAACGCCCAAGAAGATTAGGGGAGCTGCTTCCGTAAAAACTTAATAAAACCTAATTTGGGGGCGAGTTTCCTGTCAAAAATAATAATAATAATAAAAACGTCATAAAATTAAAAACAAGTATGAAAGAAAAGTAAATTCATAAAGGATGTCAAGCTTCATTGTGTTTCTAATTATCTATTTCGGCTGGTATCCCGCAGAGGAATCATTCCTGACCCCATTGACCGAACACCAAAGAAAAAAAAAATCGATAAAAGCAAACAAAATGATGTTATTTCCCTAAACCCATCGATTTCCTTGTGTTAATGCTCTTTACTTCACTCAAATTGATCCACGCCCCTTCCAGAGAAAACAAGACAAACATGAACGATCAACTGGTCAAATGGTTGTCATTAACTGGTCTTAAGATATCAAATCGATAAGATGACCAAACAAAGCGGACATTCTATTGTGTACATGACTCTTTAATTGATGTTCGGTGGAAAGTCTTTCATTTGACCCGTCCATGTAGGAACACTTTGCAAAGTAAGCATGTCACATTAAACCAAAGACCCGTGAGACCGTTGTGAACCCGTAGAAAAGGCGTTAGGAAGGTAAAAAAAAAGCCTCCGAGACCGATATGTCGGCCTCTGCTGTCGGTCTCGCGAACACTCGAATAACGGTCGAAGACCAACCATTCGCTCTCATGCACGTCACCTATGAATCTCCAGGGCTGTATTCCTATTTGCTAATATATTTTCAAAAATTAATAAAAAGAAGCCTGTTTTGGAGGGGAGAAGTTTATACGAGGGCTTGTGTCCCTGGCACCGGCGTAAATCCGCTTTGAGTAGTGGGGGGGGGGGGGGGGGGGGAGAGAGATCGACTTTTTTGCCGATTTTTTTTTTCTGTGGAGCTCACACTTGGGTATAAACGCACGCCCTCGCCCACCTGCGCAGACCTCCTTGCACACATTTTTATTTTTGTTTTGCGGGCGAGCGAAGCGAGCGAGCCATAAATTGCCACTATTCTGGTTTTCTATCGCATTTTCAAATAGAAATTCTATAATATGATGAGCGAGCGAAGCGAGCGAGCCAATAATAACCACTTTTCTGGTTTTCGATCGCATTTTCAAACGAAAATTCTGAAATATGATGAGGGAGCGAAACGAGTGAGCCAAAGATAAGCGCTTTTCTGGTTTTAAATCACATTTACAAATGGAAATCCTAAAATAAAATTATGATGGTTGTTTATGACAGATTATTAGAAGTTTTATTAACTGATTAGTTGGAGTATCATGTCTTCCTTAAAAAGTGTGTGTGGGGGGATATTTGTACACGCCACCCCCCCCCCCCCCCATCCCCCAGGGATTTACGCCAATGGTCCCTGGGCTGACTAGGATCGGATAGATAACTAACTAAGACTTCATGTTATTTTCCATTTATCATTTATCAAGCAAAATAAAGATAATATCACTTAGGGGAATAGACCTGTTTATTAATATTCAATTTTATGCACATTTCTCTCCAGAACCATTGGTTACCAACTAGTTAGCTCACCTGTTATGCATAATAGCATCTGAATAGATGGAATCCAGTTTGCATATAGATGTTGCTCTAAAGCATCTGGTAAGCTGCTTGTCTAGAGAAAATTTTGTTCAACAACACTATGCATCAATTAGTCAACAGGTCTATTGTTACCTGACAGCTTATCCCCGGCGCGGCGCCGGGGTATTTTGATGGGGGGGGGGGGGATGACCCACATTACGTGGTTGTACCGTGGGTGCCTTGGGACTTTTTAAACAGAGACAGAAGGTAGCTCCCCTATGGAATATTGCCTGAGGTATTAGCCCTGTGTTAAAGTGGTATAGTTGTGGGAGGGGAGGGGGGTGTCCAAAACTCTAAATTTTCTCGTATAACTTCACAACTTGAAAGATGTCTTTTACATCGACTAAAGCAACACGGATGGAGATTAGTAAAGGTGTAGCAATTATCGTAACTTTATATGGTTCAATGATTGTACACTTTATCGTGCTTCCATGGCAACTTCTCAGGCAGCTGATGAAAGGAAATAAAATTACGTGCACGGTTCTATCGCATGGAAGAAAAAAAAAAACATTGTCATCTTAAAGCAAGAAGAGACTCTCCGTTGAGCGGCTTATAATGGCTCTAATTCCATTTTGATTGATATAAATGACTTTACCCCCTATAGTTCTGTATTAATGTTAAAGGTATATGGTACTGATGTCAAGGAAACGTAAATGAAAATTAGAAATATTGACGGAATTTAATGAAAATGGATCAAGACAATTCCATAGTTGAATCGTAATCTACACATCAATCTTCATGCTCGAGAATACTCTGTCGAAGGCAGATCCAGGGGGATGGCCGAATCAGTCGCGGCGCAACACCCCCCTCTTATTCTTTTAAAGTATAAAAAGCAAAATTTTATGGTAAAATACACGTGAAAATGTCGAGGACCCCCTTTTTCTAAACAGACACCTGAAAAGCCGACCGCCCCCCCCCCCTGAAAAATTCTGGATCCGGCCCTGCTCTATCCATTTTTACAAACTGTCCATTAAAAGTATTCTTCCCCTTTTCCTTTACACCCAGAAACCCAGAATTTAATATATCCCTCCACACCCGCGACCCCCTCCCCCTTAAAGAATGATAAAAGAATGATGAAAAGGTTAGTTTTGGAGGGTTGAGGCACGTGAAACCCCTGATGCATTTAGGGTGTCAAATACATGGGGAAAAGGACCAAAAATAGTACGATAGGGTATTACTTTACTCATTATGTTCTAGGGGTATGATGTTAAGGGGGTAAATTTCTTCCAGCAAAGCACACATAAAAAACCCTCAAAAGGTGTGAATTTTGAACAGTAGATAAAACTTGTTAAAGGTGGTTGTAAGACCCCCCCCCCCCTCCCCCACCCCTCCTCGGAAGAGAATGTCGAAAAAATATGTTGGGCACCCGTCCTTACTCCCCTCTGCCGCTGCCACTTGCGTGCTGATGGGGGGGGGGGGCGCTTGGGGAGCAGTTGCCTCCCCCCCCCCCCCATAAAATTCAAAATGTGCATGGTTAATTTGTAATTCGATACCAGTGATTTATAAATGTTGCTGAATTAATGACATGATTTTTACGGGTTTTTTTAATCCTTACATTTTTGTAACTTATACTTTTCTGCCTCCCCCACCCCCCCCCCCCAAAAAAAAATGCTCATTACGCTACTGAACCCTGCCTAAAGACCAAAGCCAAAAACCTACATTTTTTTTTTTAAATTTTCACTTTCGTGAGACAGTCCCTTTAAAGCATTAACCAGTGGTGTCTCGATTTCTATGTTTGATCACCGCTAAGGTTACTGACTCCACGCCTCAGTTTAACTTTAATCTTTTTTTTTTTTTAAATCATTATTCTTCTCCTGCCAAACTGTCAAGTCTTTAAGCTCTTAACGATCTCAATTTTGGCCTCTTTAGCAGAAATGGGGATCGGCATTGTAATACATGAAGCTGAATGTATCACAGGTCGTCGATAATCGGTGGGAGATTTCGAGCAGACAGATATAATAGACATGATTATCGACGAGACGAGAGAGAAAGATCCGGAATTTTGAGCGGTCCGGATTATTTCCCTGTGTCAATTTTCGGTTAATTCTGACTAACTCCCAGCTACAATCATTTGCAGTAATTATTGATCGGTTCGTTTTCTTTCTTTCTAAATGTTAATTTGATCTCTGAAGACGTCATGGCAATGTCATGTTACACAATGATATAATCTTGCACTAACAGGTACATATTATTTAAGGGTTACAGTATAGCATGGCGTATATCCCCCCCCCCTCCTTCCCCCGCTTCTGAATGTCTGAAAATAACTATAGTAAACATTCATTGAGGGGGCGAGGGGCATAAGAGTGGGAGAGTCAGAGGGGAAGAACAAGAGAGAGAGAGAGAGAGAGAGAGAGAGAGAGAGAGAGAAAGGAGAGAGAGAAAGAAATGGGAAAAAGAAAGAAAGGGAAAGAAAGAGGGAGAGAGAGAGAGAGAGAGAGCTTACAGATGAGACAGGTAATGGGAGAATGATACGCGACCCCTCCCCTCTCCAACCATCCACGCATCAAATGCGAGTGCACCCTCCCCCCCCCCCCCCCCCCCCATGAGCAAGGCTTCGTTTCATAAAACTTAATATCAGTAACAACTGCCACATTTCTATGACAATCAGTCAATCCGATACAAGGATTTCAGTAGCTTATAACAGTTATTGCAACTTGTTATTGATAACAAGTTTTATGAAACGGGGCCCAAGTGACGCTACGCCCTTGTTAAAGATTTAATGAGAAAGCATTTGCGAGAGGGCTTTAGTCAATGAACATCTTAGCACCTAAAATATTATGTTTAATTCTTATGTAGCGCATCAGAGGAATGAATGCGTTTTACAATGTTACTATTATTTCCCCTGATCACTGGATTTCTAGCCTACACACAATTTTTGTGTACCATCTCCACTTATTAGGGAGGATTCCTACCATTTTTCGCCGTTCACATGCATGCATGTGAGGAAATGTCAAAGCCGTGCATAAGCTTTCAGCCATCTTCACAGGTACCCATGTAATCCTGGGTGGAGATTGGCAATGTAGATTATTGTCTTGCCAAAAAGACGCTATAGTGCCGCAGCGGGACTCGAACCGCTAACCATGTGATCCACAGTCTGGTGACGTATCCACTAGACCACGACATCTGTACAAATGTCTGCAAATATTTGAAAAATTCACAAATCAAGAAAAATAGACAAAAAAGCAAAACTGTTACACATGGTACTTATAATCAAGATTGTTATGACGATAGTAACTTCTTAGAACACACGTTTTTCAATTTTAGAAAAATCCTTCACAAACAAGGCTCTCTTAAATATCCTCAGTATGATCCGCAGACGTGATGCTGTGCTATTCTCGAAACACAAAAACAGCGCAATGCAACTATATTCGGAATAATGATTACAATCCTCAAAATTCATACTCTTTTCGGAGTTATTCACAGTCATGAGTGCCCCACGCGCGTGGGTGTTTCTACTTGAAGTCGAAGACGAAGCTTGTCCAAAGTTCAAAGAAAACCGGAAGATTCACTTTGACAGCCGCTGATATATATAATAAGTCAATCTTTTTTCCTCCTAAATTATATCATTTTGTTTCTACTATGAGCAATACTGGACACTTTTCGGAGAATTTTTAGAGTCTCATACAAGGTTATCGATCTTATTATTATTTTTGCTGC
The DNA here is from genome assembly GCA_029962745.1 of Echinometra lucunter. Taxonomy (NCBI): domain Eukaryota; kingdom Metazoa; phylum Echinodermata; class Echinoidea; order Camarodonta; family Echinometridae; genus Echinometra; species Echinometra lucunter. The sequence goes on from CM057164.1 coordinate 21,077,863, forward strand.
ATGCATAGATCTCCGATTTTTCGCCAAATTAATTGATTTAAAATGCATGAAGCTTCCCACGTAGTTACTTTTCTTTTTACAGTCAATGATTATTCTTTACTCTGAGCTGTACTGGACGCTTTTCTTGGATTTCGGAAATCCCAGACAAGCAAATGATTTTATCACCAGCATGATCACAGTGGCGGCTGGATCTACGATTTAAAAAAATAAACCCACCTAAAATCGGATCAATATAACGCTTTTGGCCAACTCTAAGTTTGTAGTACATAAGTCGATATTGAAGGTACTTAACTAATTCCCTCTTTGTTTATTTCCTTTTATGTATAATCTATTATCATGTATACTATAAGCAATACTGGACACGTTTCCAAGAATTTGAGGAGTCTTCAAGAAGAAGTCGATTTAGCATTCTTGCTTGGTCTCCGTTTTATTTTTGATATCCAAAATCGGATTCGGAACGTTGACGTTTTATAGTTTTTGGCAAAATCTAAGTTTGTACATGGATTGATATAAAAGGAATTAAATCAACCCTTCTTATTTAATCTGAAAAGGAAATATATCAAGCGTATCCTCCTGGTTCATTTTCTTTCATTCTTGAGTATCTCTCTCAAGATTTCGATTCAGGGATCAAAGTCCGATTTTGATCTTTATCCCATACGATTATCCCTCAAGGGGTTCTGTGGAATGCTGTAGGAATGCCTGAGAAGTGACATTTTTTGTGGATATAGCTGCCTCGCTCTATCGTTATTCGTGATACTAGAGGTTCAGTGGGGTATCCAGAAACAACAGGCGCTTTCACACCTACCCGATCAGGAAAAATACCCGTAAATTACGAGAACTTGTTAAGGCCCCAAAATACCCGTTAATTGTTCTGCGCTTTCACACCTACCCGAAGCCAGACCTCTTCGGGGTAAGTTCTCGAAGTTACGAGCATGCGCAGAACTATTTATTTTGCAGGAGGAGGAGGCCACTCCTCCTCCCTCCACATCGCTATCAGCGATGATCAGAGGATGACATACAACCGTATCGATATATCAGAATAAATCATAAATAAAAAACACGAAAGGAGAACAGAACTTTACAAAAACAACGACGTAGCTAGAAATAGACAATACAACTCTCAAATCCAGAATGTACGTATACGGTACACAAACGATAACGACGTCCAATACGTACACGGTACACACAGTATGTACAGTACACGCTTCGTGCACCAGTGCTTGATGGAATAGAAGTTCTCGTAATTTGCTTTCACATTACAAAAATCCCCGCGACCTTGGAGAAAGTACTCGTAATTTTGAGAAAGTACCTACTAATTTACGGGTATTTTCTAACGGGGATATTACGCGTAATTTGGTTTCACACTGGCAAAATACCTGGTATTTTCTGATCGGGGTAGAATACCCGATCTGAAAATACCAGGTATTTTTCCTGATCGGGTAGGTGTGAAAGCGCCTAACGAGAATAGGTGAATCGTTTTAAGACGGGGGGGGGGGGGGGGGGGCAGAATGGTGACTTATTTAGAACCAGAAAACTATTAACTAATAAAGGACGGCCTCATAATGTCACTAGTCTTATCCAAAATATTAAAGCCTATTTAATCCAATTTAAAAAACACTCTCTTCACAAAAACCCGTATAATGTTTCAACGAGGGGGGAGGGGGCGTACACAACAGCAACCTAGGGTATACAAATTGAAATTCATTTGCAAGTTATATTGATTGATTGATTGATTTTTATTCTATTTTTTATTTTTTTGTAAGATTTGTCTGGGGGTTTCTCTCTGTTTTTCTGTTTTTCTGTTTCATCAACGGGGAAGGGGGGGGGGGCGCAGGCCGATTCCAGACTAGGGTCACTACTAGCTAACAAAATGAGAACACAGGTGGTATGTGGGAATTCGGACAAAATGTCATTTGAATGACATATTTACTGGAGAAGATTTAAGTATTCCACTTGCGAGAAACTAAATGGCCCCAAAACCGAGGTTCTGGTTTATTTCAAAGTTTTCTTTTTCGTAAACGAAAGCCCTTTTGCTTTGGGTTATGCGATTACTCCTGTGTATGTATAAAATTGGACACTCTTCCGTGATGGTTATATACTTCAGTCCTAATGACGATGTCTATGGTACCGCCTTGGTCGAAGACCCGAAGTATAGGGAAGCAGATTGAGTACAGCATTGCTAAATACCATCGTGGCTACTGACTGGCAACGCGAATTAAAATTTACCGATAATACTGATTCGCGCTTCCTGATTTTTCAAGAGAAACGAAGCAAAAGGTATTGGCCTAACCTTGAAAAAAAAAAACCCGACAAGATTTACCAGCAGAAATGTCGAAAAGGGTGGTCCCTTGCCCCCCCCCCCCCCAACTCACACCCACTCCCACCCTTCGTGACGTTGCAGTCTTATATACGAATGTGAACTTTGTAGAAAGCTATTGAAGATCTAACATTAATTTTCAATAGTGTTCTTTGTCTGCTCTCTCTTTAAAAAAATGTTTACAGGACCCCTACCCTCATCCCACACTTTGAGGCAAGAAGTCTGCGTTTTGTAGTGAAATTTTGTCAAGGTTTACGTCTTTTCCGTCTTTGAGCAAATGAACTGCTCGCAGATAACACAGTATGAAATTTAAGACCTCCATAGTTAACCCTTTCCTTCTTTCGATTTTTCTTAGTATCTGCCCCCTCCGCCCCCTCCCAATGGTAAGTATTCCACTCCCTCGTATGCAATTTCTGAAATTTGCTCTTAGCGTTTACCTTCCCTTTTCATCCAAGATCTATATATACCTTCATCCCCAAAGCAAATAATTTCCCCGTTTAATTGGCGCATAAACTAGAGCATAACCGCTCAAGATGTGAGATAATAATTGTCTATTTTATTTTCTTTACATCTGTACAAAAAAGATAGCTCACTCCTTTTTATTCTTCTTTTAAAAAACCCACTGTTTTGTATACTCCTTGTATTTAGCTCTCTCTGGACAGCAAATAATCTAACCATTGTGAAAGAATTAAAATGTCATTTTCGCTTACATTCAGGGTGATTCAAAAGAGAGCTTTGCTAGTTTTGTTCCCCTTCTTACCAAAAAAAAAAAAAAAAAAAAAAGCGTTTCTGATAAATAAGTCTTCCTCTTCCGAACTCTTTCGAGCAAATATATAAATCCCCAGATACCATGTTCCCCATCAGTCCCTGTTCTTATGCGTTGCTACAAAAGATAATTTAGCTATTTATCCCTCGTCTTTGTAATCCGTGCCTTGCTCAAATAAAGCAAATCTTCGTGATAACATCTCGTCAATAACTGCGCATTATGAGTATCTATTGTTCTTCTTTCCGAATTCTATTTTCTCTGTATATGCAAACCTCGAATTCAGCTCTTTTCCGTGCACGAGCAAATAAATTTAACCATTTCAAAGGAGTCCAGAATTGCATTCCAATTTTTATTTTTCACTTAGCTCATTTCAGCGCAGAGAACTTCGCAAGTCTTTGTTCACTCCTGTGAAAAGTGAAACTTTTGATAGGTTTCCTCTTCCAAGAAAATATATGCAAAATAGAATTATCCCAATTTATTTGGTGAAGTATATTTACATACTTAAAGGTGAAGTATATTTATATAATTTGCCTTTTGTCTGCTATTTCTATTTTGAGGGGTCCACAAACTACAAGCTATCTTTTAAGTGGACCCTTCATTTCCTCAGAATAATTATATATCAAGGTTCGTATGTAACTATTCTGCTTTTCTTTTTATCGTAATCATTTCATATTGTTCTATGTTTATTTCATAATGTAATCACAGTAATGATTATAAACTTTTCATTACACTCCTGGTTATTACAATGATTGTATTTTTTATTTGTATTTTATTGGAAATGAAAATAGAAAAAAATCTCGAAGTTCAAGTTCAATGTCATGTTCGAGTCTTTCAATCTCTGGTCTTGCAGAAAATCAGTTTGTGAAACTTCTTCCTTCCTCTCTCTCTCTCTCTCTCTTACTTGCTTTTTTTTTTCTTTGAGTCTGCCTCAAATAAAGTCCATCTTCCGGGGTAAATAATCTACCGCGTAACAGCCGAAGAAGTATAAAGCTGTCATTCCAAGTATTTCCTTAATCTTGCTATTTCATCGTTTGAAGAACTTCTCGTGAATCATGCCATGAAGTTTCAAACAAAGCATTATATTCGATGAGTCAACCGACGATCTCTCTCTCTCTCTCTCTCTCTCTCTCTCTCTCTCTCTACATTATGACCTATTCACTAATTCTTTTCATTTACGCTTACCTGTCGTATCTCAAGATTCTGCAGTTACTTGCCTGTTAAATTACAATTGAATAAGAATTAGAATAACTTTTTCTTCTTTCATAATGTTTGCAATGAGTTTTTTTTTTCCATTTTCGCTTTTCCCCTCTCCCTTTCTGTCTCTATGTTCCCCTCATTCACCCCCTCCCACACACACACATGGCTACACCACTTCACCAAATCACCAAACAGCTCTCAATCAGGTACATCTAGCAGGTTGACATCATCATTAGATAACGCCCTTTGAAGGGCCTTTGACATTACCACGTAGTGTGAAAAGTGCCCCCCCCCCCATTGCCGCCCCTACCCCGTGCCACTACGTAGCTACGCCACTGCATCTAATAACCCCAGTTGTGCAAACTGACAGGTTGATATCATCATTATCCCAAAGATTTTTCAAAGGGTAACGCCCGTTTACACCACTGCGGTGAGAAAAAGCCTTGGAAACGGAAGTTCAAGATCAGGTTAAATCACACATTATTAAACCCCCCTCGTCAAACGTTGAATGATAATACGATTTCGCGCCCTAATTTTCAAATTAAATCCACCCCAAATCATCTCTTTATCTCATCTGTGAAAAGAACTTGTCATTTTCTCCAATTATTTGAGATCTGTTCTGTCTTTTGTCCTTCCGAGAAAATCGTCACCGATGACACAATTTCTCAGCTGAGGCCAGTGGCGTAGACAGGTTCTTACACCTGGGGGGGATGATTTGCCGTTCACGAGAAATCGAGGATCAATTTCGTATACAGATACACATACACACACACGCACCCCCACAACTCACACCCACACACACACGCACACATACACACACACCCACACCCGAATGCACAGACATAAATAGATAGGGCGGCGGAGCGTCTTTCAAAGTGGGGGGGGCACTAGCGAAAAAGGGCACTTTTGGGGAAAAAAGGGGGGCCCTTACAAAAGCTGAACACGAGAAGGAAAATATACCCTTGCATTCTATTTAACACACTTTTAAAGTGCATTTTGACATACTTTTACACGAACTACTTTGCACTATTATTATATACTGCTCTGTCTTATTCAATTGTGAGCGAGCGAAGCGAGCGAACAAAAATTGCTAGGTATTTTTGCTGAAGGGCATGGTATTTGCAGTATATTTCGAGTGGCCTATAATGATAAAGGCTTCCGGAAATTCATTTTAGTCGTGTTCCATTGTAAATTTCTTCCATTTACTCTGTATATAGTTTTCCATATAGTGACAAAGCTATAATGTTTAAATGCATTAGTGAGGTCTCATAGCTACCGATCATTTTTTATCAGAGAAAATATTCAAATTGAATGGGGTTTTGAGCACAATACCATCAGGAACTTAGGAGAACATATAAGACTTTATGGTTACAACACACTTGAACTGCCTTGAGTGAAATATCATAAGTACGAGCGAGCGTAGCGAGCGAGCTTTAGAAAGAAAAAGTAGAAAAATACCCCCCAATAAAGGGGCACCGTTCCTTCTAATTACAGTTGTGGGAAGCACTTGCCCGAATGGAAAAGGGACACTATCAGAAAACAAAAATGGCGCTAATTGCCCTTATCTTACATGAACAGATGCAGAAATTGGACATACTAGAAAGGAAAAGGGGCACTTATCAGAATTAAATGAGGGCATGTATCAGATTTCAAATGGGGCACTTATCAGGGGTGAAAAGGGGCAATCTGCAGAAGAGAAATTGCACTGTGAAAAACGAAAAGAGGTAGTGAAAGGGGATAATAATCACATTTTAAAAGGGACATTCATTTGAAGTGTAAGAGGCGCACTTCTCAGAAGGGAACAGAGCGCTATTAAAAGGGAAAGGCATAAAAGAGCGCATTTCTGTAGATTTTAAGAAGGGTAACTTATCTGAAACGAAAAGCGGCACATATTGGAAAGCGAAAGGGCACTTGATCAACAAAGAAAATGGGCCCTTCTAAGATAAAAGAAGGGCACTGAACAGGTTTGAAAGGCGGCAATTTTGTTGGGAAAAAGGGGCACTTTTCGGGTGCTTCGAAAAGTGGGGGGGGGGGGGGGGGGGAGACACTGTGCACCCTGCCCCCCCCCCCCGGGAGCGCCGCCTCTGTAAATTGAAGATCTACGCATCGTGACAAGCGTATATAGAATATGGACTGACATACACATTATTGCATATTTACATCACGCTATTTATCTTTTTTTTTAATTTTGTTATTACACAACTTCAGAAAAACTGAGACGGCGCCGAAATTACCCAAAAGTAATATAAATAACTACATAAATAAGAATAATGATAATTGATAATAATAATAATAATTAATAATAATAATGATAATAATAATAATAATAATAATAATAATAATAATAATAATGTTGTTGTTGTTGTTATAATGATAATGTAAGCAAACATCCTTCCCTAAAACCTGGGGGGGATGATTGTACATGTCATCCCCCCCACCTTGTGAGGTGGGGGGGATGCATACCCCTCATCCCCCCCGCTGTCTACGCCCCTGGCTGAGGCATATGATAATATGTGATGATTTCAATATTTTCTTTTTCTGGGTATCCCAGTATTATGATAACGAATTAAAATCGTCCGATTGCTAAACAATGCCTGTTTAGCCTTGGAGATGTAAGGCCTGGACAATACCGCGGACATGTCGCTGAACTAACAAATTTTCTGCTCCAGTTCCTTTGAAAGGTGGCATAACACCTCGGCCGAGTTCACCAAGTTCATAGCCTAACGCGAAGGCATATTAGGCTGACAGGTTGAGATCAATACATCAGACATCCCACCCAACCCGCCCACATGAAGGGGGAAAAAAAGAGGGACGATTGAGTGATTGAGTGAAAACCACACGGAGTACTATGAGCTCTATTGATAGGTGCCGTGCGACCCGGGGTCGTTTCCACGAACCTCTCGTGATGAGTAAGCCATAATGGAATTGGGTTATTCTCGCATTTATCAAACAGAACATACTTTTGTTCTGCTCTTGTTTCTTCTTCTGAGGTTGGCTCGCTTCTGAGAAAGGTTAGACGAATGATTAGACCTACTCAAACAAGTTCAGGAAGTGTCTGATTAGATCTTTGCGACGTGGGTTACATTCAAAAGATGCGACTCTGTAGAAATCAAACAAACCCCAAGCGATTTTGATCAGCTGTTCGAACCACAGACGCCAGTCAACAGAACAGCTGTTTTTGTAATCATGAGAGGGCGCTATGCGTGAATAAGGTAGAAATCTTTTCTTACCGTTTCAACTCATTCACGTCATTACTCATGATTTTTTTTTTTTCCAATAAACATTTTCCAATATGTACATTCATTTTGAATTTCCCTTAGGAAAGATATTGGACCTATGTATGCTGTAGGTTAAAAGTTGAAATGTTGTGTAGGTCAGAAACTTGGTGAATCACCTTTTTTGTTTTCTTTTTACATCCACAGAAGTCTAAACATACCCCTATTATTAATCCACTTTTCAAAAATTTCATGGGCATTAGCTTCTGTTAAAAGCTTCCAATCTTCCAATTTATCACTCTGGTCGAACAATATTCCAGACGGTTTGCTCATTTAACCCATTCGAGACAGAGGTCCACATTTTGTGGTTTGGCCTAATATCTTTTGATGCAAAGCCCTAAAAATCATACCAAATACATGAGGAGAAAGAGCAAAAAATTCTACACAAACTGTGTCCATTTTGGTTGCGTCAATATTCGTTGTTTGATGCTGAAATTTTTTTAAAGGAAAATAAGCATTAAAATCCTTAAATTGGCAATGTGATAGAAAGTTTAAATCACCGTTTTCCCCTGCAAATTGGCAACTTTTTGACTTCTCATCATAATTTCTGTCAATTTATATTCATTTCAGATACATGACGTTTTATAAGAAAAATGTAGCAATAAAATAAAAATGTTGTTGTTGCCACTTTGAAGAATAAAAGTTGATCAAATTAGGCTTTAAATAATTCCTGTCACGAATGGGTTAAAGATGATCAGATTGATTTATATCTCAGGGACAAATCTACAACTATATATAGGCCCTAAGGCTATAAACTTTCATATCAAACCCTAATCTTTGAAAGATTCACAATTATCGCTAAGCCACTAAGCTCAAACAGATTCTATTTATAGGGGCCTTATTGGTTAAAATGGTTTTCATATTTCAGTGTAGGCTGGTATCTATATGTAATCTATATTGTCAGTAGCGTTGGACGAGTGATTAAGGGGACATTGGACATCATGGTGTGGGAGGGGGCATCGGTGTTGCTCAGAAAATTAAATGTGAATTTACAAGGCCATTGATGGAGGGGGAGAGGTTGTGGGGTGGGGAGGGGGAATGGGAGATCCTATCGTCTTCATTCCCCTTCTTTTTTCCCCTTCTCTCTATTCTTTTCTATTCCTTTTCCTTGTTCACTTGATGGGGGAGGGGGGGGGGGGGGGGAGGTAATCACGCCTTCTAGCTAAGATGTTGGAATAAAGCTGCCCCCCCCCCCTCCCCCCCGCAGGACCAATGGGACACATGATCAATGAGGTAAAGAACCCAGGAGACAAGCTAACCTATAATTAGGCTGAACATTACCAAAATGATGTAGAACCTCTTGGAGACAACATCAAGTGCATCAGTGATGACAAGTCTACAGGACACTCCAGTACAACACTAGACAGAGATGGTGGTTTTCTTCAAAAGAAAGACAAGCCTTTATTTCTTGGACATCTAGAACATATAGCTGCATGGACGCAAGACTGTCATTCTCAAGTGTTTTTCAATCTTTGCATGTCATTACTTAACACAACGCAAAATGTGCCTTTCTCAAGACAACATCAGTGAATCGTAATGTATACATTACAACATATTCACTGTGGACGAAGTAACTGTGGACTCACAATCGCATGCCAAAGAATGTAGACCATTTGCTGCATATGTAATCATAAATTGTAAATATAATTTTGCAAATTCTTTTTTTGTTGTTGTAAGATTGGAATAAATATCTATTTCAATTTTTAAATTTTATATGCAGATTCCTTAAAGGAAACCAACACCCTTAAATAAAGTAGTTTATAAATCAAAGCTGAGATGAAATAAAACACATCGGCGCAAATTTAAAAAAAAATCGGACACCAAATGAGAAAGTCATGGCTATATGCAATATTCTATTTGACATTTTTTTTTACACTACCATAGCTATTGATGACACCATTTGTTGACAACTCTCAGTATGTTTTGTACACATATAATATTTAATAATTTCATTTTGCTTAAGATTTGCACATTTTCTTACGCCATACCCAAGATATATCATGTAGGAGTGTTTTCTCCACAATATATTTGGGATAAGGACAATGAAAACATGTGGTCTTCAAGAAAAGAAAGAATATGTGAAATTTCGTATACAAAACATACTGAGAGTTGTCCACAACTCGTATCACTAATAGCTATGGTAGTGTCAAACACAGAAAATGTCATATGGGCATAACTTTCTTATTCTGTGTCCGATTTCGTTCAAATTTTTCGCTGATCTGTTTTATTCTGCCTTGGCTTTGATTTAAAAACTACTTGACCTGAGGGTTTGGGTTTCTTTTGAAATATGTACTGGTGTTTGGACCATGTTGGGCAGTGCTCTTATAACACAGACTAATGTAGACGTATGGTCTAATCATAAGTCAATCATATACCAGAATAAGATCTGTATTCATGGCTACATCAGTCACGGATCCAGGATTTGGAAATAGACGGGGCGCAAACGGCAAATTTGAAAACAGAGGGGGGGGGGGGGGGTGCAGATGCTAATTTTCTTAGATATAGCTATATCAGGGTTCATACACTTATACATTTTCAAAATTCCATGACTTTCCATGACTTTCCAGGGCAGAAAAATGCAAATTTCCATGACTCGTTGATTATATTGATGCAAAACTTACATAAAGACCACACTGATTAAAAGAGTTTCAAAGCTGATCTGAGTGCAATGAATGCAGGGCTGGCCAGAGCGCGAATTTATTAACATGAAAAATATCTTGAATAGATGATTTTCCATGACTTTCCAGAAGAAACTGACAAATTCCCTGACTTTCCCTGACTTTTTGCTTCTGGAAAAAAAGAATTTTCAATTCCATGACTTTCCAGAAATTCCCCGACCCGTATGAACCCTGTATATTAACATTTGTGTTCAATGTGAGATTCTCAAAAATAGAGGGGGGGGGGGGCGGGCGCGCACCTCTTGCACCCCCACCTGGATCTGCCACTGTACCTACACCAAGGTGTTAACACATAAACTAGGTGTAATCATTGTTGACCTACAAACAAAATATCAGTATTTACATAAGGAAACACCAAGGTGTTAAACAGACTAGATGTAATAACTGATGTATGTTGCCAAATAACGTCTGCATTCATGAAATTCATGACACTGTAAGTGTTTACACAAGTTTAAAGTGTTATCATGGTTTATGTTACCTGAGTGACATCTGTACTCATGTAAGGAACACTCATGTGCTCACACACACACAAACTATGTGTCATCCTACTGTTCTTTACCATAATAACACCTGCACTAATGTAAGGAAACACCAAGGTGTTAACACAGACTAGGTTGTAATCATAATGCATTTACTACAATAATATCAATACATTTCAAAACATGTGGTGTTAATAGACATAGGGTGCAATCATGTACTCTTGTTAC
>CM057164.1:21089302-21096802 GCA_029962745.1 Echinometra lucunter
GTTCCATGACATTTGCTCCGACAACATTGCTCCATGGAAAATCTGCACATTAAGTAAAACATAAAACCTAACCCCAAACCTAACACTAAGCTTATCCTTATCCTTAAATCATTCTGAACCAAAACCCCTACCACAACCCTAACCCTAACCCTATGTCTTCGGAGAAATTAAGACAGGAGCAATATTATATTATATCATGACGCGTCCCCAATATTTCATATATACTGGCTTTTGAAAAAGAACACCTTTAGAGAAATCACTCTGTTGGCCCAGGTAGGCTGTTGTCTCAGGGGATGAAACCTTCTGTTGAATAGTGCTTGTGGAAGGCTGCCCTGCGAAAAACAAAATCATACCACAATGTAGCTATCATTAAAAGTTGTTTAGATCACGTTTTCAGTATTCTAAACAGTTTGTCCTAGAACTTGCTCTTACTACTGTACTATGTACAACCTGGGGAGCATTTCATGAAGAGTTTTGTCGGTGAAAATCACCGACAAATGTTATAAGCTACTGAAAATCCGCGCATCTGATTGGCTGAGAGCAAATTAGTCAGTGAAAATCACCGACAAAACTCTTCATGAAACGCTCCCCAGATCTTCCTGTCACTTTGGCTGCTATAAGCAGGATACGTCTGAAAATACTTTCGTTTCTCTTTGTTTGGAAAATACTGGCCAACAAGTAGCTAAATTTGATCCGACATCCCCAACTTAAAAACGGTCAAACCGAGCCTTGTTCTAAGCATATCAACTATGAAAATCCCCACATTGCCAAAATGTAGTGCTAGTGGACGGCGTTGGCTCGACTACTGTACGATTGAATCAATATAAAACACGAAATGCAAATCAAAAATCAAGGGAATGCTTAAATGCTCTACTAACGAGTGATCTTTATTCTATGGCACACATAGAATACTTTGATATTTCTTCCCATCGGCGTAAATCTGTTTCGAGGAAGGGGGGGGGAGGAGGTTGTGATCGAAATCCTTTGCAGAAATATGTATTTTTTTCCATACTTTTTTATTCTGATTTCATCAACAAAACATTGAACATTGCAATTTAACATTCCAAATCTTTATTATTTAACACTTCACATTTCATCTCTTAATTTTTTCAATAACTTAATATAAACATGAATCATACATAACTTTTAAAAAATAATGAAGTCAGTTATCATAAAAATATTGAGTCACCACTACCCCCCCCCCCCCGCCCCAACAAAAACAAAAGTCTTCCCTATCCAACTTGTACTTTTTGAGGGGGCGACACATGTTCTGTCTTTTAAAAAAGTCCACAACAAGCAAAGAACAAAGGAGACCCAAATCCAATACAAACTAATAACGATATATTGAAACTAGGATCCCCTTTTCAAAAAATTCATAGTAATATGCATAATAAAACACTTTCCTTTCATGTATCAAAGATTTACTCATTGATTGAAATTATGAGGTTTCTTGCGCGAACCCACACTCTAGAACACATGCACACACACGCACACACCCAACCACTCAGCGGTCGCTCCTCCTGACAATGGTTTCATCATGCTTACCTGTGTTGACGTGTATTTGGCTCGTCGATGCTGTCACAGGGAGAGTAGTAGAAGCAGATGGAGAAGCAGCAGCGGAAGGCATTGTCTCGAATACTGTACGATTGAATCAATATGACACGAAATGCAAATTTAAAATCAAGGGAATGCTTAAATCCTCTACTAATGTGTGAGCTTTATTCAATGACGCACAAAGAATACTAAGATTTTTGTGTAAGCAAAATTTCCGAGACTTACTGTATTTCAATTTACTACATTGTGCAAACTATACAGACCTTTCACTGTGTGAAGCCTATGTTTTGGTTTCTATGTGATATAGTGATCATGAATTACAGTAATTTCTGTCATTTCATCGGTTCAAATTATAATCTACATGTACGTCATAATCAAACACCGTTTACTTTTCATAAGACGAGATAACAAGCTGTGTTTGAATTAGCACTGCAATCTCACATTGATGGAGGGCGAAATAAAGTGACATTAGTTCTTGTTAATACGGTGTCGAATCCTGTCACCATGGTCACAAAGGTAGTTTTTCGATTATAATGCATACGTCATCTCATGCTGATGCGTATACAGTACATGCCGGGTGTCCAAACCATGAGCATTCATTCTATAATCCGCAATCTTGATCCGATAATCTCTGTTTTGTGATACTCACTGGAGAAGACAGCTATGTATCCAAGACCACCGCAGCTCTCAGTTCTGTCTCCTGAACATGGATACTGGCAGTCAATAACTGATCCCAATCCATGTTTGGTATAATTGACACTAGCTTCACCACAGAAGCATTTATCACCAGCTACAACTCCAGCGTATACATAGTTAGCAACGGGTGAATTGCAAAACTGGATGCAGAAGGAAATGGTCATTCTTTTATCTCGTAAATTTTTACCGGATAAAACTCTGTCTGTCGCTCGGTCCACAAAGCATCCAAGATATCTATCCCCTGAAAAAAAATAATGATAAACCAAAAAAAAAAAAACATAATTGAAATTCTAATACCATCATGCATCGTAAAGGTGTCGTGGTGTAGTGAATATACGGACTGTAGGTCACAAGGTTGGCGGTTCAAGTTCAGTGGCACCAAGGTGTTTTGGCAAGACATTAATCTACAATTGCCACCCTCTACCAAGGTGTAGTAAATGGGTACCCGGTAGGAAGAATTTCCTTGAAATGCTAGAGCGCCTTAATGGCTATGCTAAAGACGGTTGAATAACAGTGGAGTGCCAGGGGTGTCAATTTGACAGACATGAACGCTATACAAGAACCCATTATTATATGATAATGATACTACTACTACTACTACTACTACTACTACTACTACTACTACTACTACTACTACTACTACTACTACTACTACTACTACTAATGATAATAATAATAATAATAATACAAATAATAATAATGATGATAATAATAATAATAATAATAATAATAATAATAATAATAATGATAATAATAATAATAATAATAATAATAATAATAATAATAACATTCCTGTCTCTTTCAAGCCTACCAACACATTGAGACAGAAGCTAGTCCATCCTAAGGATAGGACTCCGAAAGACCAACAAAACAACGTTGTCTATGCCATTCAATGCAAGGATGATGAGTGTGAAGAGCTGTACATAGGAGAGACAAAGCAGACTTTAGCCAAACGTATGTACCAGCACAGACGAGCAAGCTCGTCTGGATGTGGTGATTCTGCGGTATACTCCCATCTGAACAGTAGTAACCACACCTTTGACAACAAGGACGTTGTCATCTTAGATCGTGAGGCACGGTGGTTCGAGAGGGGAGTCAAAGAGTCTATCTACGTGAAAAGGGAGGAGCCATCTCTTAACCGAGGAGGGGGCCTACGACACAACCTAGCCGGAGCCTACAATTCGGCAGTTCGGAAGATTCCTCGGCGCTTTCCGAAATTCCCCGACCCTGTCACGGGTCAATAACCAATTGCCGCCAAAGACCAGTCGGCCTGATGAAGCGTCCTGGAGAGGACGTGAAACGTCGCAACTCGAAAACACAAGTAAGTCCAGTTGACCAGATTTACTGATTTAGTTCATGATCTACTTTACCTGGATGATTGAGAATATTCACAAACAACAACAATAATAATAATAATAATACATAGGATTTATATAGCGTAATGATAATGATAATAATAATGATAATGACAAAAAACTATAAATTTGCATTCCTGATATTGCGCTGTATCTACAGAAACATACTCAACTGCGTATGGGCCGAAATGAAATAATGCGAGTCATCAGTACAGCTGAGGCGAACAAATAAGAGAAAACGCACATTGTTTAAAAAGAGTATTCCAGATATGAAATAATACCAGTTGGTTTATTGCTTCTTATATCATCTCTGTTGGGCAACTCTTTCACAGTTGACTTCAAAGAGGTCGATTTAGATGACTATGTCAAAACTCACTTGTGCGAAATTTAACTTGAATACTTTCTTTCTTTTTGTGCCAGATGTGACGTTGATTTAAGGTCAAGTAGCCTCATTTTTTAAGCCTTACTGAAATCACACAATACATAAAATTTGATAATTTGAAGGGTGAAAATGTTATCCAACAATTTTTAAGAGCCTTCCACAACTACGCCCAGTAAACCAACATCCCAGGAGACTCACTTCCACATGACCGACCGCCAATAAGCCTTGAGATTGGCTTAATAAACCAACATTGCGGTTTGATGAACCCTTAAAAGTTTTCAGAAGGACCATGAACTGGGAAAGACATCGTGGGTCTCGAAAGCAGTCAGTCTTGCGGGATGTATCCCTACTTAAACATGTATATGGGACTTGCACGTGACATCGACTTTTCCTCCAAGTGCAATCTGCCCACATGTGCATGAGCGCATCCCCCCCCCCCCTAAAAAATCATACACAGTTAACCTACCGTGGCATGCTGCTGCTCCTACTGCCAAGCACAGTCTGAATCGATACGTGCACTCAGACAAGTAAGATTCATCTGAAACAGTCAATGGTAGATATCAAACACGTTAATTTATGGCATCACTGTCATTATTAAATCACATGATGTCATTATAGAATTCATTTGCCCTAGATTAAGGCTTATGTGACTGATAATAAATAGGAAACAATCTACACACCACCACTGCAATGCAACTCTGTGACAGGTGGTGACTTCTGTACATAAGGTGTGGATGCTATTGCTCTGTTTGCTCCTCTGAATCCTAACTGTCTACAGATGACGATGACGTCATTGATACCAACATAATGTCCGCATGTTGTCTCCCATGTCCCATTGCCTTGTCTGATCTCAACTGTGCCTTTATTGGAGGATTGACCACCAACAAGTCGTACATCTGTAAGGGTAGAACAAGGGATACTAGAACATTAGCTGTACAAAATGTATTCTACCATTCTTAGGTTCATTGGAGCCAGTGGCGTAACAACCGGGAGGGCAGGGGGGGGGGCAGAGTGCCCCCCTCCCCCTGAAGGATTTCAGCGGGAAAATCCACCAAACCACCGGGAAAAAATGAAAGGAAGGGAGAAAGGGAAAGGAAGAAGAAGAAAGGGAAAGAAAGAAGGAGAAAGGGAAAAAAAAGAAGGAGAAAGGGAAAGAAAGAAGGAGAAAGGGAAAGAAAAAAAAGGAAAAAGGGGAGAAAGAAGAAGAGAGAAAGGGAAAAGAGGGAAAGAATAAAAAAGGAAGAAAGCAAAGTGAAACAAAAGAAATGAGGAAAAATTTAGTACCAAAACCCTGGAGTTTCCGGGGGCTCCCCCGCAGAGGCTGTCCCTGTAGACCCCCATCAAGGGCCCTTAGCCAGAACCCTAGGACCCACCCGCTAAGGGCTTCACAACAAGCAACTCGCGGTGCGGGCTCACCTCCGCATATTCTATTTCTAGACTTAGTTACCGGGAAATTTTCGGCTCTACCCCCCCCCCCCGAAAACAGGCAGAGAATTACACCACTGATTCTAGACTTAATTACCGGGTAATTTTTGGCTATACATATGCCCCCCACCCCATAACAGGCAGAGAGCGTATGATTAGCGGGATCTGACAGCGCAAAAACGCCGGAGCTTCCGCGCTTTGCGCGGGAGGGGGAAAATCCCCCCTCCCTGCACCCTCCCCCCGAGGGAGCACTACCATCCTCCTAAAATGAAATCCTAGTTACGCTGCAGAAGATAGACTTTATTACCGAAAACTAATAATTCAAAAAAACATCGGAGCTTCCGCGCTTCGCTTCCCTACACCCTCCCCTCTAGGGAGCACTACACTGGCGTAAATTCCAGGGGGTAGGGGGATCTATCACCCTACTTGGGGGAGAGGGGGGATGGTGTGTACCAATTCCCCCCCCCCCCCCCCCCCCCCATGCAGACACACTTTTAAGGAAGAAAATAATTATATTTCAATTAATCAGTAAGTAAAATTTCTGAATATCTATCATAAACAACCATTATATTCTAGAATTTCTATTTGAAAATGCTATTGAAAACAAAAGAGTGGTTATTTTTGGCTCGCTCGCTTCGCTCGCTCGTCAAAATCTTAGGATTTCCATCCGAAAATGAGATTAAAATCGAGAAAAGGGTTATTTTTGGCTCGCTCGCTCGCAAAATAGATATGAAAATGTGTGTGACAGGGAAAAAATCGTTAAAAAAGTTTTTCATCCCCCACTTCTCAAATTGGATTTACGCCGATGGACCACTACCGTCCTCCTAAAATACAGTCCTAGCTAGGCCACAGATTCTAGACATAGACTAGTTACCGGGAAATTTTGGGCTCTGCCCCCCCCCCCCCTGATAACAGGTACCTGTTACGCCCCTGATTGGAGCAATAAGTTACCTTGTTCCGAGTACATGATTATAACAGTAAAATCCTAACAAAAGCAAACAACAAACAAAACAACAAAAACCCCAGCTCTCAAATGGTATATTTATAAAAGTAAATGATTTCCAAACGTCGAAGATTGAGCATGTTCAACGTTGGCGTGGCATGGATCAAGACATTAGGAACTATTATTATGGCTGAGGTGCTGGACAGCTGGGACCATAGGAGAAAGAAATATATGAAGAGGTCGTCGATCAAAGGGATGTTGTTAAAGGCGTCCATTCATCGACATTTCACTCCCTTTTTTTTAATCTTTCCTTTGCTTCCTTCCCTATCTTTTAATTCTTGATTCGCTATTTCCTTTTCTCCGTACCTACACCACTCAATGGCAAGTTTAGTGGGGGCGGGAGGGGCATGTGCCCATCTAACTTCCAACAGAACTCAATCTGGAATATCTTGTGCACTAGGTATAAGTATAGCACAAATGGAAAAGTTTTGCCTCTAATTGAGCACATCGGCAGAAAACAAAGGGCATCTGAAAATAAATACCCCATTTCTCCTCTTCGAAAACGTAAGCGTGAGCCCCCTCCCCCCGTGAAAAAAATGACTCTTTTTCATTTGTTTTGGAGATTTTTCGGACCAGTATACCACCGATTAATAATAAAAATAATAGATGGGGTTTGTAATGCGCCAAATCCACTCTGCAGAGTGCCCAAGGCGCAGTGAAAGAAAGAAAGAGAGAGAAGAGCACAAATACAATGATAAATTAAGGAACAATTAAGAGTAGGAAGCATTGAATAGATGTGTCTTAAGGTAACGTTTAAATGTGTCAATTGAAGTGCATTCACGGATAACCAGGGGAAGATCATTCCAGAGAACAGGGCCAGCGTGAGCAAAGGCCCGTACCCCCCATGTCTTAACGGATTGAATAATAACCTCACCTGTTATTACACTACTGACCAAAACATTCTCCAGATGGACAGACATTATGATAATAAACTTCAAATATCCTCCTTTTAAGACCATTATTCCTTCTTCCTTCAGTCCTCACTACTACCATAGATAACATTAATCTGAAGAGAGAGAGAGAGAGAGAGAGAAAGGTTTTCATTCTGACTTGGCAATGTACAGTACAGTTATTCAAATGTTATG
>CM057164.1:21099302-21190463 GCA_029962745.1 Echinometra lucunter
TACAACCAGGTACAACTAGGTCTATACAAAGAAATGAAGCAAAGGAATGATTTAATTTTTACTAGCATTTTTTCATGCAGTGAACAAGGTGGCATTATCAACTACATATACCCGGGATTTCATTGATCCTGCATATTTGTCGATTTCTATAACAACTAAAAAAAATGTCTCTTAGGAAGACAAACCAGCAGACCTCCCCAGTTCTATGTGTCTGCAGGAGCAGGGTTGGATTGGAGGAGGGACCCCCTCCCCTTTTCCCATTTTGGTCATAGTTTTTGTGTATTAGACTCCGCCCTTTGTCTCCGAGTTCCCCTTTCTACTTTTGAAAGATTTGGGTGATTGCACCCCTCCCCTCCCGATTAACTGGACCCTGGAGCCGCCGATGTGCTTCGAGATCGAAGAAGAGCCTTCTCTTCTGGGAAGGGCGAAAACTTTGATTCCATTGGCTTGAAGGTTGATATTATAGCGATTTATTATTGGCCTGCAACTAACAAATAATTATTTATACACACTGGTTATTTACACAAATATTACATGCATTACTATTTATTGTGCATTATATCAGCTATTATATGAGGAGTATTGCCACACTCCCACACTTTTAACAGCCTCTTAACCAGACCGCAGGTACATAATGCACACACTCTAATCTGGTATTAGTATGAGCATGATGAGTTTGAGTGTGATGAGCATGAGTTTGAGTTTGAGTATGATTACGAGTATGAGTATGAGTATGATGAGTATGAGTATGAGTACGAGTATGAGTAAGAGTACAGTATAATGTTGGAGCCTTCTGTCGTTGCGACAGATGAGTAGGCAGACAGGTCATTTGCTGAGGTGGGACTTCATATGAGAATAAAGTCCAATTTGTGACTCACAGGACCGGCCGCAGATACTGCAAGGGAAGGAGTCCAAACAAGAGGAACTCTGCTTCCTTCTCTCCTTCTTTGCCTGAATGGCAGCAGTTCTGTTTGCTTCTAAGACCTTTTTCCTCTGTTAGAATCACATAACTTTATTCTGCAAGCAGGTGGGGGGGGGGGGGGGGGGGATGAGGGGTATGCATCCCCCACCTCACAAGGTGGGGGGTGGGGGGATGACATGTACAATCATCCCCCCTCCCGGTTTTAGGGAAGGATGTTTGCTTACAATTAAACTGAATTAACATGTTTAGAAATGATAGGAACAGCAATAATGATAATAATAATTATTATCATTTTAACAACAACAGTAACAACAATGATAATAATAATAATAACAATAATAATGATAAGAATAATAATAATGATAATAATTAGTAATGTATTATTATTATGCTTATGATAATAATAATAATAGTTATCATCATCATCATCATCATCATCGTTAATGTGACTGAAATGACGATTACTATCATAACTATATCGATCATTATTCTGATTTATATGGTTATTTATATTACTTTTGGGTAATTTCGGCGTCGTCACAGTTTTTCTGAAGTGGCGTAATAACAAAATTTAAAAAAAAAAGATAAATAACATGATGCAAATGTGCAATAATGTGTGTCAGTCCATATTCTATATTCGTTTTTGTCACGGTGCGTATATCTTCTGTTTATGTCTGTGCATCATTGGCGTCAATCCTGGGGGGGGGGGGGGTGGGGGATATATCCCCCACTTTTTTGAGAGGGGAATGGCGTGTACAAATATCCCCCCACACTTTTTAAGGAAGAAATGATATTTGAATTAATCAGGGTAATAAAATTTTTAATAATCTGTCGTAAACAACCATCATATTATAGAATTTCTATTTGAAAATGTAATTTAAAACCAGACATGCCAGAAAAGCGCTTATTTTTCGCCCGCTCGCTTCGCTCACTCATCATATTTTAGAATTTTTGTTTGAAAATGCAAGGTATGAAACTCTTTCATGGTTTTCACTGCAATGATAGATAGGCCTAGATTATTCTCCAAGAGATTACGTACTCTTTGCAAATATTATTTATTCTATTTATTATGTTTTCAGCATTTTCAGGATAAATATAGCAATTTAAACAGAGTGGTTAAACAAATTTGAGAAAAATCAATGCATTATTTTTTAAAAGTCTATCTGAGTGCAAGGGTTGGCTGCTAGGGAAACAAATGTGTAGGCGAGGGAAACCAAACCCCTCAAGGTAAGTAGTATTTAAATGAAAACTAAGACAGAATAAAACATGCAGATCAGCGAAAATTTGAACGAAATCGTACACGGTATAAGAAAGTTAAGGGTATATGAAATTTTCTATATCACACATTTTGACACCATCACATACATGACATAGCAGCTACCGATAACATCATTTTGTGGACAACTCTTGATATGTTTTGTACAAACAAAATTATACATTTACATTTTGCTTGAGATTTACAAATTTATTTTTATGGTCATATTTTAAAATAAATTTTAGGGAAATTTAAAGGACAAACTTTTCAAAGGAAATTTCAACAGTGAACATACATGAAGGAAGAGAAAAAATTCGAGTAGGGAAAGCTCATAAATCTTTTTCTTCTACCATGATTAAACCTTACCACAACTCACGTTCACTTTGCATTTAAATTGAATTCATTGGTGAATGTGGTTATAGCCTGCAGATATGATTTTTGCATTGTTTTTTTTTTTTTTTGGGGGGTGTATTTTTTTTTTTACTTGGTACCTTCATGCTTCTGAATTCAACTGATTTTACAATTGAAATTGCATTAAGTTATGCGGGTACTTGAGAGATGATGTATAAAGGAAGATGGAATGACAAGATTTCTATAAACCCACCAAACGTTTGAGATCGTATCAACAGTTGGAGTCGTCACATCAAACTCCTGAGAGGATCACTTAACTTCTGATTCTGCATAGTATCCTAATCTCTTACAATTTTCACTGCAAGGTAAGATAGATTATTTGATAGCGATATTGCTTGTTTCCAGCATTTGGAAATTTCCGAGGGCCAATCTGAGAAATTCCATTCATAAAGCCATGACAAGCTAAATGTATTTCATGACAAATATAAAATACATAATATCACCTTTTGTCAAGGTCGCTGACGGCCAGCAGAAATCTCTTTTAGAATATGTCAATAAAAAGTTTTTACGGCGGTTCGGTGAATATTTACCTTACAATATTTACCTTAACTATACCTGAAAGTTTATGTTTTATTTCCTCTTCTTGGTTGGGAATTCAGGGGCGGCGATAGGGGGGAGATGACCCACAGGTGATTTTATTTACGTTCTAAATGAAAAAAGTATTATATATTTTCATGACCCCCATTTTCTTCCTCCTTGATCCTCTTTTTTTCTTCTTCTTCTCCTCTATTTTTTTTTTTGATTTTGTTATGATCACTTGAAAAATCATAGGGCGTGGTCGCCCCATGCTCTCCCACCGGCGCCGCCCCTGCGTAAATTCATAGGGGAGAACAAACTGCCCCTTGCTCCTATACAACTTTTTAAAACTTATCGTTTTCCTTCCTCAGTCTCTGCAACTCAACAATGGTTACAAACACCTTGCTTACCCTGTGCGTCGTCGTCACTCTCGTGGTCGCAGCCTGTGCTTTCAGCAGCAATGAGGTCTACATCGCCGCCAGCAAACCAGTCCTAGAAATGGGAGAGCCAGCGGGTACAGCCTTATTAAAGTCTCCGTTCAGTAAGCAAAATGCTTTCTCACAGAAATTACGATAAGAATTCAGGGGCCTCGCTAGACCTTTTTCAGTGGGGGGGGGGGGGGGGGGGGGAGGAAGGGGTGGTGTAGAGGCCACTGATTGCCCGCAAAAAATGCCACCGATTACCGACGACCAACGTCTATAAATTCAACCGTATAAAGCCCACTAGGCATGTTCAATTGTGTGCTTCTATCATATTTTCCTTCGTGTTTCCTACACAATCATTTCAGTCGATTTCAACCAGATTTGATGACTTTTATTAATTATGAGCGCAGCGAGCCAGGAAAAATAACATATACTCCTTTTCAGTTTAGAAGTGATAATTCTTCATCAAAATACCTGATGGGCATATACGATATCTAAATTATATGTTTGGCCACCCCTCTTACAGAAACCATCCTGTATCTAAATATTATACGAGCGAGCGCAACGAGCGAGGAAAAATATGTATACTCTTTTTCATAGTAGAAGTGATAATTTTTCATCAAAATACATGATGGACCAAAAGATATCTAAATTATTTGTTCACCTCTCTTGCCTAATTCATTCGTTTTCAAAGACTGTCCTGTATCTAAATATTATACAAGCGAGCGCAGCGATCGAGGAAAAATGTACACTCTCCTTCGTGGTATCACAAGTGTTAATTCGTCATCAAAATACACAATCAAATAAGTCGAATATGACTCTATTTGGGCACCTTACTTCTCTTTTCTTTTTCCCTCCTTCCTATTCCTTCTCCTCTTTCTCTCTCTCTCTCTCTCTCTCTCTCTCTCTCTCTCTCTTTGCCGACAGCGATCGCGAATTTGCCCACAAGAATTTTGAATGGGGGGTGTCACACCCCCACACCCCCCTAGCGACGCCCCTGTAAGAATCACCCTAGAAAATGCTGGTAAAGGAAACCAAAACCCTGAAGTCAAGTAGTTTTTAAATCAACGCTAGGACAGAATCAGCGAAAATCAGCGAAAATTTGAAGAAAAAAAAATGGACACCGAATAAGAAAGTTTGGGCCACATGACATTTTCTAGCAGTGTTGTAGTCAAGACCAGACCAACCGAGACCAAGACTAAGAAAAATAGGTCCGAGCCCAAGACCAGAGGTCCGAGATTAGACCACAATTTCCGAGACCAAGACCAAGACCAAGACCAGCACTTACCTAATCAGCTTGAGCGAAAGACGCTAAACTAGAGCGACTTCTCGCTATATAGCGTCTTTCTATTACGCCTCTATGACGTATAATAATGCGACCTCAAGGAGTGTCGCACACGATGCCCAACCCTATGAAGAAATCCCGACTCTCTCCAAGACTTGCACCTTCGCATTGAGCACCGTCGGTGCAGTTTGTATTTTAGTCGTGCAGTGAGTTAACGCGATTTTTAAAGAGAATAGTATATTTCCGATGGATTGACCACAGCTTTTTGAAATTTACCATGTCATTTTTGAAAAAAATGAGAATATTCTATATGCTATGTTCGTTTCAGAGTGCTAAATACAGCCTGTAGATGTGGACAACAGGCTGAGTTAGCAAATTTGCAAGCAGTCGATTTGGCTGTGTGTGGTCCATCTGGCAACATGTGCTTGAGGGGCGGTCTAGCTTTCCGTTTACAAATTTTCCCTGTGCTACTCCTTGTTTTCTATCTTTGCATCTTCTTTTCTGTCATTACTAATGTTATTCTTTGTTTTTTATTCAATCTTTTTCTCTTTCAGTCTTTCATTATGTTATTACTTGTCTTATTAATCTTTCATTATGCTATTCTTTGTTATTAGCAAAATCATTTCGTTTCTAAGTTTCTTATGCTACTCATTGTTTTTTCCTCCTATCTTCTTCACTTTCCGTCTTTTCGTATGTTATCCTTATATTATCATTTCTTCTTTTCTATCTTTCCCTTTTTATTCTTTGTTTTCCTCTTCCATCTTCTCTTTCCATCTTTTCTTATGTTATTCTTTGTTTTTCCTTCAATTTTCTTATATTTCAGTCTCTTATGTCATTCTTTGTTTTCTCGTTTCTTATTTTCTATCTATCCTTATCCTATCCTTTCTCCTATCTTCTCTTCTATCTTTCATTATCTTATTCTTTGTTTTTTCTTCTATCTTCTATTTCCGTCATTTCTTATGTTATTCTTTCTATATCTTATCTTTCTGTCTTTTCTTATGTTATTCTTTGTTTTCTCCTTTTTTTTTTCCTCTCTTTCATTATGTTATTCTTTGTTATGTCTTCTCTCTGCCTATCTTTCAGTATTTTCTTATTTTGTTCTTTGTTTTCTCCTATCATATTTTCCGTCTTTCCTCATTTATTTAATTCTTTGTTATTCCTTCTATCTTTTCATCTTTCAGTATATTCTCGTTATTCTTTGTTTTCTCTTATCTTCTCTTCTATCTTTCCCTATTTTAGTCCTTGTTTTTCTTATCTTCTTTTCTATCTTTCCTTATCTAATCCTTTTCTTCTATAAATTCTTCTTTTTCTGTCATTTCTTATGTTATTCTTTGTTATTCCTTCTATATTCTTGTCTTTCATTCTTTTCTTATGTTATTCTTTGTTTTCTCCTTTCTTCTTTCCTATCTTTCATCATGTTTATCATTGCCATTCCTTCTTCTTATCTTTCAGTCTTTTCTTATGTTATTCTATATATTTTCTCCTATCTTTTTTTCTTTCCTTATCCTTTCTCCTATCATCCTTTCCATTTTTCCTTGTGTTATTCTGTTAATCTTCTATCTTCTTCTTTAAATCTTTCCTCATGTTATTTCCTTCAATCTTCTTATCTTTCAGTCTCTTTTTATGTTAGTCTTTGTTTGATGCTATCATTTTCTCTCATTTTCCTATATTATTTTTTGGTTTTACCCGTTTATATTCTTTCTATCATCCTTATGTTGTTCTTTGATTTTTCTATCTTTTTTTTCCCCTATCCGTATTTTCTTGTGAAAACCTTTTCGGGAATTATGAAATAACGACTGCGTTGAGCCTAGCAAATACATCGACCTTGAGAGAAGTTATTGTGGTTTCGCCTCCTTGAAGATGCTTAAGAGGGAAGACGGTATAGCGTCTTTCGCTCAAGCTGCTAATTGTCACTAATTTGCAGTATATGATAATGCCCGTTTTGAATAAACACTGTCTTCTTTGTTATGCAGTATGGACTATGGAGTATAGACTGCCTAATACTTGCACATCATGAGCAGTCTGTATTTTTTTTTTAATATGGTTGAATAAAATGAACAATTAACAAAGAATGTAATAAATCATATTTTCATTGTGCTTCTTCAATCACTTCACACGCATGCTCATTGCTCAAAGTTTAATGCACAATACGAGTCAGTAGCTACAAACTGCACAAAGGATCCAGGATCGTGAGAAAATGCAATAATAGAAAAAATACATCTTTATTTCTGCATGAAAAACATTTACCTGAGCTACTGAAAAACATATCAGACAAATAATATGAAATGTTGTTAGCAACAATACCACAAGGTATAAAAATTAAACATGACTTCATTTCTAGAATGATGTTTCCAAAACATGTCCAAGTCATTCATTTTTTTCTCTATCAACTCTTTTATCAATACATTTGCCTGACTTACTTAAATATAAATCAGACAAATAATATAAAGTGCTGTTAAAAAACTGTACACTGTGTACAGCAAGGCATACAAACTAAACATGACTTAATTTCTAGGATGATTGTTTTCCAAAACATGTTCAAGTCATTCATTTTTCTCTATCAACACATATACCCAAGTTACTTAAATATAGATCAGACAAATAATATAAAGTTTTCTTAACAAACTATACAGCAAGTAAATAACTTCATTTCTAGAATAACTTTTTCCAAAACATCTTGAAATCATTCATTTCTCTATCAACTCTTTACCAACACATTTGCCTGAGTTACTTAAATATAGATTAGACAAATAATAAATATTACAAACTATACAGCAAGACATGCAAACTAAACATGACTTCATATCTAGAATGATTGTTTTCCAAAACATGTTCAAGATTATGTTTGAATACCTTTTTTCTTTATTCAACTCTAATAAAAAGCAATGTGAATGTGCATGTGATCCCATGAAAATGTTTTTAAGAATAGTAAAATGTATATCACATTTATTCCTGTTTTATCCTCTTTTTTGAGTTATTGGCTTTTTTTTCGGTTCCATGTTTTTATTTTATTTGGCAGGGAGGGGCCTTATTTTTAGCCCTAAAAATTGTAAGGCTAAGGATGCTAAGTACTCGACAGTAATCACTGTAAGAGTAAATGCTGCCAAATATTTGTAGTGAATGTGTCCAAAAGTTAGTCAACAAACGTCACCCCCAAAATTTTATTTAAAAAAAAATCCACATTTGCCAAAATTCGAAACAGTTTGTGCTGTTTGATGGTGAGGCGTCTTTCAAAGCCGAAGTGGGCATCAGCGAAAAAGGGCACTTTTTCAAAAAAGGGACGCTCACAATGTGTGAACACAAGAAGAAGCAATATTATTTTGAAGCATTAGTTTACTCCTAAATTCTGTTTAACACACTTTTAAGGATTATGATAACTACTTTGCAGTTGTGTATAGTGCTACTTATTTGAGCGAAGCGAGCGATTAAAATGTTAAGTATTCTGTTGTGCCTTTATTTCATTGAAGGCCAAGGTATTACGTTTTTGACTGACTTTATATTTAGATCTCTTCCATGAAATTGTTATTTTCATCCATTACCCTTGTCATTTTCCTTGTAATTGAACAAGCTGTAATTTTTGCAATGCATTTGTAGGACCTACTTATCAGAGGTGAAAGGGTTCATTTAAAAGAGGGGAAATGGCACAAAAAGGAAAGGGGCATTGGTCAGACGTAAGCAGGGAAATGGAGCAGATTTGAAGGGGCACTTATCATAATCAAACATGACTATTTTCAGATTCGACCTGGCAATGCCTGGGCAATAATTATCGCAAGGAAATATGACACTTAATACAAAGAAAAAGGGTACTTATCAGAAATGAAATGGACATGACATCAGTTAAGGACACTTACCTAAGTTAAAAAGGGACACTTGTAAGGGATGAAAAGGGCCACTCAGCAGAAAGGGAATTATTACAAGTGGCACTTATTACGTTTCAAAGGACATTCAATCTAAAGTGAAATTTTCTAAGAACGAAAAAGGGCTACAGTAAAATGGGAAAGGGCATCAATCAGGTGTAAACAGGGTGCACTTTTTGTGAATTTAAAGAAGGGCATTTTTTCTGAAGTGAAAAGGGAAACTTAATGGATGGTGACTAGGGCACTTATTAACAAAAATGGATCCTTGTGAGAATAATTTGATCCAGATTACAAAATGGAAACAGAGTATCGAATTCTATACTTTATAAGGATATATCATTCTTTGCGGAAGGTAAATTTCACATGTCTTTAAAGGAAAGCACAACCCTCAAAGGCAAGGAGTTTTCAAATCAAAGCTTAGCCTAGCCAGAATAAACAGATTAGCGAAAATTTGAATGAAATCGGACACGGGATAAGAAAGTTAAGCCTGTATGGCATTGTCTGTTTTTGACATTTCCATATATTGGCCATATAATTTGGGCCGACTCTAAATATATGTTTTGTTCACAAAATTTCACATAATCTTTATCTTCTTGAAGAACACATGTTTTCATTGTCCTTACATGTATCCCCAATTTGTTGTGGAGACACTCCTTCATTGAATTTGGGTTCAGAAAAGTCATCTTTTCATTGGTGCAACAATTACCTTTTCAGCTTGCGAGAAAGAGGGGCTTCGATGCTTCTGCTCCAAGGACCTCGTTACTGCCTGCCAACCGGCCAAATAGGGCAAGAGTGGGCCGAGCAAAGTTAGAGGTAAAGTGGAACAATACGCTCTAAAAAAATCTAGTCAAATTTTGACTAATTAGTTACTAGTCAAAATTGACACAATATTCTATGGTTCTATAGTAAAAAATGACGAGATAAAAATAAATTGACTAGATCACCGGATCATACAGGCACCAACACTAACTTCATTCGCTTCTAGTGAAATTGTATATAGAATTCTAGTATAAGTTTTGTTCATCTTTGCTAGAAGTCTGGTCATTTCCACCGGACCCTAGTCGAATTTGACTAGAACAGAGTGAGTGCCCGTGGGATCCAGTGATCTACAGTCAAATTAGGCCTATACTAGGATCTGGATTTTTTAAATACTAGAATTGTGCCAATTTTGACTAGAATAGTGTTGGTTCTCGTGATGTCCTATGTTAACTTCACTAGAATTCTGGTCATGTTCACTAGAATGTGTCAATTTGGACTAGAACCTAGATGGTGCGGGTCTGATTCAGTAATAATCAAATCTGACGAGATTGTTCTGAGAGTGTACAATACGTGTTTGTTTTTTTAATCTACATCAATATTGAAAAATTTCAATTTCAGATCATAGATATCCTGATACTCAACCCATCAATTTTCTCGTAAAAATCATGGAATTCCGACGACCAGAAAATTTCTTGTCATGGTATAGAATGGAATAAATCAACATTTTTGAAAATTCCAGTTGCATTCAATATAAAACAAATCCTTTAAACTCTGAGCTATAAGAGATTTTCTTTTTTAAAAATAAATTATATTACTCTTAAAAAAATACATCTCCTTGATGTATTCCAGAACTATTTTATTACGGCACAACTTTATAAAGCCAGCCAACTTTTTTCTAGCAAGAGTGGAGAGTGTTTTTTATTATTATCATTATCATTATCATTATCATTCTTACTCTTTGAAAATCTTTCATTATTGCAAGGGTCAGATTAAAGTTAATATATTAATGAAGGATAGTATACTTACATGGTTTAGAGAGTAATATTTGGTTTGATCATTAAATCCTTTTGTACTATTTCACTTTTTTCTGTCAGCAGTCCTAAAATGACATCGGTTAGACTAATTATTCCTTCAAGCTGGAAGACCTCTACACTATCGTTGTTGTGGCCTCATTCCTCCATCTGAGAAATGTTGGAGTTTCACCTTCACCTTTTCTTTTCTTTTTCTTTTTTATCTTTTCTGTCGATTCCGTCACTAAAAGGCATTTCCATCAGTCAAAACAAAATGAATGATATCGTTAAGCTAGTGGACCCCTATGAAAACCAACTTTTATGGTAGTGTGTTCCACCCTATAATATTGGATTTTATTGAATAAAAAAATAATAAAAAAACAAGAACAAACGGTCCCAAGGCCAATTATTTTCTTGTGTAAAAATTAAAATCACGTAGATGTACAAGTTAGAATTACATATTGTAGATGAATATAATTATATGTTTTTAAAAAAATCAATCAATCAATGTCAGTGAGTGGGGGACAGTGGCGTAAATCCCGGGGGATGGGGGATACATACCCCCCCCCCACACACACACTTTTTAGAGAGGGGGGGGGGGGTGGCGTGTACAAATATCCCCCCCCCCCTCATTTTAAGGAAAAATCATCTTGTAATTGATCAGTTGGTGAAATTTTTCATTAAACTGTCATAAACGACGGTCATATAGTGGAATTTTCATTTGAAATGGTCTTAAAAACCAAAAAGGATGTTATTTTTCGCTCGGTCGCAAAATATAAGAATTATATGTGTGTTGGGGTCTCGGCGCGGCTGAGTAAGGATGTGTGTGTGCGTGAGCCATAAATTTCGGCAAACAAGGTCGATCATCCCCCACTCCTCAAAACGGATTTACGCCGGTGGTGGGGGATAACATAAAATAGTTATTATGTAATGTTACAATTAACCACTCCCAAGAAGTCGAATGAATATGAGGGGAAAAAAGAAATTGCTCAAGTGGGAAATAAGGACTCCGAGAGAGAGATAGAGAGAGAGAGAGGGGGGGGGGGGGGTGGGGGAGGAAAGGAGAAGAGATAGGGAAAAGTGGAGTAAAACATTCAGAAAATACAACACTTACTATTGAAAGGTTAGAATCATACAGGTAAATGCCATGCATCAGAAAGCACTTGTTTTCATAACTTACGACCCCCCCCCTATTTTTTTCTCTCTCTCTCTTCTCCCGCTCTCTCTCTCTCTCTCTCTTCTCTCTCTCTCTCTCTCTCTCTCTCTCTCCTCTCTCTCTCTCTCTCTCTTTCTCTTTCCCTCTACTTTACTCTTAATGAGTAATCTCAGTCTTTCTTCAACAACTTGAGTTTTTTTTTCCTTCCTCTCCCGGTAAATTTGAAGAAGAGAAGAAGTTAGTGGCGGAGATGTAGCTTGTGAAATGAAAGAAGCTTGGTTCAGGCCTACAAGGGGAACGTTAAAAAGAATTTCGGATTCTTTTCATCCTAGCATTATCCTTGCGAGAGAGAGAGAGAGAGAGAGAGAGAGAGAGAGAGAGAGAGAGCGTGAGAGTGTGGGGGATTCCCATTTGATATAAGAAAGGTACATTATCAGGTATTATTACAATTTTTTATTACAGATATTCAAAGGCATAGAGAGAGAGCGAGAGAGAGTGAGAGAGAACATGGCCGTACGCAGGGGGGGGGGTGCCAAATTTTCAAGACTTATATTGATTTTTTTACTAAAATTTCAGCATATCACCAAAAGTGTGCACCAGATAATAATTCAATGTCAATTTTGAAAATGCATGCAAAAGCACCCTCGTGACCAGCTCGGTCGTTTTGCTCCCTCACTTGCGTGTTTCTTAGAAAATTTTATGTATTATTGCCTCCCCCCCCCCCCCCCCGGAGAAAATTCTGAGTACGACCAGAGAGAGAGAGAGAGAGAGAGAGAGAGAGAGAGAGAGAGAGAAGGGGGAGATAGGGGGTGAGAGAAATAAAGGATAAATGTAATTGTAAAACCTGTTGTAGGAAAATAATGTTATGTGGTTAAAGAATTGGCGTTCATAGCCGAAGGCCCGCCGGTTCGATTCCCGGCGGAGACATTTTTTCAACCTTTGCAAAAGGTTATTTCTGTCCTTTAAAAGAAAATCATGACATAAAAATTATCTATCATTGATTTCCTGAACCGGTTCTGAATTCATGACTGCAAAGCTCTTGCATCTGAAAAGCTTATTTCCAAAAGGATCTAAATCCACTTTCAGTGATTTTGAGTAAAATCTGTGGGGTTTTGTTTTGTTTTGTTTTTATTTAAACAATTTTTCTTCTTCAAAACATCAAAAATTTTCACACTTGAAAAAGGCAACATATTAGATATATCGAAAATGAGATGAAAGAAATCATGAGTTGCACTTTTTTCCCGTAATAATTATTTACAATTTTCATGCCCATAACCTCCAGTGTTGTGAATAAAACTTTATTTCCACAAGGTGCTAAATCCTTCCAAAAGACGCTAATTCCCTAGAAATTAAAAATATTTTAGAAATCTAGAAAAGAATTGTTACTCATGCAAGGATTTCCTTCATTCTCATTTGTTAGATGTCTAATGTTTCAAAGAGGGAAATGGTTTAAATTGAAATTCTTGATTTACTCGAAATTACTCAAAGTGGATTTAGTGCCTTTTGTGGAAACAAAAAAAAATCTATTTAACGTCTTTTGGAAATAGATACAATTACTATTTTCTACTTTCCTAGAATATTCTGTTTTTTCAAATTGCGCATAAGGAAAAAACAAAACAAAAAACATCCAGTCCAGCTAAAACCTTGGTTTCGCTGAAGAAAAAAAAACAAAAAAAACAAACAAACAAAAAAGCAAAAAAACAAAAAAAAACCGAAGAGCTCGGACAATTGATTTTAAATAGCGCCATTTGGAAAGAAGCTCTTCAATAATTTCTGCGAACTGAAAGGAAAAGGGAACGGGGGGGGGGGGCATTTGAATGAAAAGAGAGGATACACTAAGAAGCAATTTTTAAAAAACAACAAACAAAACAAAAACAAAAACAAAACAAACCGCCAAAACAGCGGTTCCATCGAACTCGGTTACAAAATGAAAGAGTTATAAAAGTTTGAAGAGTTTGAAAACTCAAAACAATGATGTGTCAAATCAGTTTTCCCATGCAAGATATATCTACAGCATAGAGAAGGAGACAAGCATCACAAGCTGCATCTCGAGAGTTAATGGAGAAAACCCGAATTTTTTAGTACAAAAGATACTGGGAGTTGTCAACCAAAACCTGCCATTTTGAAGCAATATTGCCAATTTGAGGATCACCCTAGAAAGTAAGTCGAGACCACTGGAGACTTTTCAAACTTTTATAACTCTTTCATTTTGTAACCGATTTTGATTGAATTTAATTTCAAATTGCTCCTCTCTATCCTCTTTTCATTATACACTGTAATTACTTATCTCCAGGATTCCCCCTTTTTTTTTGGTGGGGGGTTCTTTTTTTGTTTGTTTGTTTGTTTTTTAAATGAATCAATAGACATAGGAAATGTACCGAATTATACATGACTATTTCTTTCATATACTTTAAAATCTAGTTCAGTAATAAATGCAATGTTTGCCGCCCTCTCGAGCGCGGCTTGTCATGTCATATTTTTTTTTTATTGCGGCGGCAGTTCAAAAAGTGCTGAACGCATGACGATGCCAAGTCGATATAAATAAAAAGCACAATCAGATTAATCAACCAAGAATTTTCCATCATGAAGCGAAAATGTCCTCGTTCAAAAGTTCGGGCTATCATAAAAAAGAACTACCCACAAGCCAGGCTCGGCAAAAACACGGATATATTGGTAAGTACCAGTTGCCCATAATCTCTAGATTACACTTTTACAGTCCCTTCTATTGAAAAACTTGTTTGGGAAAATAATTTAGATCCGAGGCGACTTCACTTTGTGGCGCCACACTGTGTGCACACATTTTCTGTGTACAAGCCTATGGGGTAGTATAGGGCGACAAATAAATGTCGCTGAGGCAGGACACATTTTTGTTTGCTGCCTGGCTCCAAAAAAATGCGCACCAATCAAATTCCTAAAAAGTTAGTGCAAAAATTGTTGCCATGAGATTGTGGCAAACCCGGAGAATATAGGGGACCGGAACGCGCGCAGATATTCATTTGTGTGCAAACAAATGCAGCCGGTGGCAGCGGCAGAGTCGGCGGCGAGGGGGACGATCTGCACAAGATTCATGGATGAAACATTTGCGAGTTTGAGAACATTTCTGGCAAAAATCAAAATGATTTTCGCCACATAATAACACGTTTGAAAGCCGAGAGGACAATGTAATATATTAGAACATAATTACTTGATAAAAACATATTTTAAAGTCATTTTGAACTTGATCATGGACTTGTCACATACCCTGACTTTCGGCTGTTGCTGCCAATCTCTGCACAGTACAAATGGCATGCGCGCCCGTTCCGGTCCCCTATTCTCCGGGTTTGCCGAGATTGTTTGTGCAAGTTTTGACAAAATGCTCTCTTATTTGAGAGTTTACACGTTAATGCGCATTCATTAGCGTAAGTGGAGACACAAAGTCCCCTCATATGTGAAGGCCAAAAATGCGTGCACACAATGTGGCACCACAAAGTCGCTTCATATGTGAAAGCGCTTTCGGGGGGGGGGGGGGGGGGGAGGGGGAATCATGTGTGCGGACATTCAAGAAAAATAAAACCTCCTCTTTTGCCTTCGGATTGATTAAAAGATATTCATCAAATAGCACTGGTCATCAAAAATATTTTGTTTTTTTAAGGTCTAAAGTCTACAGGTCTATTATAGATCTAAACAGCTTTGTCAAACAATTCTCAAACGATTTGTGAATATTTGCTTGACTTGAGGCCATGCGTTTTGAACTGGGCCAGTAAATACTTAATAGGTGGATTTGTTACATTTGCGCAACAGTTTTGCACCTATTTTTGTAAATTTCTCAAGAAGAACTTCACCAATCCAGCTAAATTTGGTATCAAATTAAAGCTCTTAGAAAGGTTATCATGTTTCATACAATCAATTAAACTCTGATTAACGAACTATGTGGGGTGGAGGATGATCAGGAGGAGCAAAATCACTTAATATTACGACAAGTTATATTTTATCTAACAATATTTATTATGGCTTCTTTCAATTAAACAACTCTAGAATAATACTATCAACTTTGTCTTTATTTACAAATCATTAATCCTTGTAATTTTAGGCTTAATTAGTCCTTAGTAATTAACTGAGTTATTAAGGTGGCACATGGGTTTTGGTCTTCATTACCCCTAATGTATGTCATTTAAGTTGATTTCTGAATTGTTTTTAAAAGATTGTCTCAAATTCATTGATTTAGTGTGATTTTTGAAAAGCTAATGACGAAAACCCTGTTAATTGATCTAATTAACCTAATTAGTGGGAGCAAAGGGATATGTAGAAAAAGCCATACCCTATTACATGACACACCTGCACTGCCATGTGATGAGTTGGGGTTCTTTTTTAAACTTTTACCACTGTATGCAGTGTTCTTATACATCTGGACAGGTTTTTAATATTTCTTTGTTTAATAGGCAATTATCAATGACCTTATTACATCAACTTGTAGGCATTGAATGTTCTATAGTACACTGTCCTGTAGAGAATATTTAGACTTGTTGTAAATGGCATCTGCTGGAGAGGTCCTCACCACAGCTATATAGGAAGAGGAAAATGGGTGTAATGACCCGATATTGTTTTTGTTTGTACTAGATAAGATGGTAATTCATCATTTGCTTCAATTAAGACATTTTTAATGAGGATATATAACGATTCATTACTGATTCTTTAAAATATGTTAAAAATATTGGTGCTCAAAAATGATTCATGAAAAGGCTTGCACAAAATTATTACAATTTTATTGAACCCCATGATGTCATACATGTATGGAAAGGTCTAACTGAGATGAATTAAAAAGTGCAAGAATTAGAGCTGTAGGGTAAATCAGACTTTTTTCTCACTTCATCAAACTTGCAAAATGTTTTGTATGTTTTTTTGTATTTCAGGTTCCATAAGACTGTAGCATTACACCCTATGCTATTTTTCAGTGCATTTTTTAAATCCTCAGCTAATTTCCTTCAAGAAAAAGTTTACTTTTATATACTTTAGTAAAAGTGTCTGTAAATATTGGGCGTTTGAGTGAAAAGATACATGATTTCTTTGCGAAAACACATGTAACACAAAACTGACCCAGTTCAAAACGCATGGCCTTGAGCATAGCCTGATAGCGGCTTTCCTATGTAACAATTAGTAATGCAGTCACTAGAGTGGTACAACAAAGGCAGTGTATACAGCCACACACGTGTATCCACATCATTGGCTAGGGATACAGCCAAATGCTTCTAAGTTCCCTACTACGGCCCTTAATGACTTACGATGTATGCTGCAGCACCTATCGCTAGTGCCGCATATAGCACAAGCGATGTGCATTTCATGCGATGGTACATGTTGCAAAACTTCACCCCAAAGGTTTTATTCCCCCTATTTCACTTCCAAAGTTTCATACAAATAATAATCTCACTTCATTCTCACCTGATCGGATGACAGTGGAGTAGAAATATTGTTTGCATGTTAGGCCTAGTGAATTTCAAGAGATAAATTTAAAATTTGCACCATGTACCGGCGCATGATCGCTTGTAGTATGTACTAGCGATAGCTGCCACAGCATAGAGTATAAGTGCCTTATAGGGAATTAAGATGCGTATGGCTGTATCCTCGGTGCAGTCGATGCTGTGGATACAGTAACACGCATCTGGCCATAAGGTAAAGACACGCACGTGTGGCTGTATACACTGCCTACAACAAAACCAGCAAGAATTCATTCTTGCCGATTTATATTCTGAAAGGTCTAACCTTTCAAAATATTCTACATAAAGTATTGGTCTTCAATATAAAGTACAGTGTGTAAATAAAACTTGGCATTCTGCTTGATTTAAGTATCTTGGCCCTGGGGTTTGCTGAAATTTTGGTGTTTTTTTCCAAATTATTTATTCGGATTCACCTCCATGCTGCCATTGTTGCCATAAAATGAAGTTAGCCCTCAACGTCTACACGTTGTTAGCAAAAATCGGTGTTTGCTATTTCAATTAGTCTTCATATCAAGTTCTTATCGGCTAAATTTGCAATTTCCAACCAGTCCAAGCCTATCCATTATCGGTTAAAATTCATTCTTAACTACATGTAGTTCTACCTTGTTCCCAACCCATTTTAATGTAACTAGTTTGTAACCCGACCACCCATTCAGGGATAGTTTAACTAGTCCTTATCTCATTCTCTGTTCGTTCGAACGAGCTCCTAGTGCGTGTACAAAGTCACACAAATCCTGTCCTGGCTCCAGGGCAAAACTAGATGAATCTTCGACCACGCGTGGTCGAACTTTATGCCTCCGCCATTACCAAATCAGAAATAAATGGCACTTCATGTTGATTTATTTTTATTTATACAATGACATCTTTGACCTTGACCTTTGACCTTGTGACCCCCAAATCTAATGAGAGCATTGCC
Organism: Echinometra lucunter; assembly: GCA_029962745.1. Classification (NCBI taxonomy): domain Eukaryota; kingdom Metazoa; phylum Echinodermata; class Echinoidea; order Camarodonta; family Echinometridae; genus Echinometra; species Echinometra lucunter. The sequence continues at coordinate 21,117,283 of CM057164.1, forward strand.
CTTTCTATATGCATACATGTACATGAGCCAAGTTTGTTGAACTGTCAATGGTTACTAAGTTATCACAAGAACGAACCATTTCTACGTACATAATGACCTCTATGACCTTTGACCTTTGACCTTGAGACCCCAAAATCTAATCAGATCATTGGCCCTCCCATATGCATACCTGTGCCAAGTTTGAGTTTGATAGGTCAAATGGTTCTTAAGTTATCGCGAGAACGAGCCATTTTTATGTGTTTTATTACCGCTATGACCTTGACCTTTGACCTTCAGACTCCAAAATCTAATCAGATCATTGTCCCTCCCATATGCATACCTGTGCCAAGTTTGAAGTTGATCTCTCAAACGGTTCTTAAGTTATCGCGAGAACGAAAACGGGACGGACGGACGGACGGAGGGACGGACGTACGGACGGACGACCCGAAAACATAATGCCTCCGGCAACCACCTACGGTGGGCGGAGGCATAAAAAAACATCGCATTGTTGCCATTTCACATTCCCGTTCGACGCTTCAAGATGTGAAGAGCAAGACATTCAAGTATACACATGAGTTCCCTCCCAGGTTTCATTATGCCTTCACAGAAAAGTGATAGAAAGACAGAAGGAAGTAAAAATTGAAGCAACGGAAGTTGTACATGAAACCAAACTTCAACAGCTTATCAGGCAAGTTCATAACGAGATGAAGTGTATTTCAGTAAAAAGAGTAAAATTTTCCAACAAATCAGTGAAAAAAATTTTGCTCACGGTCACCCCTCCCCCTTTTAGACGTTTGATATTGTCAGGAGGTTATTCATAATGTTGGATAATGTGGGTGGGTGCTGCTATAAGATATCATAGATCTGTCATTTTTTGTTTGCCAAGTGCATGTACATTGTAAGATTGATGCCTGCATTTCAACCAAATGACGTAGAGTTCATATGGATGTCAGTCAAGTTCATGTTGTTGACAAGGAGCCACTTTGTTTATTGACAGATATTTCTGGATTATATGCTGTTCTTGCGAAGATTAGCTATCAAGGCCAACACTGAAGCCCAGGAAAACAGAGAGAATGCCCTTTCTTCACTTCACATTCAAAGCATTGCAAAGGTTTGTAAAATTATTAGTGTACGACTCTAGACTGCTTTCTTCTTCTTCTTCTTCTTCTCATTCTTCTTCTTCTTTTTCTTCTTCTTTGTTTCCTCATTTTCCTAATTCCTCTCTTACTTCATCATATTCTACATCTTAAAGTTTCTTCCTTTTCTTCTTCCTCCTTTTATTCTCATCTTCTTTTTCTGTCTGGCACAAGACTCTAACACATGAAGATTTAATTTGAAACTGAACCTCTGATCAAAAGTTAAATCTTTTTTTTTTTTTTTTTTTTTTTTTTTTATGACACTGTGAAATGAACAGACATGGCAGAACTTGGGCTATTCTTAAAGAAATGATCTGATTTTTAAACAGCGTTCTTTATAATGGCGTTCGACTGGACTAGTTGTTATTTCACTTGTTAGCATCAATCTGCTTGTTATCCCCTCACCGACAGAGTTTAATGAAATTTGGTGGTAAGCCTAGGCACATGATATGAAAATACAGCCTAAGTTTGATTTTGGAGTATGTAGGTCAAAGATCAAAGGGCATACTTCATGAAACATGCACCCTACAAAGCTCATTATGTATCTCGAAATGTGGTTTCTGTTTGATAACTTTAGTAATGTTAGAAAGATTTTAATGAAATTTAGTAAGAAGGCACATGGTATGAAGATAAAGCCCAAGTTTGATCTTCAAGTATACTGGGTCATAGGTCAAAGATCACAGTTCATTCATTTATCAAAAATTGCTAATTATGTGCATTTGTACCTGCCGAGGGGATGCTACATGTACACTTTGCATTGCCTTTGCTCAGATTTGATATAGGTAGTTTACTCCATTTTTGCAAATCAATACAATGGAAACTCAGTGTAGGGAGGACGTTGCGACCAAGAAAATTACCTTGTTGTAATTATCAGGAATCTCGTTATATCAGGGTACAAAGAAAATAAAGAACATAAAGACCTGGTACCAGCAAAGTTATCTTGTTATATCAGGAACCTCTTTGTATTGGAGCTCTTTATATTATTATTATTATTATTATTATTTTATTTGGCAGAATCAACAAACCAAAGAACAAATACAAACAATAGTAGAATATAGGGAGAGTCACATGGATGCTGGGAAAAGAAAAAGATTAACTTAATAACTATAACCTGAAGGTCTTCTTTTCCAATCCATGTGACTTTACATAAATAGAAGTACATAAAATAATGTAATGAATACATATACATCGTATAATGAATACGGTAGCAAATAATTACAATGATCAGAAAGAAAAAGAAAATACAAATTAAGGATAGGTAAGAATGTTGCCCTGGAAACACGTAAAACACACACACCATAAAATGGTGCTGTGATACATGCACCCAAGTCCGACACATGTGGAGATAGAGGGCGCTGTGCAACTAGCCGTGACAAGCAGGTATATATATTGAGTTTCCACTGTACCAGTACATGTAACACATGACAAACCTGGATTAAACCTTATTTACTCATGCCCCCAATTTGGTGAAAATGTGAATGTCGTTTGCATTTTGTCTTTTCCTTTTTGCAGGAAGTTCTCAAAGAATTCAGAGGCTGAGCAAGTTGAGATACACTCTTTATCTGTAAACAAGAGCAGAACTTCTTGCAGATCAAAGCTGTTGTCATTTCCGGAATGAAGCATCAAATCGACATAGCTTGTACCCTGGTCAGCAAGTGTTGCTTGATGAAGTCTGATGGTACCTCTGGAGGATCATAGGTTTCATGTAGGAATTGGAATGTAGTGACCTTGCAGAGATTGGTGCTGGGAGTCCCTTCACTTCCTGCGGGATAGCTACACATTTTGCAATAATGATTTATTTTTACTTGACTGCTAAAGAGAACATGAGTACATGCAAGTAGGCAAGCATCTCATAACTTTAAGTGCTATGCAAGGGATTTTACAAGGATAAGTGGCTTACCAAAGGACACTAGCTCATTGCCTTGTTTTCACGCCTTGGATCTCCTAGTTGAGAGACACCTGCTGTACCACTGAGCATTCTGGACTGTACAATGAACCATAGGGGCAGGTTTCTAGCCATTGCATAAGGCACTTGGTGCTGACGCCAAGTGTGGGGGTTCTCTTAAGATCAACAAGGACCAAGTGTGAATTCTTCCCCAACCAACAAGCATACCAACAACATATCAATGCATACATTCAATCTCCAAATAATTTTGGTCTTCCCAAACTGCCTGCCTAGGATACTATACCTGTATAGCCCCATTTCAATCAGTTTCGACGAATGAATTTGTCAATGCAGTGTAACTACTGTTTGCCTGGAAAAATGCTGAGGTCCTCTCAAATCAATCCTTGGGAATCATGCAAAAGCCATATTGCTGTCACTTCGCATGAATAATTTCCTGCTGAGAAGCCCGTTTAGATGTTGTGAAGGTGCACTTTCATATACATGTATGATTTGATACAACGTAACCTGGTGTACCGTCAAACCTGGGGTACGACGTTGTGAAGCGCCATCTCATGTCCGTCAGAATACAAATATGCAACGTTGTCAAGGTGACTTTTACGTCTTGATCGGCGATGACAATCCCAATGTCGATTTTCCTTCTTTTATAGCAGCATATGACCATGTATGATGACAAATTTCTTAAATTCCTTAAATCTTTGATTTATGCAAATTATTTTAGAATCACATAAAAATGCTTCTTATTCTTATCCTTCATTTGTTGACTGGACCAATTGGCAGTTTTGATGTCTTTTTTTATTCATCTTACCACAACAAAAAAGTAACTCCCCCCTAATTAAAAATAGCATAACTTTTTAACGAAGATGTTTTTAGGAAAATAATTTGGCAGGAGTGTTCCTACACTTATTGACTAACTTCTGTTTGAAAATGAGATTGATCTTTGCATGAATGAGCAGACATTAAAGGCAAAAATGTCAATTTTCAAAAGTCACAAGAGTCATTTTTCTGGCGTTTGTTTAAGTGCTGTTGATGTTTTTCGAGGTTGTGCCATGGTTGAGTGACAAAATTGCTTACGATGAAGCAAGAAATGCTGAAAATTTACTGTTTAATGCCGGAGAAACGACTACCTGGTATTTTCACATAATGTGCTGACTCATGTTGGTTGATGCCATTTTTTTTCCACAAACTGAATAGATTTTGCAGATTTAGGAGGGCTGAACATGCATTTTTCTTTAAAAAAAATCTGTGTTCACCCAACTGTGATAAACATGAAAAGTGTCAGGGATAGGCATGACTTGGTCAAACAATGGAAGAATTCAAATTTGCCAAAGGTTTGTTTCACAGAGCCCCAAAATGACTCTTGTGACTTTTGAAAAGTGACATATTTGCCTTTAATGTTTGCTCACTCATGCATGACTTGACGGATCATTCTCATTTTCACACAGAAATTAGTCAATAAGTGTAGAAGCACTCCTGCCAAATTATTTTGCTCAAAACTTTTTGAATTAGGGGGGAGTTACTTTTTTATTCATCTAGTACACGTACAGGAGGTAAACAGACCTACAGTGTACACAGAATTGTGAATTTTTTTGTCTCAAACATTATTTATGGTGATTTATGCAAATTTATTCAAAATCACAATAAAATGCTTCTTATACATTTGTTGACTGATATTCATCTTTTTTTTTCATCTGGTAGAACTATGTGAGGTCAAAGAACTCATACACAGAATTTCAAAATTTTGTCTCCAAAAATATTTATGGTAATTTATGCAAATTTATTTTGAAATTACAATGAAATGCTTCCCCTTCATTTGTTGACTGATATTTATTTTGTGTGTCAGTGTGTCAGTGTGTATTCTTGTAGGGCATCATGAAATACACAGAATTTTAAAACTTTTTATCAAACATTCATGGTAATTCATGAAAATTTATTCAAAATCACAATTAAATCCTTGTTCTCCTTGTCCTTCAATTTTTCATTTGTTTGTGTTTCATTTTAACATGACATTTAAACCTACTGTGTATTGAACAGAAATATGCACATGTAACTTATTAATTTCATTGTCAAAATTGAAACTTGTATGAATTGCTTTTGCTTGAAGCCGGATGAATGCCACATCATTGATTCATGGTAATTCATGAAAATTTATTCAAAATCAAAATTAAATCCTTGTTCTCCTTGACCTTCATTTGTTGACTTGCAAAAAAACTTGATACATCTCCTATTCATATACTAGTATACAGGTCAGTGTTTCATTTTAACATGACATTTAAACCCAATCTGTAATGGGCACCTCCTGTTATGAACCTGACAAATAGAAATATGCACACATTACTTATTCATTTCATTGTCAAAATTGAAACTTGCATGAATATGATGAATTGCTTTTGCTCGAAGCTGGATGAATGCCACATCATTGATGTGCATGTCTCAGAATCCATGCTTGTAGAGACCCTCATAATCTAAAGTCGTTTCAAAAGGAAATGTGAACATGAAATTTTGTCAGGTGTTAAGATGCTTTCGAAAAAATTCGCAGGTCTGGGGTAATGAAATTTGGCCGAAAAACCAAGGGTGTTGAAATGAAATCTTTTTTTTTTTTTTTTTTTCAAATTTTTTTCAGGTCCTGGGTCATGAAAATAGGCAAAAATACCCAGGTGTCAAAATGAGCTGATTTTCTGAGAATCCTTGCTTGAAGGGGCCCTCATAATGAAACCAAAATATGTTTTAAAGGAAATATGAAATATGAAATTTTGTCAGGTGGTAGGATTTTTCAAAAAAAAATTTGCAGGTGCGGGATCATGCAATACATGTATGGCCTAAAAACCAAAGGTGTCAAAATGAGCTCATTTTCTCAGAATCCATGCTTGAAGAGGCCCTCATAATGAAACCAAAGTCAAATTGAAAGGAAATGTTAAATATTAAATTTTATATACAATTTTTTTTTTTTTTAAATCGCAGTGCCGGATTAGCCGAAGCACCAAAGGTGTCAAATGAGCTCATTTTCTGAAAATCAATGCTGGAAGAGGACCTCATGTTGAAACCAAAGTCAAATCGAAAGGAAATATCAATTTTTTTTTTTTTTTAAATTTTATTTGTTCTAATAGTACTACAAGTACTGGAAGTATACCAAAATTAAGAAAAAGGATGCAACAAATAAGTGGTGTCACCAGGTCAGAAAGAAGTGGCAAAACCCAGTCTGAAAAGAAAGAAACAGACGGAGAGAAGACTCAATGAGATATTTTGCCGGAGTCATTTACTTCAGTGCTGTACCTAATTAGAAATTGATAATGAAACAACTGTGGATTTTAGAATTGGGGGAGCAGGCTGCCACCACCCCTAATGTTTTTCAAGAGATCAAGAAAAAGAAAGAAAGAAAGAAAGAATGAAAGAAGGGTACAGGGGAAGAGAGGGCATGCAACTACATGAGCTTAGACAGGTCCTCATTATGGGGGTCAAAAAACAGTTAAGGACCAGTTAAAGGCAAGTGGTACTGGTACCAGTTGATACCAGTGAAGTGAACAGGTTTCAACATGGAAATTGGTATACTTGAATCAATTGGAATCAACTGGATTCCAGTTGACAAATTTCAACTGGTCCCAGTTGGAATACCATTTGTCAACTGGTACCAGTTGGACGTATCAGTTCAACTGGTACCAATTAGTACCAGTATACCAATTTCCATACTGAAACCAGTTCATTTAACTGGAATCAACTGGTACATGTACCAGTTGGACCAGTATACCAATTTCCATATTGGAACCAGTTCACTTAACTGGAATAACTGGTACCAGTTGGACGAGTATACCAATTTCCATATTGAAACTAGTTCACTGAACTGGAATTGACTGGTACCAGTACAAGTTGCCTTGAACTGGTCCTCGCTGGATTCTTTACCTGAATACCAACTGGAACCAGTTTCATTCATTTGATGTAAATAAACTCACTGTGGGCCAAGGTTAAAAACATGTTCCAAAAATACGTTGCCAGCAACCCATCATCTCTCCCCCCCCCCCCCAAAGTACCCTAGTGCCGCCTCTGTTCAGATTTAAGCTAAGTTATAACCATGTTCATCTCCTTTAATGTATCTATACTTCTCTCCCCCTTTCTCCTTTACAGGAATCCTCCCTCTTACTCCATTCTTCCCCATTTTCTCAATCTCTCTCTCTCTCTCACATGCTCTCTCTTTGCGTATCTCTCTCCCTCTCTCCTTAAAGTGGATTCCCTCTCCCTCTCTCCATTTCTGTCTCAATCACTCTCTCTCTCTCCTGTGAGTCTTGTATCCTTTTCTGTCTCTAAGAAAAAAATTCTTTCTTCTAGTGTGTCTCCATTGTTCCTTTCCTCTTTTGTTTCTTTCATCACAGCGTTACTAATTTCTATGACCTTTCTACGTACACATACATGAAGTTACAAAAATTAGCATGCATGAAGATTTCACCCATAAAAGATACATTTTTTTTTCAGAAAAACTCTTGTTTATTATATTCCTTTCAATCTAAACACTTTTACAGAGTAACACAATACTTAAACCTTTGGTTTCTTAACACAACACAACTTTTTCATCTTGTATTTTCATAAACTTCAACTTTTTGTCACATCATTTGATTTACTATGTCTGAAAATATTGATATACAATGACAGTTTGTCAGAAATGAAATAGAAACAAGAAACACTTTACAACTGACAATATAAATGCATCCATTTCTTTCAGGAAATATTCCTCATGCATCTATCTGTACGATGCAGTTAACGTGAGTTTTCCAACTGAAATCACACTAGCTTTATTCTTACAGAGAATGCAAATGTCCCTTTATTATACAGACTACAATAGCTAAACTTGTAAAATATGTGTGGGGGGGGGGGACCCAACTTGTTTTAATCCAACATTAAGGTGTTTATGTAACAAAGTTTTATGAACCATTTTCTGTACTGGTCTTCAAATGTATTCTTCCTTGTAAAGATTAACTGAGGATATTGAAATAGGTACATTTTTTATGTTTTCATTTTGTGTGGTTTGACCCAATAACTTTAGATGTAGAGACCTAGCAAATATATCAAATTCCAAATACATAAGCAGAAAGATTTTTTTAAAAATCTTTCCATACTAAGCCCATTTTGGTTACATCAGTGTCTATTGTTTGATAAACAATAAAAATAAGCACTACAGTCCTGAAATTGGCAATGCAATGGAAAGTCTGGAATCTGTTTGACTATACAAACTGGCAACTTTCTAACTTTTTAAAAAACTTTCTGTAACTTTATATTTAGTTCAGATATCTGACTTTTTACACCAAAATAATGCACTGGAAAGAAAAAAAAAATGTTGCCAATTTGAAGAAAAGCCGATCAAATAAGTCTAGTCAAGAATGGGTTAAACAGCATTAGGATTATTCCATCTCCTTGCATAGACATATATGTAAATGTGACATGTGTACATTTCTTACATCCTTAATCCTCAAAAATATATTACAAATAAACTTAGCCCCAAATCACTGAAACCTGATGCAAGTGAAATGAAACATTCTGATATAACAAATCCATTTGTCTCTTTAACTCCCTATTTCGAAATTTCTTTATAATTATGAAACTTGTAAAAGCAAGTTATTTGACTGCACCCTCGCAGCTTTAGTGATCAACTCTGCAAAACGATATCAGCCCAGGGCCAGGAAAAAAAAAAGTTTTTAGTAAAATTACCAACATTAATAACAGCTATCATTGTTTAGAAGTAAAAAACATTCATGTTTTGACAAGATAAGTGCTACAAACTCGTAACTTATAACTGCATGGAAATAGGAACAAGGTTATGGTGTTGAATGAAATAGTTGATGAAGATTTAAGAGAGACTGAAAGGTAGGAAGCATTACTTCGTCGACAACAATGCTTCTTTTCAACTAGGTAATTAATGCTACATACTACAGTCAACTCTGCCTAAGTCGAATTTCTTGGGACTGAAGAAAATGCTTTGACTTAGAGAAAATTCGACTTATGAGGGGTCAAAAACAAAAGAAAATAAAGGAATGGGACCAAGTACAGACCTTCGACTTATGCAGAGTTGACTGTACTTCCTATTTTCAACTACAGCACAGATACAATAATCTAGGTTACAATGATGATTACGTTATTCAATCATCTGGTAAAAAAACTGTTTACACGCTACAGATGGAAAGAATTATTGAGTCACCACAACACTATCTTCTTGTTTTAGACTACCGGTAGCTAAATGCTAGACGCCCATTCCCCTGCATAGAAATAGCAATACATATACTGTACACAGTCATCTCAGAGATTTCAGACAAACCAATCCTGGTGGGAAGCAACTACATGTATATGTACTGTGTCATCAACAAAAACACAAGACTGGTTCTACCCAGCTAAATCCTAAATACTCCTTCTAGATACATATAATGCTTAGATTGAATTACATGTAGTTTGTGTAATTACTCTGACTACAGTGCATGATAATTTGATTTAAAAATTTTACTATTTGGTGGTAAATCCTTGTGACTACAGTGCATAATCATTTGATAAAGATTTCTTACTTTTTCGGTGGTATAATCCTTGTGACTACAGTGCATAATCATTTGATAAAGATTTCTTACTATTCCGTGGGAAGGGTTTTACAATGTCGTGAACAACCACAAGTATTTATGATGATATCAGCTGAAATAAATTTTTTCTTTTTCTTTTCTTTTCCTTTTTGTCTAGTAATGACATATGAAGACTATCCAGATAGAGATATTTTACCCCACACACCTTCAGCAATTAGCAAAAAAAAAAACCCAAACTAAACAAAATTAGAAAAGTACATATATGTACAAATATATCTTTGTATTTATCAAGGAATAGTATGCTTTCCTGAATGCCACATATTATCAACTGAAAGCAGCACAGTTATACCTTTTTGGCTCTCAAAAGATGACATTACTATAGACTACATGTCTGATTCCAAAGATAGATATCAGTAATTTTGTACCTTTCCATCAAAAAATAAGAATATGATTCCTTCCAAGAAAGCTAGCAAAGAATTACAATTCTTGCAAAGCTGATACTATTTGTACATCAAAACTAGGGTGGGTTATGTTGCATATCACACACTAACGCAAAGAGGAAAATTCATACAATTCACAAATTTGCATGGTTTATATAGCAGTAATGATATTAAACATGGTTTTAAATCATCACTTAATTTTCCCTGCTAAAAGATCCGAGACAGATATGGAACATTCTATAGGTACGTATATACATTGTAAGGCACTGTGGCAGCAAAAAAAAAATACACAGGAGCTGAGAGCAATTTCACTCCTGTGAGTTAGACTAATAGCTCTGGTAAAACAAATTGCCTGAGCGGAAATTTTGGAATATGTATGAAAAAAAAAATCGCTCTCATAGGCCTCTCTAAGTATGGACTAAACTACAGTAATGATAGAGATAAGCACTGAAAAAAAGTAGCTCTGGTAAAACATAAAATAGCTCTCCTGAAAAAAATTACGAGAGCGATTTATTTTGTTAAATAACAAAGAAAGAGCTCTCACGAAAAAAAAAAAAAAAATTGGGGTTGCACTGTGGACTGGAAGCTTCCATTAAAAAGCTCAGTTTCCGTAGCAAAAGAAAATTGGCATAAAAGATGTTACAGTTTCACATTGTTCTCCATTTGTCAAGAGATGAAATTTGTCATTCAATCCATCATGTTTGGTGAATTTTACTGGAAATATCTCTGCAACGAATGGCTATATCATGGCTATACACTGCCAATGAAATAAAGACCCTTCCACTCAGTCAGCTCTCCATATAAACTTCAAAGCATCTACTAGTATCTTGCCATTTATCATCAAAAACCAAAGAAATCTTACAGAAAGTATGTGTTACCAAAACTGTTGTACATAACCTTCAAGATCTGAAGTATGGAAGTGTATTCTATTACCGAACACTTATCATAGTTTTCAATCATATCAAATACAGTATTCTCTAAATACTTCTACCATGAATACTCAAAGGCCTACAAAAAATGAAGATGTAAAAATTTTTCAAAGACAAGTAGTCTTTGATCCGATATCAACTTCCGATCGCACCCCTCTCTGCATACGTAGCGTTTTGGTGACCTGAAAATGGAATTGTATTACCGAACATGCATTTCCTATGGGAGAAAGTTGGACAATGTACCAAATCAACAATCAGCTAGTTTGACTATTTTTTGCTTTTTGAGAAAACATTGATATTACAAAAGTGTTTTTGCCTTGTTTTTTTCATCTTTCTTTTGAAATTTCCTGTGGGAGAATGTTGCATAGTTCTAAGCACAGGAAATTCATTTTGGACGTGTAAATGCGTGCGTTCGGTAATACAATGCTGTTCGGAAATACAAACACTGAGTATACATAACATGCAAACAGATTTGATAAGATTTTGTATGATAACGTTTAAATCATGTATATTAAAAGACAATGAGCTGAAACTGTATGAATGAAATATGACAGAAAGACAGACTTTAAACGTTTCATGGGATGTGACATTTGCACACACACAAAAGTACTTTTGAGTTTTTCTTATTTTCAGATTTTAACTTTCAGAGCAATATAGAAATAAATCTGACAAGCCCCCCCCCCCCCCCCCCCCCCCCCCTCCCTTAAATCTTCTCCACTAAATTCAATCTTAATTTATCCATTAAATAAATGATGAGGACTGGTCAACTTAGCAAAACAATTAGCACTGAGAATTTTACTGAAGCCCAGATGGAATATTTTGTTCAGTGGTTATCACAAGTATTGACTGAATTAAAAACCTACTCTCCAAAGTGGCAGAAAAAAAACATGTACATGATGCATGACTATTTTTAATTCATACTATGGCACAATTTCTTCTTTTTTTTTTTTTTTTTTTTTTTGTTGAAAATAAGCTGCAAGAATAATATCAAGTCAATGGAGGACAGCATTTCAATGTTTTAACAAAAGAATAACTTTGGTAATTTGTACTTCTACCAAATGAACAACTGCTTCTACTAGTACTACTGCTAAAATACTACTACTCCTACTACTAATACTACTACTATTACTCCTACTACTCCTCCTACTGCTATTTTCTTTAATTCAGGATACAAATCATACAAGCTAATACAATGTGTTAATACCTAAGAGCACAGGCACTGTAATACTAAATTCAATTCAACCTATAATAAAACATAGAATTTAATAACTAATGTAATACCAGGGAAGGGCATATCAGTATAGCAAACTATACAAGTACCAGAACAGTGTTGAAAAAAAGAACTGAAATAAAATAGACTTGAATTTTGTTCCCCCATTTGCGATTAAATTTGCAACACAAGGAAATGAGAAAATTAATTTTCTTCGTATCTTGTTGTCCTCTCCGATTTTCTGTATTTCCTTTTAAAATCAGTGCCCAGGTTATATGATTAATCCGTTAAACACTATGCTTTATGCGATAACTCAGGATTTATGGAAAAATGCATATTATACCAGAATCAAATCGTGCTCAACAGATTAATTGAAATTCATCTAAAACATGCTACATGCACATACAGATGAAAAATAAATGTCATCCCACTCGAACAGAAAAGAAAAATGATTGATTCTACAAACTCTCCTGAGATACATATAATGTACATGATTGAATCTAATGCGATTGCAGCTGCAGATATACTGTGGGAACAGACAAAGATAATACATGGAGAGATAAAGTGAAAGATGAAAGAGAATATGAGAGAGGGGGTTAAGAATGAGAGAAAGAGAGGGGGTAAGAACAAGACAGAGAGAGAGAGAGAAAGAGAGCTTGAGAAACAGGGATCCTTCAAGTGAGTGTCTGCAGCAAGAGTAGACATGGAAAAGAAAGGGAAGAAACAAAGAGAATACACTGTAGTACACAAAAGAGAAAACGAAAGAGCAAGAGTGTGACAATAAACCAGAGAAAGAGAGAAAGCGAGAAGAGGAAGAGAGGGAGAGAGATAGAATCAGTGGAATAGGGAGAATGCAAATCGTTAAAACAAATTAATTCAACAAAATTCTAGTTGCTAGTCTCCTAATACAAGCGATAAGATGAATAACATGAATATGTATAAAGAACAGAAAGACCTTACTTACATGTACTTATCCTGGAATCATCCAGCAGGTTTCAACTTAAAATTCTACTTGCTTGAATATGGCACAAAAAAGGAAACTTTTCTTTCCAGTTTATTAGAGTCCATACAGGAAGACACAAAAGCACTAATGAGTGCAAGTTCACGTTCTAATCAGTTCCATTGACGATGGTTCCTTCTACATCATTTGCTGCTTCTTCTTTCATAGCAGAAGACTCCTTCTTACCAATTCCTACAGCTTCCCCACTGCTGTCTTTATCTTCCATTATTCCACTATCACATCGAGGAGGAGAGGGGGCAGGGGCGTCTCCACCACCTCCATTGACCTCGCCCATTCCCTTTCCGCTGCCTGTTCCCGATTCTGTTGACTCGCTGAGGTCTAAGGTCTTGTCGCACTCCAGAGTGCTGTCGAGATCACCGCTCTCGACAGAAACGGTGCTCATACTGGCGTAGAGGGATGCACCTTCTCCACCAGGACTGGTGATGTTGGAGATGTCTCCACGCGCTGTCTCAAAACTGTCGTTAACATCTGGTTCCCCATCCTTCACCTGGTTGGCAATCTCTACATCTATTACTTTAGCGGCCACTGGAGCATCACCACTCCCATCAATCAACATCTTGCCATCAGAAGTGACATCCTCTGACTTCTCCTGGGCAGTGACCCCTTCCTCAACATCATCTTCCACGCCTGAGCCGTTACCATCGGCAACTCCACTTTCTGCTTCAGTGCAGTCTTTGGAGTCTTCCAGTTTCATGGCACCAAACTCAACCCTCAAATCAGCTTGGGATTCGTCAGCAACACTCCTAGGTTCCTTCTCCACATCATCCTCCCCCGTTCCCATTGCAGCATCATTCTCTGACAGGGTGGGCACTTCATCTCCTTTTCCTGTCTCTTCTCCCTCTTGCAACCCATCGTCAGTGGTAACCAATGCAATTTTTATCTGATCTGCCTCTGGTTCCGCATTTTGCTCCTCAGTCTTAGAGGAATTGTCCTCCATTTCCTGGACCGCATCACTAAATCTTGTCTCTTCATCTTCTTCTGCCTCTTCTTGGTTATCAACTGCAGCTCCATCTACTTCCATCTATAAAACAAAAAACAAAGCAAAAACAAAAAAGATATAAAATAAATTCATTAAATTCATTACCAAAGAACAGACAGCGTAACTGTCCCCTCCCAAAAGATTTGGATTTGTCAAGTTACTTCCTCCCAACCATGACAACAAATGCCATATTTCAACAAAGACGACTATACTAATCAGGCCCTCTAGGACTTTGGTCCAGAGTTGCTCCCACAATGCACCACTGATGATGTCATACTCCATATCATGCTACATGTGAGTTATTTTCATTATCAGAACAAGATTATCCATTAACACACATGATGAAATCAGAAAAGCATACACTGTAAAATGTCCCCCCCCCCCTTTTTTTAAAATTTATTTATTCTTTTTTGAAGAATAATTTTTTGCTGTACTCCAAGTTCTTTTACAAAAACTAGAAAGATCTGTGAAGAGAAATTACTGCAAGTTATTAATAATGGCCACATTGCAAGCAAACAACTTTGGCAAAATGCATATTGTAATTCATTAATTTCCCAGCATGAAATCTGGACATCTCACAACATTTCAAAAAGCTTCAGAATGCAAAAGTTTTTTGGTTTTACTTGATATTCTACTGATCAGCAAAATAATGGAAAATCAATGAATTCAAATTCTTGAACTTTTCACTGGCTCTGGATCAGAACACAGGATCGCTGCATTGTTTGGTGTGTAACTTGGTTAGTGTGCCAAAAGTCAACAATGGCTGTCCAGTGCTTGTGGCATTGGTCAACTAAAGCTGCAAATAGGTTAATGGCTGCTGTAGAATGAGCATATATTACAAGCAGTAAACCCTACTCAGCCAAAAAGATAGGAATGTGCACGAACAAGTCTAAAGTAAGGGAAAAAGCAATGCATTTTTTCTTGTCTGGTAACTATGTATTCCTGACAAAAATTAAGAGGTTCTTAAAGAGAAGTGACTTTACGGTACATGTATCTAAACTTACTATAAATTGCTACTTCAGAGAAGAATCAGATAAAAATGAACACAAAAATGGGGTCATATCATTCTTTATGATATCTGAATGACGCTATTCAATGAGCACGAACATGCCGTTGAATAACTTTATGTTAGCATTCAAAGAGAAACATCAAAAACTAAGAAAACTGGGTCCTGTTTCAAAAAACTTGTTATCAGTAACAACTTCTACATTTCTATGTCAAATTTGCTCCCAGCCAATCAAATGCAAGGATTTCAGTAGCTTATAAATTTAACAGTTATTGCAACTTGTTATTGATAAAAAAAGTTTTATGAAACAGGCCCTGATCATGAAGATAGAAAGAGGAAGGGGGAAGGGTTAAAGCTAGAATAAATCATCTGGCAATAAAAGAAACAATGTTAATTATATTAAACTGATACTGAGGGAGAAGAACCTCTTTGATGTTAGTCTCAGATACGTGGAAGATTTAGGGCATACTGCAAAGAAACACATGTACACAACTCCTGGAAGTGAACTATGGTAAAATAATGGTATTCAAATGCCACGCAAAATGAAATGCTACTTGGCTAGCACAGGCAAAAAGAAAGAAAAATCAACAATGAGTGGGTGAACGAATATGATGGTGAACCAACACAGAGAGTAACTGAATGAGATTTACAATTGGGTGTAATCAGAAGTAGGTGTCATCAATTACCTACTGTTTTACATGAATAATTTGTACACCTGTACATTGTTTAAAGACTAGCAACAAAATGCATGGGGATTTTTTCTTTTTCTTCTTCCTTTTCTTCAGCAGGAGGAAGCAGAAATTATGTATGGATATTAGCCTTGGATAAGCTGCAAATAAACTACAACAGAAGGGGAACAAGAACACAGCAAAAACCAAAACCACAGGAAAATCAGGAATATCATTACCTCTCTGTACATGTGATTACATAGGTCTACATACGCCTCGCTTCTGGCCATGCAAGTAATGAAAATGAATGTGAAGAAAATTAGGGATCTGCATGCTACCCAAAAAAATCGACATGATCTCGCAAACAAAAAAAATATCACAGGGAAGGAGGTCAGCAGTTTACTGTTAAAGGTGAAATTGGTGTGACAGAGGGCTTCAAAGGATAGTGCAGCAGGAGAAAATTAATAAGTACTTTTCTGGTTTCATTATCTACATGTATCTGTAAAGGTACTAAAAATGGAAGAGTTTTATGGACATGAAGTTGTAAGCAGTAAGTGGCAGTGAGGAGTGTGGCTCCATGTACTTGCAGCTGGGCAATTCCACGGTAACAGAATTACAAAATGTAATTCCATTATTAACATTTTTCAAGTTTGTGTGCCTGTTTTGCTTTTTACCATTTAATATTCTGAAAAAATGCCTATTCTTTCACCTGAACTCTTTCATTCCAACAATTTTCTACTTATATTCATGATATTGTGGTATACAGCCTTGGTAACGGAATTACCAGAAAATGGTGCTATTTCCAATGAACAAATATGTCTTCTAAAATCAAACATTCATTATGCCAATAATGAATGTGATAATAGAATTCCTTTCTGTTTTTAAGCTTCTTTTAATTCAAGAATTTGGCTATTCAGGACAATCAACATGACTGTTTTTACTATAAATCTGAAGTGAGCCGATTGTTCTTCCCATGTGGAATTGCCCAGCTATAAAAAAAGATATGATAGGAAGGTGGGACAGGTCAATATGCCTGTAGGTTTGAGAGGTACATCAGGGCCTGAAATTAACAGGCGCTTGGGACACATGTACCCTAAGGAATTTAGGTCTGGACCTCCCCCCCGGGGGGTCACTTCCATTGAAGAGTGGACAGCATCCGCGAGAAAAAAAAACGTGGAAAAAGAGTATTTTATCAGGGCTAGGCGCGGAACGCAAATAGAGTGTCAAAAACGCCCAAAAATGAAAAAAAAAAGCCCTCTAAATCATGCTAACCTAAAACGCGAAAAGGGTATGTAACTTGCACCGACTGCGGGATTGACTGTAACAAGACCTGTGAACGGAAAATCCTATAACGCCTGTGTAAAACATAATGAAACAGTGAATTATCTCGAGATAGAAACGGCTCCAAACTTTCAATGGAGGACCCCACTATCACTCTCAAGGTATGAAAATGGGAATATCCTCGTTTAGGGTATGAATATCCCAATAATTCATGAAATCCCTGCTTAGGGTGTGCAAATCGGGGAAATCTGCACAAAATCCGTGTTTAGGGTGTCCTAGCGGCCTGCCCTTGAATCCTCATTTAAGGTGCTTTTTTTAGGATGATTCTCATGGATGCTGTCCACTCTTTAATGGAAGTGACCCAACCCCCCCCCCCCCCCCCCCCCCCCCCCCCTGGGACCTCCCAAAGTGAACAATTTTACCACAGGACTCGATACATACAGAGCCAAGAATTTCAATCTCGACCCCTACTCAAAAAGCTGGTGTAGAGCCCTGGGTACATGTAACATTTTTGGCAACAACAACGCACTTTGATGTTATATTTTTGAAACATTCATATTGTGATGAATGAATGCAAGAATACACTTTCAGATGATGGCATTTTTACATCTTGATACTGTGATCAAATGATGTCTTCAAGATCGATGACACAAATACTCTTTTTGATGCGTTTAGATCAATTTTCATTGCTTGATGCTATCAGATGTTCAAGATATCCAACGATATCTCCACTAGGCCTGAGTCATTTTGGTTTTTTTGTAAGCCAGGGCTCAACAGCTTTGCACTTGTCGAACATCGGTGCATCGATGAAATAAAGAAATGAATAAAAACATGAGTGTCAAAAGAACTTGAAATCTAACCAGTTTAACATCTATATTTCTTTAGAATAGCATCAATTCACACAACATTATGCTTGCTTGCAGGATTTCTTGCGTTTTTATCCGTGTCTACAACATCGTTTGTTATCATCGATGCGCCAGCTTAGCTTAGCAACGATCAAGCACCGGTTTTGGAACCAAATCAACGCAGGCTTAATCTCCACTAATTCCAAAAGTCTGTTTAGTCTTTTTAGTGCAAAACATGTTCATGTAAAGGAAGAAAAAAGCGCTTTATATCGACAATGACGAGAATGACAAACATGATTTATTTCACTATCATAATCAACTATTACACCGGTGGCAAATGTTAAGATGTTAGTAAATTAATGCTCGGTAGTGATCAAAAGTCTCATAATCATACATACAATTATGATTGTCCACTGAAAAATGATATACTTTCATTAATAGAACCCAATGATATGTGCAGCTGTTCTAAAAAGCTGTTCTAAAATTTGTAGATTAATATGTTAATCATGATACTGTGTTGATCTGCAGTGTCTAGGCATATGGCTTCTACATGAAAAAAATATATATATAATAATTCATTGATCTCTCTCACCTTTTATGAAATTAGACAAATCATAGATTGTTAGTTCTTCAAAGGGGTAAAATATAAATAAAGAAGAAAAATAAATACCAAATACAATGCAATATCCATGAATGAAAGTAAAAATGGGTTGGTAATGAAGCATTCAGTATTACATGCACACAAATGAATAAAGACATAATTCTTTTAAATGTAAAAATTCAAAGACCGAGACAGTGCGAAAATGCAAATTAAAGAGGGAATCATTAGTCAAATTTGAAAAAGCAAATGGGTATTTTTTGCATATTTAGCAATTAATATCATGATAATTAATAAAAGTTTGTGATAAGCTCTTGTTGTAGAAGAAATAGTTAAGATGTACATGTGATTATCATTTTAATACATTCTTCTCTAAGGCAAAAACTGAAGTTTCTGGTGTTACATAATTCAAGAAAATAGAGCCAGAGTTAATTACACTTCCGAATGCTAAGTACTAATTAATCAAAAACCTGTAAAAGACTCCAAGTAAACACGTTTCTAAAATGAAGGGCCACAGTCCTGGTATCTGACTCTGGAACACTAACACTTGAATAGAAATTCAAAACCTTACGAATGTTTGCAGGATAGCAGTATCAAATCAGATCTCCTTTGAAGACCATTCACACTCAACATGGTAAACCCCTTTCAAAAAATGGCAACAAAATATAAACCACTTTCAGTTTAAATAAACAATCGGCAAGTACACACGTAGTCACGTACATGGTAAGAAAAATGAGGGAGAAAAAAAAGACCTCTCTGCATACTAACTTATCAAAAAGTTGTCTGACGAGAAAATGTGAGGTGTCCTATGCTGAAGTTTGATTTGGTTTATTGTAAAAAAAAAAAAGTCATTTCAACTTGCCACAGCATATTTCTATGGGGTTTTTCCTTGTCATGTGTGAATGGGTCTTTAAATGTTAGATACCAACCTCTTTGTACTGGTCTGCTTCTGTAGCAACCGCATCCTTGAAGCACTCCTCATCTGACTGGAAGGTCTCTTCTGACTGGACAGACTCTGCCTCCTGCGCTGCTGCATCCGCCTCAGGTACGTCTTCCGTTACATCATACGCCACTTCTTCAGTCTCACCTTCCGGCTTGGTTGCGTCTCCAGCCTTGTCCTCTTGCACCACATCCTCTAGATTTGTATCCTTTGACCCTGCACCTCCTGGGACCGCATCTCCTGGTGTCTCGTCCTCTGGAGCCTCATCTTGAGCCATCTCCCCTGCCATGCACTGATCATCATCTTGGACATCATCTTTCAGTGGAGCTCCTTCTTGAGGGCTGGTCTCTAAGGGTTTCATGCTTTCTACCTCCTGGTGATCAACAGTGCCTTCTGTGGCATCATCAGTATCCTATTGAAATCATTGGCAGCAAAGAGTTAGGTCTGAAAACATACATAAGACAAAGATTAATAGTGTTTTTAAACAAAATTTTTAGGAAACAAATAGGGGGGGGATGTTACACAATAAAAGATTTACCAGATATCAAACTGCACTTCAACTACCACTTTATTCTATTTAAACAAAGCCAATTTAGGTGCTTTCCTTTAGGTTTAAAAGATTCAAAAAAATGGGAAAGAAAAAGATCTCTGGATGAAGGCAAAACATCAAAGCAGTTGCAGCAGCAAATAAACTTCTACATCTTTCTGCATTAATGTTCATACCTTCTGTCCATCTACAAATGCAGCTTCTTCTATCTTGGATTCCTCGATCATGATATCTTCTTCTGCTTTCTGCTCTTCTAGCATCTCCTCCTCTGTTTCTCTGCTCTCTTCAAAGACATCTTCAGCTGGGACTTTACCCTCAGGTTCTCCGGAATGATCTCCTTCCATCTTTTGATCTTCCTCCACCCCGCAATCTTCCTCCACTCCATCGTCTTCAAGCTCTGCAGAGCACTCTTCTGTCTCTTCTTTCTTACTAGCACAGCTTTCCTCCTGGAAATGCAAAGATAATTACAGTTAACCCCTATGCAGCCACAACAGTTATAAACCATGTGTGAAAAAAGAGATTTGTAGAAGGAAACTCGTAATGATTTAGCTATTTTTACCAACTTTCCCTTTCAGATACCTTATACATGTATATGCAAGGTACAATACAAATGTAATTTTATGGTCCAAGCTCTTCATCTTCATTTTCATACCCAATATAGCAATCTAATTTCAGATGGCCCTTATTAAAAGCAGAGAGATGGGGGGGGGGGGGGGGGGAGAGTTACTAATTGAGAGCGGATGCTTTACGTTGTTGACTTGACAAATACTATGAAAGAGTAGAAAAATGTCAAAAGACCGACGAGCCCACTGAAAGAGAGAGGGTAAGAGTGTTAAATAAGAGTGGATGTTTTACAATATGCGTGAGAAATACTTTGAAAGAGTAGACAAATATCAGATGTATGTACATTGTGGAAAGCACTCAAGACTGACAGATTCAGGGTAGCACACAAATTTCCCTCTTAACCCATAGCTGTACAGTGTCTCCTTTTAACGACACTTTTATAGTATCTTCTGATTCGGAATGCTAGAAACTACACATTATACATAAGCAGAAAGGTAAAAATCCATTGAAAAATAGGAGTCCACTTGCAAGGCAGTATGTCATGCAAGTGACAGCAACCAGACAGTCCAGTCCTTCATTTTTAAGGCGCATCGCGCTCATTGCGCTCCTACTGCGCCCCCTAACATCATTTTGGGTGCGTAAGCCATTGCGCTCCTACTCCTAGCTGGCACAGCTAGCTCAGCTGGAAAGCTCGTACGTATGTACATGTATACACAGTATAGTATTGTTTGTAGTGCACAACGACCTCACAATACACTGTTGGCATTCTTTTGATTTCCGTATGGGTTTCCCGAAAATATCATCCTAGAATCCTACCAATATTCCATCCAGCAATTATTTCAGTAAGGAAATATAGTGTCAATCCCTCTGCATATTTAGTTCAAGAAATTTATCTCCTGAAAATGAGTCAGAAATTACCGAAATCGCCAGATTTCTTACATCAGTCCCACGCACAGTCATTTGTCTAAGTTGTGAGATGATCGAAAATCAACAAGTAAAAATCACCTCAAAAGTATCTGAAAAGGTATTTACATGTTTGAAACTTACTTTTATTGTGATATTTGGCTTTCTCTTTCATCTCTTGTGAAATGAATTTGTATTCTAAAATAGGAAAAGTAGGGTTTTTTCCACAGAAGACTGCACTTCCATGAGTGCTATCTGACTGTCCCTGCTGTGTGTCAATGTATTATATTTTTCTAGAGTGACTGGGTGACGTGGGCATGCAATCCAACATTAAGCAAATGAGTTTAATCTTTTTTTTTAAATCCTGGAATACAGGTAGTTATTGTGTATATGTTAATAATGAACTAAAGGCTTGAAAATATTATCTCTACCTTAAATTTCATACATGGAGCAAAAAAATGCAATTGAGCTCCTCGGTTTGCCCAGGAGAGCAATTTGTGGTGCTCAAATTAGGCTCCTCAGGTGCTCCAGGGGAGCAATTGCCTGAGCTCCTGGATTTTTTTAAAAATGAAGGACTGCAGTCCCTGTATAAGCCTATTATGCCATCCAGCAATTATTTCATAAGGAAAACAGCCTACAAAAATCTTCAGTTCTAGTGAAGGACGTCAGCTTACTATGAAGAAGTATGAAGAAGAAGTATGAAAATTAGCGATTTAGTAGTCAGCGGGTCCATTTCAGACAGACCTGGGGTGTGTTTCACAAAGCAGTGCACAAAGTTACGCATGACTTTAAGTAAGAACGACTTAACTATGAACAGCCAAATGGAATGCCCAAAGTTTTTCCTCTTGTATTAACAAAGTGAGAATGTATTTCCCACAATCTCAATTAAATGGTTGGCAAAAACTACACTCTACATTAAAAATGTTTTGTTATTATAACAATGTCAATCTAAGCTTTCTACTTTAGCTTATGCCATTTAAACATGATTGAGAATCCCATTTGGCTTTCCATATTCGAGTCATTCTTACAGTCATGTGTATCTATGCGTGCAGCATTGTGAAATACCCCCCAGCTCTAGTTCCTAAGTGGTCCACATACCTGACCTACTTGTACACCAAGCAGATTGGGAGAGGCATTGCCTGTGATATCTGCTAGGAGATTCTCAAGGACCGTGTGGGCCAGGGCTTCGGTCTGAGTGAGGGAGTATTAGATAGGAATGATGAAGAATTAAGGTGCATTTAGACATGACATGAGACTCTGCTTTAAGAGAAAACTACCACTGCAAAATAAAGAGTAAAGCATTCAATATTTTTATCTTTTTAACACAAATCATTGAATATGCAAAGAGGCTGCTGTTGGGCTCATCCATGATTTTTATCTTTACCCCCCCCCCCCCCCCAAAAAAAAGGCCTCTTGCCACTCATTTACACTTTAGGTTTTGCTGCAGTAGTTCCTTGAAGCATTTATATCTGAATGAGGCTTTTAGAGGATGTGGAAGAGATGAAATATGATGCACTGAAAATGGAGGCATGGAAAGAGCAAGAGAAAATGAAATATTACCAAAATCAGACACAACGCTTGAAGGAAAGTTGGAAAAAAACTTGCTAATGTTTCTTGCTATAGATACATGTAGATCAACAACAATTCACATCAACAAGGTTCGTTTGTTGTTTGGGGTTTTTTTTTCTCTCTTTTTGTTCATATCAAGAAATTCTCTGCCTCCACAAGGAATGTTCACAATTTGCAAAATTTCATGCTGCCAGGGGTTACTGGTTTCACAGGAGAAGATTTCCCAATGGGACAGATTATTCATGAATACATGACCGAAACAAGAGATGCATGACAAGAAATGAGAACAAAGCAAAAAACGAATGAGGCTAGACATCGCTGATGAAAAGCGTGCAAAAGGAAGCCAACACAGCAGTATCAAGATTTTTAAAAAAGCAAAAGAAACCGCAAGAAGAACAGAAAGAAGAAGAAAAAGTGAAAAGATAAATTTGTACATAAATTCATATTGTTCAGTTAACAAGGACAGATGGAGTGTATACAGCAGTCAAAAGTTAACTACCGTAAGTGTGAAAAATATCACCTCCATGAAAACCATGGAAGGCGATAAGCAAGGCTAAGAAAATCATTTTGGGCTTGAGTTGCTTAGCATCCACATATGTCATAGCAAAGACAGATATACAATCACTAAAGCTACATTACAAGGAAAGTTCTCTATTGAGAGTCAGTTAAGCTTCATTCACACATGCTGGCTGTCATAAAGATAAATTAATCAATCAATCAATAAAATGAATAAATCAATAAATACATAAATAAATAAACAATTTTAAAAAAATAAAACCCTGCCATCACAAGAAGTCAACTAAGAACAGCAAAAAGCTCTGTATATGCAGAGATACTAACCATTTTCAAGTTTTGCAGTTGAATTGTTTAGTCTCAAAAGAAATATTGAGTGGAAAAGGAGTATACTTCACAGCCATAGCCGTCACTTTAACTTCAAGGAAAACAGTATTTTATTTGAAACCTGCTGTATTTCCTCCCCCCCCCCCCAAAAAGTTCACAATACTGCAAAAAAGGGAACAGTTGGCATTACTGTGCATATCACAGAGTAGACAAAAGTGTTTTCATTCACAACCCCACTTGCATTCATTTAAATGAGAAACTACATTTTCTTGACCTACCAATTTTGGTGCGAAGATGCACTATAGCATGTGTGAACACAGCGTAAGTATTACCAAGCATTAGCATTACGTAATACTGTATCTCGTTCCCAGGCAACAACCTTTATTATTTACCTCTTGCTTCTCCTCTGCCACTGGAGAACCAGCATCCATGTCTGCCTCAGCAAGGTCCAGCCCATCTTCGCTGGCATCTAGTCCAAGTTCCTGGAGGCTTGCAGATAGGACCTTCTCTACCAAATCTACGGATGCTTGCTCCAAAGCTTCTCCTGAAATAACAGCACACAAAAACAAATTAATTCTATCGTTGACAAGTTCTCTCAATAAAGTAAAATTCCATCTTCACCTTGCCTTCACCTAGTAATCATTCTCAAAGGCTAGCTGATAGGACCTTTTCCGCAAGATCAACCAATGTTTGCTCAAACACTTCAGCCAGGTGAAAAGGCAACAAATAAAAACTGAGAGAACTATTCCATGGCTCAGGAGAGTTCCCTTGAAGGCATTGGTGAACAATGTTAGAGTATAAAAACATACTCATTTTGCTACTTGAAAATGGGATAAACATAAGGGTTATAGTCTAAAAATACCAGTCTGAAAGTTTCACAGAATTATATCCACAGGAAGTATTTCTGAATATTAGAAATGTGAACCAATGTTTGATAAATATATAAGGGTCGCTTGCACAGACTAGATGTAAGGAACATGCATGTACGCATGGCTCACCGGACCATACTGTGTGTATTGGCGTATCACGTGGAGGGAGGCAGATAACAGTCTTTTTTAATTCAAGCAAAATGGTCCTCTTATTTATCGTCTCTGAGACAAAAAATAATTAAATTGCGGTTTGCATCTTACTTACAGTTTTTCATTCCAAATTATGGATGGTTTCAGGGTTTTTTAGTACAAATGCAAGTACTCATACACACATTTCATCTTAGTTTGAGAATTTGTTAAATCGGCTGCTCACAAAGTTTGCCAATGCCTTTTATAACGACAGCATGATACATTTTGTTATTGTCTGCACTTTTGTCCAGTCCTTGGAGCCTCCTGACAGGACCTTCTCCACCATATCAACAGTGATACCTGCTCCAAATTTTCACCTGACATAGCAGCAAATAAAGTTCTGCTTTGGTCGAGGAGTTCATTTACTGATCACGATTCTAGATAAAGCTCCACTTAGAATGAATTCAACTATCCCCTCTTGAATTCATCCTCCCTGGCATCATTTCTTTACGTCGGCAATTTCGGATTTTATCTATGGTATCCTTCCCCTTCCCCACCCCTAAAAAAACACACAAAAAAAAACAAAAAAACAAGAGCATTACCTAGAAAATATAGAATGTATCCCTCCCTTGAAAACAAGAGTGCAACGGGTTTCAAATTCAAGAAAAATGATATTCAAACTACCTGATTCACTGGCTGTAGAAGCAACTGATGTTACGGAAGGGAACTGCCTGATCTTTTCCACAGTAGATACAGCATGACCTTCATTTACCAGCTTTTCTCCAACATTCATCCCCATATCCATCAGCTTTACTTCTAGTGTATCTGGATGGAG
This sequence comes from Echinometra lucunter, assembly GCA_029962745.1. Taxonomy (NCBI): domain Eukaryota; kingdom Metazoa; phylum Echinodermata; class Echinoidea; order Camarodonta; family Echinometridae; genus Echinometra; species Echinometra lucunter. The sequence goes on from CM057164.1 coordinate 21,143,022, forward strand.
ATCACAAGGAAAATACAAATGTAAAAAACATTGACAGATAATGTCCAGAAACATTTATGCATTTTCCATTCAAGATGGTTTTCTTTCTATGCATTTCCTTTATTCAGCTTTACAATATTCAATAAAAACTGTGTCACATAATATGTACATGTTTTACTAACCCAGTGCCCATGACCGTTTATAACTGTAAAAAAAAAATGAGAATGTATACTGCAAAATTATGAATCACATTTTGATTTTGAAAATTATCTTTACTACACGAGAGCTAAATAAGAATGTAATGTACATGTATTAGATTTACCTTGCAAATTTTTTCCCTTTATGAAAGTAAAATTTAGTACTTATATTTTACTAGTGACACTTCATTTCTAATTATCTGCTCTAATAAATCAGTTTTTTTTCTTTTTTCTAAAGGAATATACACAGTAATATCAAACTCACCATTTGATTCAGCAACCACTTCCATCAGCAACAGTTTATCAGCCACAGCTGTCTCAAATAATTCAGCCACTGATCCACTCCACTGGCCTCCATCTACTGGGCCAACACCAGCGAGAGAACCACATATTGCCTGGGCTTCCAACACCATCAACTCTGGAGTGACCACCTTCAGATCCGCTAGCCGAACAGAATCAGAGTTTCCATAGTCAACAAATCTGACGGTTGCAGAGTCCTTCTCCAAGGATGTGATGATTCCCCTATACCATCCTTCATCACTGGAGTACTTGGCCACACAGGGAGCTCCAACTGTAGGATTGGCAAGTAGCGCAGTGTCTGGATTTTCTGCATAAGTGTTCAGTTCATCCATGAGTATGGCAAGAGCTTCTTCTCCTGCCAGGGGTTGTATCCAGAATTCACTTGGTGAAGTGGTAGCAGTAATGTAGATCTCGGCTCTCTTGTGTTCCTGAAGTGAGGAACTCAATGACTTGTATCCTTTGACTGCTTCCAAAGAGTCCTTTGGCTTCTCTTCCACAAGACCTATCATAGCAGCATTGATGTCTGTCTCACCATCCTTCAACTGAACAGAGACAGGCTTTTGAGATGCATCAAATGAGCAGTTTAGCTCTTTCTCAGCTGTAATCTCCAGGAAATGGTCTACAGCCTCCTGTTTCCAGGGTCCATCTGCCAAACCCTTCAGCTGGCATTCAATTCCAACCTGTGGTAGTTTCAGGAGTTCTGATGTGGGAGCCTTCAAGTCTGCAAACTGCTTCTCTTCGCTGTTCCCATAATCAACAAAAAAGACATTGGCTGTAGATGACGTGGTGGTGGTTACAACGCCCCGGTACCATTGCTCATCCTCCGTGAACTTCGTACAGCATGCCTGGCCAGATGATGGTTGTTTGAGTTGATGCTCGCTTTCACTGCACGAGCTGTAAGCACTTTCCAGGAGAGAAGTGATTGTGTCAAGCTGTTCTGTAGAAGATGCAAGCTGGATGAAGACCTTCCCTTTTGTAGCATCCACATTTACAACATAGCCTGCTTGTACTGCAGAATCCACTTGTGGAGATGGGTACAATCCCACATGCTTTGAAACATTGTTCTCTGTGCCCCTCACCAGTTTGAGCATGTCAGCATTCAGGTCAACAACATTGTCTTTCAGATGAACAGCAAATGGACTGATAGTTGAAGTGAAGATGCAAGTCAATTCCTTATCTGCTGTAGCACTGATCAGATGATCTGCAGCATCTTGTTGCCATGGTGATTGGGACACTCCATCCAAAGAACATTCCAAAGCAATCTGTGGTATCTTCAGGAGCTCTGGTGTCGGGGTCTTAAGCTCGTTGACTGGTTTCTCCTCGCTATTGCCATAGTCTACAAAGAAGACATGAGCTGTGGTTCCTGAAACTGCAGTAATGGTTCCTCTGTACCACTGGCCATCTTCAGAAAACTTTGTGCAACATGCCTGTTTCAACACTGGTGCTTCAAGTTGACGACTACTGCCACATGACCCGTAAGTGGTTTCAAGCATTGTTGAGACCAGGTCCAGCTGTTCAGTTGCAGATGAAAGTTGGATGTAGATTTTACCACTTTCACCATCTACGCTGACGACATACCCTGCATGATCTCCCACACTGACAGATGGGGGAGGATACTCAACTGGTTGTACTGTTGCTTCTGAACCTGTCAACTTCAATATTTCCTCATTGATGTCCACTTCTCCCTCTTTCAGAAAAATAGAGAATGGTAGAGTAGTGCTTGAGAAAGTGCATGTTAGCTCTTTCTCTGCAGTAATGTTTAGAAAATGATCAGCAACATCCTGCGTCCAAGGCAATGATGTGATTCCATCAAGACGACACTCAAGTGCAATATGTGGCACTTTGAGAAGTTCTTCGGTTGACTGCTTCAACTCACTAATGGCTTTTTCTTCACTGTTGCCATAGTCGATAAAGAGGATCGAAGCCATGGAAGAAGTGGCAGCAGTGATGATACCTCTATACCACTGATCATCTTCTGAGAATTTGGTACAGCAAGCTTGAGATGGAACAGGATGGAGAAGCTGATGCTCTGCCGGTCCACATGATCCATAAACAGATTGCAGAGTAGAGGTTACTGTATCTAGCTGCTCAGTTGAGGAAGCAAGTTGAAGATAGACTTTGCCTGAGCTGGCATCAACATTTGTAACAAACACAGTTTCTGTTGATTTGCTGACTTCTGGAAGAGGGTATGACTCTGGTTCCTTCACATCACCTACAACTTTTTTGATTTCTTCTGTGATGTCGATGTCATCCTCTGTGTTTGTGTCATGCAAGGTTACAGTTATTCCTGACACATCTTTCCTCATGACCTTAGCCACAAGCTGTTTCTCTGATGTGAGTTCAGTAAACTTCTCTAAAGCTGGCACTGACAGGGCCTGGGCAGGTGATAGACCGTGGAGATTGCACTGCAATGCCTGAGCAGGGAGTGAAGTCAAGTTGCTGGCAAGAACCCTTAAATCATCTAATGGCACAGAACTGCGGTTTCCATAATCAATGAAGAGTACTTCTGGGGAACTGCCAGGAGTGGTTTTGGTGATTCTTGCACGATACCAGCTACCATCATCAGCGTACTTTGCACAGCATACAAGCCCTTCCTTTATGGCAGATGCATCTATTTTCTTCTGAGACTCTGCATCAGTAAGACCATCCATTACAGCATCTAGTTCTGGGCCCTTCTTGGCCAACTGGCACCAGAATTTGTAAGGACCTTCCCAAAAGGAAATCATGACATCTTCGACCTGGTCTACTTCCAAGCTTTCCATCTCTGAAGGAACATTCATAATTCCTGGTTTTGACCTTGTAGCAACAGGAGCCTCGGTTACTTGTTGGACAGGAGCTGCTGCTGAGGTTACCATTGGAGCTGATTCTCTCTTGGGAGGAGGCACCACTGACTGAGTTGGAGGCTTTATTTTGTTCAGCTCCTGAGTCATTATTTTCCCTTTCCAACTCAGCTCTACTTCATACACTCCACAGTCTGCATTCTTAACCTCGCACTTGAATGGCCCAACTTGATTTGCCACTTCTTTCATTGCATCTATCTGTGCACTGTGCCACTCTTGGTCACCCTGCAAACTGCATTTGACGGCAAGCACTGGCAGTTTCACCAAGTCGGGTACAATTTCCTTCAGGTTGCCGAGTACCACTTTGTCAGAGTTTCCATAGTCAACAAACATCACTTCTATCTTCCTGACATGTTTGTTCACTACAACAGCTCTATACCAGCACTGATCTTCTGAAAACTTCGCAACACATGGAGTACCAACTGTTGTGTTACCAAGCCTTTTGTCATTTGGACGGAGGCTGCTGTACCTGGCATGCAGTTCTGACATCACTCTATGAAGCTGTGGTGTGGATTCTGCTGTTTGGCACCAGAACTCACTGGGACTATTTATGTGCGAAATGTACACATCCACTGTCCCCTTGGATGGAAAAGCGACCTCCTTAAACTGAAGAGGGACTGCAGGTTCTTTGCTGGAGGGAGATGTGACTGACCTCTTGCTAGATCCCTTGCCTCTTGAGTCATCGGAGCGAGAACTGCGACCCCCTGATCTGTTGGATCTGTCCGACACATTGGACGACACAGACGATCTGTCTCCACGTGGTTTTGAGAATCTTGTATGATCAGGTGCATCACCACTGCCATCACTGTTAAAACGACCACCTTTGCTTCTTTGCCGTCTCTCTTTCTGATCAAATCTACCATTTTGTGGTGGCGACTTCGCATTCGATCCAAATCTCTCTTTCTCTGGACGTGATCTACCTTCAGACTTGTAGCCAACACCGTGAGGTGGAGACTTCACACTTCGCTCATTCTGCATCTGACTTCTCTGTTGAACAGGCTGTTTAAACAGATCATTGATGCACTTTCCATCTGAAATAAGGCGGACATTATAAACACCACTTATTCTGTCTTTCCCTTTGACTTCAAGGGTGCATTCGTTCTCAATGTATCCCTGGAGCTTGGCAACCTCTTCACTTGTCTGCTGGCCAGCAGGAAGGCCATCCAGAACACAGGCAATTGCCTGTGCAGGTAAGTCAAGCATGTCTGGAGATAACATCTTGATCTGATCTGCATTCACCATCTCAGAATTGCCATAATCCACAAAAGTGACTTCAACATTCCCATTTTTGCGAATACCAGTAATTTTGGCTCTGTACCATGCCTCATCAGCAGAATACTGGGCTCCACATGACATCCCTATCGACAACTTTGGTATGCTTGATCCAAAGTTTGCAAACTGCTGGCTCATGTGCTCCATCAGGGCTTCTAGTTCTCCAACTGTTGAAGACTTCTGGACATAACACTTGGCTTGATCATCAACATGGCCAATAAAGACCTGAAGCGTTTCTCCTTCCCTCAACGTCTGTTGCTTATACTCCTTCAGCATTTCTTCTCTTGGTGATCCTCTAGGGCTGGTGTCCTGTAGCATATTAGCAACCATGCTGTTGATGTCATCTCCACTGGAACGGTCTCTGAGTCTAACAGTGTATGTGCCTTTCTGCTCCCCAACTACTGTAGCTATCAAATCAAGCTCAGCTATTGTTGAATCCATAAAGTCCTTTACTTCTGTGGACTTAGAAGCCTTGCTGTAGGGGATGCCATCAAAAGTACATGACAGACACTGAATAGGCAGACTGAAGAACTGTGGCTTTAGATTCTTCAACTGAGCTGGAGTAACTGTCTCACTGTTGCCATAATCTACATAGCGCACCTCCACATCTTGACCCCGTACGTATGTCACCTCAGCACGATACCAAGCATTGTCTTCAGAGAACTGCAAACAGCATGGCAGGCCTCCTGCAACTTGGCTGATCCCTTGATCCCTAGGAGAGATATTAGAGTAGGTTTGATGTAGATTCTCCATCATTGGATCAAACTTGTCTGCATCTTTCATCAAATGGCATGAGAATTCTGCTCCATTTTTCACAAAGGTTATCTGTACATCCAGCTGATCACCAACTCTTATCTGTGGTTTCTTGAACTTGGGCAGATTAAAATTCAACTCCCTAGCAGCTGACTCTCCAGCTTCCACTCCTCTGGCTGGAATATTCCTAGCGCTGTAGCCTCGAGGAGGACTTGGTTTTGCATGCGGACTGTTACTCTGACTTGGACGTCCTGCAAGTCCCTCCTTCACCAATGCACTTGCAATATCAGCATTTTCTCCTCCAGTAGGATCCACCATTAACAGCGAACACTTGTCTCCGATCTTTCGCGTCACTTTGCAGCAGATTGTCTTCTCAACTACCAGTTCTTCAAACCTGGCTGCGGTTGCATCAGAATTGCAGGAATCTGGGTCTACGTCACTCAGGCAACACTCAATAGCAACTGCAGGTAGAAGCAGAAATTTGGAATGCATCTCTAACAAGTCATCCCCCGACTTGACATCTGAGTTGCCATAATCGACAAAGAACACTTCATAGTTGTTTGAACCCATGGTATTGGTGATCACAGCTCTATAATAGCTACCATCATCTGAAAAGGTAGTCACACAGGGATCTCCTCTTGAAAAGCGCTTTTTTTTGGAGATGCTGTTTGCTGCCTGTGAGTAGTGAGACAACATGTCATTCATGAGTTCATCCAAATCCTTTGTCATCACCTCCTGCTGAATCCAAAACTGATTTGGAGTGTTCACATTGCTAACAAAGACACGATCTCTACGGCCGACATCTAATCCTGTGACCTTGAACCCATTCTTCTTTGATGGGCTAGCTTCACCAGTGGCTGCTCGTCCAAATCCGTCTTGAATTATCTTTTGGGCTATGTCCTTACCACTGCCTACATCACACAGCTTCACCTCTAGATTCCCTCCAATCCTTGCAATGACCTCTGCTGCAAAGGTTTGGTATTCCAGCTGCTTGCGGAGGTAATCATGTGTGCCAGCTTTCAATGATGAATTGTCCAGCATGGGCTCCACATTGGCAAGTTTGCAATTTGTTGCTTGCGGTGGCAAATCCAGAACACTCTTCATTCTCTCAACAGTCCTCACTCTGACCCTTGGAATGATTTCCGTGTTTCCGAAATCAATGAAGTATGCTATGACATCATTACCTGTTACGCTCTCCACTCTTGCGCGATACCACTGCCCATCTTCCATAAACTTTGCTAGGCACACATCACCTGCTGAAAGTGATCCTGGAGGGGGGAACATATTTTGCTCTGCTTGCAATTGTGCTTCTTGCATCAATGTCTCAAGCCTCTCCACAGCTCCATTATCAAACTGCCCCCAAAATCGAAACGCATTCTCTTGCTTATCAACTTCAAATGCAGTCACAAACACCTCCCTCCGCTCTCCCACATTCAACAACTTTGCTCCTCTCTGGCGACTCATTTTGATTGATAGTTTCGGCAATGTCCCTTCAATAAGTTACGATAATTTTGCCTGAAAAATCATTTCTGTGCTACCAATTCTCTGCCTTGCCCTGGCCTTGGGAATGATACAATACTCTAAATTACTCTGTGACATCAATACTTTGTCTTCACTTTCAATTCATCTAGATCTAGACCCTAGATCTATCCAACATGTCCAAGATTAAAGAAATTTGTTTGAAGAATGCCGAGTGACAGTGCCGCGACGGTGACGTTAACACTGTGTCTGTCAGTGCTGGTGCAACTTTGACACTAACAGTTAATAATTTTAGTTGTTATTGTTAATGCTTAGATGCTTTGCCGCATTGGTTGTCAATTGCATTCAGATCCCAGAACAATCCCTTTTCTACTTCCAAGTTCCAGTCATCAGTGGTCATTGTCTCTCTGACTCTGTCATGTCTGTTGCTGTTGGTTGACAAATGCAAGGTTTAACAGACATGATAGACTTTCCAATAAGTACCCGTTTTCATCCTGCGATCGACCTTTCACGCGGCCTCCAAATAAAAACATGCCAAACCAGCTAACAGCTTCCACTTTCATTTGATGCTCATAACCTACATCCAGATCGATATGCGATCCATCCAGGCCATGCCAGCTCCATGCATGCGGCGACGCGGCATACTACATGTAGCGCTAGCGTATAGCGCTAACGTACGTACATGTACGTATACATGCATCGTGTGAAATCAAGCGATCCCAACTCGTCGTTGTTGTTGTTGTTGATTTAGTTTTTACGGCGAGTGGGTTGTTGGATAGCCTCAATTTAGGCTTTGAAATTTCTACCTCAGTGAGATGATACTACTGGAAATGGCTATTTTCATGAGATGCCTCGGCAATCATATTTAAAGATTATCTATCCCCTGTCCATTTTCTTTGTTCCTGACAATTTAATCATTTTGATTTTATTTATATAACTGACATACTGGGTTAAAAAAAAAAAACACTCATGAGCTAAAAGCATGAAAGGTGTTTTAGGGCTAAAATTGTTAATGTTTTCATTCGCTCCCGGAAAAGTTAGAGCCTTTATAGACGGACGGTGAGATTAGATATTTGAGGAGGGCGGGCAATTCGGTCATGGCAAAGGGGGCAGTTATTATACTTATATGTTTTTTTTTTTTCAAAATATTCGGTTAAAGTACTTGGAAATGAAAAAAAACCAGTTGAGATTATCTTCTCAGTGAACAAAAATTCAGTTCACTGTCCCCGACAAAATGTACTAGGACGGACCAGAGTCATGATGACTCTGGTCCGTCGTAGTAGATTCCTGGGAGTAGATTTTGTCTGTATGGATCATCTTCCTTCCCCACCCCCCCCCCCCCCTCCCCCCCCCCCCCCCCACATTAAAATACCCTGGCGCCACCCCTGGAATTAATAACATATGATTTTGTTGACTCAATAGCATTTTTAAAAATCTTGATTGCAGTGAGGGATATCTGATTATAAATTCCGCAGCTACGTTTGTATTTATAGCCCCCCCCCCCCCATAGGCTTCGCGTATTTTTATCTCATGATTATATTGTTGAAAATAAAAGATCTTTGCCTTGCTTTGCGAGGAGACTAATCACTAACATTCGACAGCCAGTCCCACCCGTATATTTTCAAGTAGTTGGTGAGTTACATTGTAATTTGGCCTGAAGTTATTTCGAGTTACGGGAAATACTGACGTATAGTAACAGCAAGAGGAATCGTAATACGCAATTGCCAATTGAATCAATAGAAATTGTCACCTCAGACTAATTATGAGTGTGTTTTATGTTGCAGCATGATGCCGCATGAATGATGCTTGCCAGATCAAGGTGTCCCACACATGTTATTTTGTGTAAGTTGTTCTGAGTTTTTCTGTTTAATTCACTGAGAATGTTGATCATTAAAACAGTACTGTGTGAATAACTGTGTGAATAATAGCATATTGTGAGAACATTGTGTGAATGAAGTATTTGGAAAGTGTATATTTTTCCTGAATTCTTCTTGAAAGTTGAAATTTGAATGAATAGATCTAGATCCTGGCAATATTGGAGTTTAAGTGTTAGATCTAACTTTAAAAAAAAAACATTTAAAAAAAAAAGAAAAGAAATTAAAAAAAATTCAACTCATTCCTTTTTTTCAAATATAAATTAGCCATGTTAAGTGATTGCTTCTCGGGCATTTGTTAGTCTGTCAACATGGTCAAGTTGACTTTAGATCCTCTTCTTTGTTGCTACTACATGTAGCTGACTAGTCAAGCATGTCAAGGGAGTCAGGAGCCCGTTTCACGAAACCGTCATAAGTCAACTTCTCAGCTAAGATCACTGCTAGTTGGCTAGTTGTCTGCTACGTGTTTCACGAAGCCGTGCTTGCCAAGATCAACGCCAACATCCCGACTAAGAACTTATGACGCCTCTGACCCTGTCATATCTTTTTTCGTTGATATGCAGCGCCATCACATGCCACTAATTTGGTAGATTATGGCTGGCCAAAATGGAAGCTACATAGATTTTAAAAAATAATTCAAATCTATCTTTCCTAAGGGTTCCTGCAATCAGTAATTCATCCTTTCTCATGTATAAATATTATATATCATGTTTCACATGAAACGATCTGCAAAAAAGGTTTCCTAGGGGATTTCTCCCGTGATTGTAACATCTCACAAAAGAACGCAATTCTGCCACGTCAGGCAAGGCATATTCAAAGGGATAGTCTTTAGATTTCGGACCCATATTTATTCAAAGATAATTCATACCGTAGATTTTTAAACAAAAATACTTTTATGAGACATATTTTAGCTTGTAATTTACCAAAATTATGCATATCAACGTTTTGGTCAAGACATGACGCTGGATAAATATTTAATTTGCCTCCTTCTTTCGATCATGAACGTAAGGGTTTATTTTGCTAATCTAGTGTCCCATCTTATGTTCAAAACGATAATTAACTTAATTACTAAAACCAGAATTTTATAAGTTTTTCTTTGGTGTAATCTGCCTTCTTTGAAAACATCTTGTATCTATAACCCCTTGCTACTATTTCTAATCTTTGCACTCTCCAGTTCACTCATATAATTGCAGTTTTGATAAAATTCTTTTACAAAATATACGTGTTATTGTGATCAAGGCTATGTGTTGTCACATTTCAACATCGATTCACGAGATATTTAGCTAGCATGCTCTTCGTGAAAAGGTTTAGCAAGATTAGAGTCATCTCCGTAGTTGGCGGACAAAGATATGACTAACTTGGCGTTGGTTTCCAGAAACAGGCCCCAGGGGAGTAAAACAAAAACAAAAACACACTAACGCTACTACTCCCCATTGACATCCAGTGCTTTTACCCCCTATTTGTACATAGCAAGCATCTTGGCATTTCAAAACAACCCCTGGAAAATCACTTTCCCATGGGCCAATGTCACCACCAGCCTTGTAACTATCGGCTGTCATGGCTGTGTTCATCACAAACCCAACTGACACTTGGGACTAAAAATCGGACGTACGAAAACCGAAATTTAGATATAAATTTATCGTAGGGTAGCTGGAAAAACTCACCGCTTGTTTACGTTTCCCTGGCGTCCATTGAAATGCAGATAGGAAATGGCAACTAACTTGCGCATGTGCATCACAGCCAGTCCGCAGGTCTGTATGCTAATGAGCAAATAGGCAGGATTCTTGTAAATGCTCTCTTGGCCAAATTTTCCACCCTAAGTCTCATGAATTATGAGACTTTCTTTCTGGAAGAATTTAACTACTTTATCATCAAGTGAAATCATTGGTTGATACACCATTGAAAAGAGTAAATATCACACATTTACATTTTTGCATTCATTTTGATAACATATTTGGGGAAATATGTGTAAATTAGGGTGAAAAAAGATGCTCAAAACACAATTCTCTTCCTCTCACTTCTCTTGCCATTATACACTTTCATGCTTAAATTTACACATGGTGGCATTTCCCCCTTCTAAATTTGCACATGGTGGCAAAAGTGTTTTTGAAATTTGCACATGGTGACCCCGCCATGTTTAAAAGCCGTGGTGAGAACCATGCATAGAGGTCATTACAGGGTTCTCACTAGAAAAAAAAACACACACGGTTCCCACTCTGCGCAAAGCGTGGTAGTTTCGGAAGTTTTACGGAATAACATCTAAAGTTAGGTGTGGCAGCAGTATATGCTATGGTAAAAGGATGAAAAATACTTCTTGGTAAGCCGGAGTTGTCTACTATTGGCATAAAAGTAAAAATACATACTCCAATATTTTTTACCCTTGTTGCCACGCATGGTGCAGCAATTTCACACATGGTTCTTAACCGTTCTTCCTTGTCTGAAACCCTTTATGCATGGTATTGGAACCATGGGTGTTGTGTACTGGCAAGAACCATGGGTCACTATATACATGAAAATGGCTCTTTTTCGCAATAACTTAAGAACCATTTGACGGATCAGCTTTAAACTTTGCTCATGTATGCATATGGGAGGGACAGTGATCTGAGAAGATTTTGGGGTCACAAGGTCAAAGGTCAAAGGTCCTAGAGGTCATATACATGAAAATGACTTGTTCTCTTGCGATAACTTAACCATTTGATGGATCACCTGCAAACATAAGTCATATGCATATGTGAGGGACAATGATCTAATTAGAGTTGGGGGTCAGAAGGTCAAAGGTCATGAATGTCATTGAATACGCGAAAATTGCTCATTCTCGTGAAAATTGCTCATTCTCGCAATAACTTAAAAAACCATTGGACGGATCAACTTCAAATGTGGCTGACACAGTGTCTTTGAAATAGAACCATTTTTTTTCCAGTTTTGTACTCTAAATGTATCCTAATAGTACATTTCCCATAATTAAAAGTGATACATTTCTGATCTGGCAAATGCGGGGGCATAAATTTCGACCACGCGTGGTCAAGGATTCATCTATTTTTTTATAGTTTTTTTGTTGTTGTTGTTTTTTGGCTCGTTTTTTTTTGTGGACTCTGTGCCATGAATGCCAGGTTAGAATATGTCTCCATCTCTTGTTAAATGTAGAGATAAATGTAGCAGTGTTGTGGTTGGTGGTCCAGTGAGTAAGTCTCCAGACTTTAAACCACAAGGTATGGGGTTCAAATCCCTGCCACGGCACTAATGTCCTTTGGCAAGATATCAATCTACATTTGCCACTCTCCACCCAAGTGTTAATGGGTACCCAGTAGGATGTGAAAGTCATTGTGATTTCTTTAGCATTGTGAGTGCCTGAAAAATGGCACCTGACTGGAATGCTACCTCAGGAGTGGAGAAGTTGCATACATTGTGCGCCGGAAAGCCTGAATCTGATGACCGGGGTAATAATCTAATAATACTTCTGCAAAGCGCTTAGGCACATCCCAGAGAGATGTATTAGGCTGATTTAGGTGCTATATAAATACAGATTATTATTATTAGTATTATTGTTATTATTTATTATCACCATTATCCTCATCCTGCATTATGCCTCATGATGCAATCATGGATGCATGTGATATATCATGAGTGGGTGATTTCAAGTTCGGTGTTGGTGCTGGTGTTGGTGTTAGAAGCACAATTTTGATTGCTTTCCATAGCTCCAACACCTAATCTGAGTTTACAAAAGTGTTTCAGATGACATTATTGACTGCTCAACTCCAAGTGACAGTTGTTCCAACACCAGTTTTATTTTTAATTTGGAGCTGCGTTGATGTAAAAATCAGCCTAACACTAACACCAAAAGGTCAACACCAAACTTGAAATCACCCAATGTCATTATTCCTCACGCACCCTTTCACTTGCAGGAACTACATGTACTGAGCTAATCCCAGATCTAGCCCGTATGAATCATGGAGTTTGGTGCTTTTGACGATGACCTGTTCTCAGAGACTGAAATAAAGCTGAAGAAAACAGCCAAAGTTGACTATCAGCCAAAGGCCGTTTTACCTGAGGTTTGTACATTGTCATGAGCATTGTATTTAAGAGATGTAAAACAGATGTTTTAGTGCAAATACACCAAGTTTCATTTTACTTTGTGTGATTAAGGAAATAGTCATTCTTGACCTTGGTATCTAACTTATCTCCTTGCTGTTAGTGTATTGTCATCGTCACCATCACATTCAGCCCCTTCATCATCACCATGCCCTCATCATGTAGAAAAATCATTATTACACCACAACCCATACATATATCTGTCACCACCATCACTGTCTCTGTCATCATAGTCATCATCATCATCATCATCATCATCATCCTCACAACCATCATATTATTATCATCATCATTAGTCACTGCCATCATTATCAATCGAATCATCGAATCATCAACACCATCACCATCATCCCCATCATCCCCACCACCACCCCCACCACCACCATCATCATCATCTCCTTTACCATTTCCATCAGTCTCCTTGCTTCCACCATCATCATTATTATTATCAATGGTCATCGTCATTACCATCTCGTCTCATGCGTGTAAGGTTCAGTTAACTTCAACAGTCATGAGTGTTACAAGTGTCTTTACCTTTTAGTCAGTATTTACGTCTCACTTTCCTGTCATTCTCTGTCGGCCTCGCTGAACACAGTGTCACCCCTGTCGTTTGTCGTGTTCTTGCAATCCACAGTGGTACACTGAAAAACAGGCCTTACGGGCCTTACCTCCAGAGGATATGGACAGGGCCCACTTCTACATTTTCCGGGGCAATCGTCACTACTACCAAGGGGTGTGGTCATGTGCATTGGAGGCTTACACCAAAGCACTGGACTACATTGCTCCTAACAACGGAAGCATGAGACGGTTACTCTTTGAATCCCTAGCAAGATGCAAATGGAAACGTGGGGATGCCAGTGGAGCAGTTGAGATGGGCGAAAAACTGGTGAGTTGTAGAAGGGAATTAACCTTTCATGTGCCAAGAATGCGGATTTGTACAGTAACTTGTTTGCCACACTTGCCAATCAGCACAAAACAAACTGGCAGGAGGATTGCTCAGTTCAGCATTAAAGCTGTGTAAAATTAACTCCAATTCTTGCCTTGATTAGATGCATAACAACCTTTTTGCACTAGAGAATAATAAATAATAATAATAATAATAATAATAATAATAATAATAATGATAATAATGATGATAATGATAATAATGATGATAACAATAATGATAATAATAATTAATAATAATGATTTTTTTTAAATCTCGTTTTGTTACTTGAAAATAGAAAAAACATAAGGGTTATAGTGTAAAAAATACAGTCTGAAAGTTTCAAAGTATAACATCCACAGGAAGTATTTTCAAATATTAGAAATGTAAACCATTGTTTGAAAAATATACAAGGGTCAGTTGCATAGACTAGACGTAAGGAGTGCGCATGCGCGCATGGCTCAACAGAGCGTACTGTGTGTATTGGCGTATCACAAGGCGAGAGGCAGGTAACGGTATTTTGTAATTCGAGCAAAACGCTCCTCTTATTTATTGTTTCTGAGACAAAAAATAATAAAATCACGGTTTGCATCTAACTTACAGTTTTCATTCCAAAGTACGGTTGGTTTAAGGGTTTTTTAGTACAGTACTCATACAATGTTTTATCTTAGTTTGAGAATTTTTTAAATCAGCTGCTCACAAAGTTAACCAATGCCTTTAATTAACTATTAAATCATCTCATCTTCATAGGCTTAATGACTAGTATCAGAAGGACTGCCCAACTGAGAATTCAGTAATCAACAGGTTATCAAAAGACAAAATATTTTCAGGTATTATTCAGGGATGCCAATTTTCAGGCAAAAACCTGAATTCAGGCCCTGGCATTTTATTTTCAGGCCATAGTCTGGGCATTTTTGTGTATAAAAATAGTTAATTCTAGGGATTTTCAGGCCCTCTCATCATTTCTAACTGGCATCTCTGATACCTGACTTTGGCAATATCTCAAAACATACACATTTAGTTCTTAATTTCTCCTCTGTGTCCTTTAAGTTTGTAAAATTTGAAGTAAGGAATTATACCCAAAGCATTTTAAGCTTCCTTTTTTACAGGTTAGCTAGTTATTTTGCTTATTATTTTCCCCTGCCATGTGTAAACAGGTTGAAGAATCTTCAAATGATCATCAGCTGTTTTGTGCACACAGTGCTATGGCATTGTTTTATGAAGCTGCGGGGAATACAAAAGGTATGATTGCTCTCATCTCTTCATGTTTCTTTTCTGTTCTCAGGAGTATACCTGTAGATTATAAAGTGGATGTAAAAGATTGAAGTTCTGGTTATAATGGAAAATATTTTTTCACGAAGTCAAAATGATATTGACTCTTCAAGATAGGACTAATCTGTTTCTTTTCTGTTCTCAAGAATATATACCTGTAAATTATAAAATGGATGTAAAAGATTGAATTTCTGGTTATAATGGAAAATATTTTTTCACGAAGTCAAAATGATATTGACTCTTCAAGATAGGACTAATCTGTTTCTTTCTGTTCTCAAGAATATATACCTGTAAATTATAAAGTGGATGTAAAAGATTGAAGTTCTGGTTATAATCGAAAATATTTTTTCACAAAGTCAAAATGATATTGACTCTTCAAGATTAGGACTAATCTGTTTGGTGACTGCTATTGAATACATGCCTTTGATGTATGCTTGTTGTTACTTGTTAGAAGGTGAATATTTATGATATGTGAGAATTCAAGGTATCTTCCATTTATCACATAATCAAGTTTTTTAACTGGCAGAATTTACTAGGTCCACATGATGCTTTATCAACTTTCATCGCGAATGTTGCTGTGATGTACATCATCAAACCATTAAAAATTTATGGGTAATAATCATGATTAATATATTTGTGTATGACATAAAGAGTGAGCAGTACCCTGGGCCAGGGGATAGACCTGCTGGGAAAGGCTAGAGACAGACCGATGTGAAACAGCACAACTGCCAAATTCTATAGATGGGGCACAAAGAGAGCGAGTGTAATGAGCATCATACTTCTACATTTGTAATCTATTGACATGCTCTTGCACGTAGATGATTCCGTGATTCTGTGTTTCTTCACATATTTTTGTCCTCAGACCAAGCAGAGAGCCTTAGGTATTGCCTGGACATACGACCTTTGAGCTCCCAACACTGGATCCAGCTTGGCAAAATATACCTCCAGAAACTCCATTCAAAGGATTCTGGGAGAATCTCAACAGATCGTGCTGCTGATAATTTTGAGGTAAAAAGACACATAGCAGAGTTTGATGGTAACTGTTCTGTTGGCTCTGTCACTGGTCATTGTGTAATGCAAAGGACTGATAACAGTTATTCTGCAAAGGTGGAGTCATGTCCTCCTGCCACTAAAGCTTCAAGTGCACGTAATGCTGAAACACATTCAAGAAAAGGACCGGAGGAACATAGGGATATGCAGAGTGAGCAAATTACATCTCTTAGCAATGATGATCACATTCTTGATAATTCACAGGGTGATCTAAGTATGCAAAATGGACTAGGCAAGAACGCTTTTGCCCGTGGTACATGTAGCAACGTCAGTGGTGATGCTTGTGAAAGGAGGAACTTGAATCACAAGGTGGCATCGTCCGCAGGATCAAAGTCTGTTAAGCTGGCACCTGGTTCAGCATCTAGAGAGAACATCCCAAGGCAGTCACCAACCTCAACGGTTGGACAAGAAGCAGATAAACTTGAGAGGTTGTCACTAACTAGTGATGGCTTCCCAGAGGTGAAGGATTTGCAGTCCAATGGTTTGGGAGAGGATGATGGTGATGGGGCAGACAGAATAGAAGAAGGTGACCCCTTCATGCAAGCTGTTACGTGCCTTCTTAAAGCTCAGTAAGTGTGCCTTATGGGGTGTTGCAAGAAAGTTGCAATCGATTGCAAGTTGCAACTGATTGTCACTGGCCAATCAAAATTATTGTTGCATGCATGTCTTCTTAAAAGGGCAGACCCTGAGCCAATCAGAATGGTTGTTTCAAAATTAGCAATTATTTACAATTGATTGCAACCTTCTTGCGAAACCCCATTAGTCTCTCTCCGTCAAGAAAATTTCAGGGATTATTTCAAAGCAATTACAATTTTTTCAGTGAAAGAAGTGTTCTGTGAGAAGTTAACAATTCTGAAACTGTTGAACCCTATGCCCGAGTTAACTTGAGTTAAGCTCTATGGAAAATGTCTTATACTGAAATCTGATCATGCTCATTGGGTTAAGATGTCTTATTCTCTCATTTTTCAAAGTCTTGTGTAAATGAAATAGTGTTAAGTTTTTTTTAACTGTAACTAGCAAGGCTTAAATCTTTCATCTACCTATTCTGCTCCCTGAGTTTTTCAACCCTCTATGAGGGCAATTTATCAATTTCTATTTTATATTTTATTTTATTTTCTCCCTTATTTTCTCCTTTCATCATTCTGTTTTGTCTCATATCAATTGGTCAAATGGGACAATGATGGCCATTGCCATAGAGGGCGTATTGTCATAGGATCTCAGTAGTGGACCCAATATACAGCAGGAAAGATATTAATATCTTGATTGCCCATAAGCTCCAATGATGATAAAAAGTATATATACAAAATGTTTGCAAACTGATTACATGTTAGGTAGTCCTGACAGTTTTACTCGATCTACTCCATTCAGGGTCATCTTAAAGAGCCTTCAGATCTGTGCTGTTTCACTGACTAAGATGAGGAATGCACAACTATTAGCAGAGGTGAGGGATCAAGTGTCATCAGTGCCGTATCTAGGGGGTTGCAAGGGGGCATGAGCCCCAGGCACCACTTTTAAAGCTAGTCTCAACCTATTGCCACCTACAAGAATCTAGTAGTATATTATACCTCGCATGATAAGAATCTCTGCAATTGATTGGTCCAATGCGCATCATGTGATAAAATACTATTCCCACCAGCATCATGCAAATGAGCAAATTTGCCATGGACGGTAACATCTGACGTCACAAGTCGTTAATAGTTCGTCGGGACCTGCTATTTACGGATACTATATACGGCGTATGACATCACACAAAAAGCATGTACTTGATTGTGACAACATTAATTTTAGGCGCCAAAGCGTGTGATGATGTCGTTATGTTGTTAAATTTAGATCCGCGCGCAGTGCAAACACTGCAACAGCGCTAATGTTATCTAGAATACTAATATCTATAGATGTAGAATCTCTCATTTTAAGAGTGCAGATTCTGCCCTTTTACTATAACTAAAGATGACGGATATAAACCAAATATATATGGCCTTGAGAAGGTCTGGTTAAACTATGGTCCCCTCGGTAACGCGAATACAACTATTTTCCTTCGGGGCTGCGCCCCTCAGGAAAATAGTCGCATTCACGTTACTTCGGGTACCATAGTTTCCAACCAGACGCTCTCACGGCCACATATATATTTATATTATAGTATAAAAGATAATAACTTCCCACCAAATGATTAAGCTGGAAGATGGGTGTTAACCAGTATTTTTTCGAATTTCTTAATTTATAAGCTAACTTTTTGTGTCACGAAAAATAGATCGGAAAATTCAAAATTTAATTCAACCGTTAGTTAGAATAGCTCCCTCTGCTGAAAGATGCGCAAAACGAAACGTAAGCGCTGCTTTATGTACGGTGAGTTTGGTGCCCGCTAAGTGAGCTGTACTGAGCTAGCTCTGCACTTCATGTCTACGGTACTGCTGGTGAACCGATCCAACTTGCTTATTCAGGATTGGTAGCCAGATTTTCATTTTATGGTAATAACTTGACCAATGTATGACCATAAGATTAAATACACACTATCAGAAGGGCATATCCTAAACTCATGCCAAGTTGTATGGATTTTCGTAGATTTTTCAAAAGGTTGAGACTACCTTTAAAGGGTGGAAGAAGCAAAAATGAAAATACAGTCAACTCTGCATAAGTCGAATAATCGCCTAAGTCGAAGGTCTGTACTGGGTCCCATTCCTTTATTTTCTATTGCTTTTGACCCCTCATAAGCTGAATTTTCTCTAAGTCGAAGCATTTTCTTCAGTCCCAAGAAATTCGACTTAGGCAGAGTTGACTGTACATACCATAATGAATAATTACACAAGCTGTATAGATGTCTTGTAATTGTGTAGTTGTGTTTGTGCACATGTACCAAGTAGATATCATTATTTACGTCTGAGGACTGACTTTTAACAGCATCCGTAAAGATATTCATCAGATTGGTGAAGTTGTAACAAAAAAGAGATTTTCATCTTTTCATAATCAATTTGTTGTTACCTTGTTAGCTTTCGCCTACTGGTTTGTGCAGGCTTCTTCAGACTAGTGCTGACTTGCTGTAGATGGGGTATTGGTAGTGCGACAGTCCGCGAGAATGGGAATGTACGTAGGAGGTCATCTGGATAAGGAAGGCTGAGCACAAACAAGAAGCGGAGACTCTGGGTAAAGCCCCCTTTACAAGATCGAAAAAGAGGGACGCTGAGCCATCCCTAAACAGGTCAGCCATTAGTGACCACGTAGCCCAAAACAATCACACAGTAAACTGGAATAAGAGCCAAATCCCAGTCAGAGACAATAATAAATACACCAGATGGATTCGGGAGGCCATTCACATCCAGAAGAGCCGGGCACATTCTGTGAACAGAGACGCTGGACAGTGCAAATTATCTCCTATGTACATTCTCTCGGACTGTCGCACTGCAGATACCCCATCTACGGTGAGTCAGAGCTAGTCCGAAGAAGCCTGCAGAAACCAGTAGGTGAAAGCTAACAAGATAGCAACAAATTGATTGTGAAAAGATGAAAATCTCTTTTTTGTTTTTAACAGCATCATCTGAAAGATGACTTGGTTGCTAACAAACCAGGCTGCATTCAGAATCCACTTGACCACCTAACTAATTTCCATGTTGTCTCTTTTCCCTCTTTCTCTCTCAGATTGATGGACTGCTATCTACCTTACATCTAGATCCAGCCTTCCTTCAAGATATGAGCAAGAAAATGTACAATGAAGTATTTGAAAGGGACGTTACAGAAGAAGAAACCCATTGCAGTTGATATTCGCTCATTTTAGTCACTGGGTAACAAACCTTGCATAGTATTGGAATAACTGACAGTGTATCACATTTGTCTCAGGTAAATTCTGCCCTACTTTGGCAAAAGGAAGCAAGTGACAAAAGTGACATTTCCTGTAAAAAAGAGCAAAATGTATCTATCATTTATACTTACATAAGTGCAATACCATGATGTCTTGCTTAACATATCTCTCAGCGGGATGTGTGTTCATGCATAAACTTTGGCCTGGAAGAAGAGCACACTGGGTAGAATATGAAAATACTGATAACCCAAATTTGATTGACATGTCAAAATTTGATGGATATGTCAATTGCTTAATTTTTGTCAAAGTAGGGCAGATTACATGTAGGAGGAAAATTATCAGTACTTTCATGCCATTAAAGGGTATCCAAACCCTGGGGAAAAATCAGTTTTAATGAAAAGGGAGGATAGAAGCAATTTTTAAAAAGTTCCTTCAAAATCGGTTACAAAATGAGAAAGTTATGAAAGTTTGAAAAGTCTTAATTTTCTTTCTATGGCTACCCTCAAATTGGCATTGTTGCTTCGAAATGGCAAGTTTTGTGGACAAATCTTGATATGTTTTGTACATGAAATTTCATATTTTCTCCTTTATTTTTCAAGATGCAGTCTGTCTCCTTCTTAGCTCAAGATAAATCATGGGGAAATGTATTTGACACAACATGGATGTTGAGTTCACTAAGAGACAAGCAGCATCTTTAGAGCTGATGGAGAAAATATGAAAGTTTGTGTGCAAAACAAATTAAGAGTTGTCCCCCAAAACCTGCCATTTTGAAGCAACATTGCCAATTTGAGGATCGCCATAGAAATCAATCTAGACTTTCCAAATTTTCATAACCTTCTCATTTCTGATTTTGATGGAACTTTTTAAACATTGCTTCTCTCTATTTGCTCTTTTCATTAAAAATGATCTTTCCCCAGAGTTTTGGTTCCCTTTTAATGGTCTATAAGATTAGCCCTTTGCCTGCAGGAAGCTGTGGCCCTGTATGAAGTTATGGGAATAAAAGTTTTTACTAGTCAGTTGAAGGAGAATGAAAAAAGGTGAAAGTAAGTTAGTAAGTGTAAGCAGTCTTTCTAACTAGAATCATTTAAGCTCATTTTCTGTTTCCAATTATTTCATCTGTAAATAATTCAAAATTTACATACAAAACAAACATATACCTCTATTTCGTATTTGCATTCATTGAAGATAAGAATAGTTCAATAGAAATGAAGTGTTATGCATGTGCCTGTTATGGGTAATCTGTTGAAATGTAAGTAAATATCTCATTATCTATAGAGGAGCAAAAGTTGTTTGTATTTCTTGTTTGAAATTCATTGCAAAGAGCTGAGGATTATGTGTGAGCTGCATAAAATGATCTCGTGAGAGTGAATGAGATTGGTAGAAGGAATACAACAGGGAGGATGAGGAAGAGGGGAGAGGAAAGGGATGAGAATTGGACACTAGAAGGTGATCTAGAGAAAGAGAGTGAGATAGAGAGAGAGAGAGAGAGAGAGAGGGGGGGGGAATCAGATACATATGTGCAAAAAGGGAAAGAATTGTATTGAGGGTGTTCTTTTTCAGGGACTTTGTTTTGTTTATACAGTCTGTGGTATTATTTGAAAAAGCTCACTCAGAAATAAGCAGATCAGAAGGAAGGAATTGGTTCAGTTCCATTTACCACTTGCCATTCAAAAGGGTTTAGGCAATTAACTTTAAACTTCGGTATTTTGAGTATTCCAAACAGTGGCATGAATGGAAGCGTTAACTATTTTGATAGTAATAACTCGTTTCAGCTTGCAAGGTCATTATAGAGATCAATACCATCATCAAAACCATCTTCTTCATCTCCATCATTGCCACCCTTTTCTTAACACCTTGACACCTTTGTGATTAAACCATCCTGGCATTCATATGGAATTCTCACATAGAATACAGTGACACAATTCAACCCAGCTGTATTTAAAAAAAAAAATAAAATAAAAAAAAACACCTTGACATAATTATGAATCGTCATCATCATCTCCACAATCATCATGTTTATCATCACCATCATCATCCGCACCACCACCATCACCACTTCCATAATCATAATCATAATCATCATCATCATCATCACCATTATCATCATTCTCCTCCTTCCTCCATCCTTCAGTCCTGTGGATCCTCACTATCGTCATCTCCGTTGTCATTACTGCCACCGCCACCATCATCATCATCACTGTCATCTCCATCATTAACATCGTCACAATCAATTATTACCTCATCATCATTACATTACGATCATCATCACAGATCTTATCATTACTACCACCATCATCATCATCATCCACTCCGTTGTCACCATCGTCGCCACTGATACAGAGACTTCCCCTATACTCCCCCCCCCCCCCCCCCCCCCTTCTGCTTTGGAAGCGTGAGAACATTTATTTGCTAATATTGTCTTCGTCACGTAACTCTGTCTTCTGAAAAGTAGAGTATATCATTTTTTTTCACAATAACTCAATATAGGACTTTTCCAGAAATTCCCCCCCCCCCCCCTTCTGCTTTGGAAGCGTGAGAACGTTTATTTGCTAATATTGTCTTTGTGACGTGACTCTGTCTTCTGAAAAGTAGCGTAGATCATTTTTTTTAAACAAAAACTTGATATCGGACTTTTCCAGAAATCCCAGTGAATGGGGCGTATCTCTCTTTTTTGTGTGCTCTTTTTCTTGGGGAAAGGTTTGGGGCAGTTTCAACACTACTAGATACGCAACTGCTTCCCATATCTATACCATAACTTTCTTAACAACAATAAGCTGCTTCGCTGAATCCAAAATGTAAATAGGGCACTCAGATCAATTTAGGAAATGAAAAAAAAATCAGCTTTTTATTGCTGATATGGACTACATACTTGATCATGTTCCTTGCATACTTCACATGAAGCTTAAGATTAAAATGATAAGAAAAGTAAGTTTACGCCTGGCGAAGTACCACTCCATCTGAAGTCTATTTGATGCATACTTTGTTCTTAGTATAATTATATGCACAACAACCAAAATGATACCAATTATTTACATGTCATTAATTATGTATGTTTGAGAGTAGAAGACATAAAAATTCATATAGACCTCTGCCAAAATTGGTTTCTCTTCCTTTTCCATCTCCATTTTTTTAATCTATACGTAGGCCTACTATTCATTCACAAGAACAAATCTGATAGAAATCTGAAAGCTGTTATGTTCAAAGGTAAAATTTTTCCACCATAAAAATAATATACAGATATTGCCTGCCTCTAGAGGTTTGATACTGATAGATAATGACTGGTTTTATGCATTAACCAATTCGTGACAGGAATTATTTGAAGCCTAATTTGATCAGATTTTATTCTTCAAATTGGCAACACCAACATTTTTATTTTATTGCTACATTTTTCTTATAAAATGTCGTGTATCTGAAATGAATATAAATTGACAGAAATTATGAGAAGTCAAAAAGTTGCCAATTTGCAGGGGAATACGGTGACTTTTAACTTTCTCTCACATTGCCAATTAAAGGATTTTAATGCTTATTTTCCTTTTAAAAAATTTCAGCATCAAACAACGAATAATGACGCAACCAAAATGGGCACAGTTTGTGTAGAATTTTTTGCTCTTTCTGCTCATGTATTTGGTATAATTTTTAGGGTTCTGCATCAAAAGTTATTAGGTCAAACCACAAAATGTGGACCTCTGTCACGAATGGGTTAAGGCTAGCCAGCTATATCAGTATCATAACTTCTTCCCGCGGGCCCTGCTATTTACCCCAGAGGGAAATTATGTAAGCAAACCACCTTGTCCACAAATGTGAGCACTGAGCGTGGATCGAACCCAGGACCTCTAACATGAGAGGGACGAGTGTCCGAAGCCCTGTTCCCAACTATCATTGCTAACATACAACAGGATCCCCACCCCACTTCCTCCTTCATCATGACGTTCTGGAATCGTAGGTACTAAAAGCATTCTATAATTATGTTACCATAAGACGTATTTTCACACACTTTGAGGGCAAATGCTTTTACTATGATGTTAGATCTATTCCTTGATTATGATTTGGCAATAAAAGGCACATCAAATACATGTACACTTAGGAAACATTACATTCACCAAAAATACACACCAATTCCCTAAATCATATATGAATTTTGTTTCTATCACTAACGCAAATGCATTTCGATATATATGATATCTTTGAGATAGATTTATAATAGTTCATCACATACTCTGATTATATACATGTAGCTTCAAACCACTTCAAAAGCACGCTGATTATGTAACAACAATGAAACATAAATTATTTGGAGTGCGAAGTGGAAAAATGTCAATTAAATCACACCCAATTTTATTGAGTGTATATAAATTTTTCGTCAACACAGGTAGCGAACCATGTTCTGCTTCCATTACAAGCAAAATGTACAACAGTGACGGACCCGGGGTCAGCGGCTTAGCCAGACTTGTTCAATGTTGGGAAGGGGGCGGCTATAGGCCTTGAACACTATAGTCCCGTGGTGCCGTGCTTTGCTTTTTAACGGATGAAGAGGGGACTAAGGTCCCCTAGTGCCCCCCCCCCCCCGACTATGCCCCCGGTGTTGTCATTCTATATTCAGAGGTGTAACCATGATGATCAGCAACCCAGAATTTGACCCCTATTTCGCGGTGTTTCAAGTATATTTTAGCCATTTTTACCCCTATTTGGCACATAACGGGTACAAATTGGCCTTTAAAAAACACCCCTATTTTTCGCATTCCAAGTACACTTTTACCAAACCACCCCTTTCAAATTCAGTTCACATCTGAGTCAAAAACAGAAAATTGCAAACAAGGACCAGAAAAAAGAACACCCTTTTTTCAATTTCGAGTACAAGCTCATGAAAACAACCCATTGTTTTTTTCAAAATCGCGAACATTCCTAAAAAAAGACCCCTTTTTACGCGAAATTTCGAACGATCATGCGTACACGAAGTCAATACAGAGTGACAACACCGGGGGAGCGTTTCATGAAGAGTTTTGTCGGTGAAAATCACCGACCAATGTTATAAGCTACTGAAAATCCTCACATCTGATTGGCTGAAAGCAAATTAGTCAGTGAAAATCACTGACAAAACTCTTCATGAAACGCTCCCCAGGACTACGCCTATATGTCCAGGGTCACATGTTTCTTGCTCCGTGTGCTGGGGGACATTTTATGTCTCTGCCTCCCCTGTCATTGAACACTGGACCATCCATTGCTATAGCGTGTTTTTTTTTTCTAAATCATTTCCTTATACTTACTTCTTTGATTCTTTGATTTTTGTAGAGATATTGATTAATTGTCGATCATTTCGCTCTGATGCAAACATGACGTAAAACTTTTTACTTAAAGGGGGTACCCAATGCTGAAACAATGTTAGTTCATTTAAAAGAGCATGATTTCATTAGCAGAAAATCATCCGCCTAAATATTTTTTTAAAGTCGTGTTGCCAAGGAAACCCCCAAATGTGGTAAGATTTCAGGATATTTTTGACCCCTCAGCTGTGAACTAGTTTCAACTGGGTACCCACTTTGACGTCAAAATGACGTCAAAGTGGGTACCTTGTCGCGCAATTTAAACCCCCAATGCACTTATACGGGTGCCGGTTGGCGGGTATCTTTCGCTTCCGTCGGCATGGTTGGCGTTGACCAATTTTGCGGCATAAACTTCTAACTCGCACGCTATTAGATAAGTGAAGGGTACATTTTTTAAAGTCTTTCAAGTAATAAATGAAATTGCATATCCTTTGCGATGTAACATTACTGTTTGTAACCTTAAGACAGAATTTTCATTTATATATCTTTAATAATTGGGAAAACATCTAGTCATTAAACTTCAAATCCTTTGTTCCATTGCACTGGCGTTCTGTTGGGGGAGGGTGTGGGGGCAGTTCCCCCGAATTAAATTCAAACGTGATTTATTTCCAATTCGATACCAGTGATTTACAAATGTTGCTGAAATGACATGATTTTCTGGGGTTTTCCCCTCACTTTTTGTAGCTTGCCCCCTCCCCAGTGGCGTAACAGCCGGGGGGCAGGGGGGCAGAGTGCCCCCCCCCCCTGAAGGATTTCAGCGGGAAAATCCACCAAACCACCGGGAAAAAATGAAAGGAAGGGAAAGGAAGAAAAAGGAAGGGAGAAAGGGAAAGAAAGAAGAAGAAAGGAAAAGAAAGAAGGAGAAAGGGAAAGAAAAAAGGAGAAAGGGAAAGAAAAAAGGAGAAAGGGAGAAAGAAGAAGAGAGAGGGAAAAGAGGGAAAAAAAAAAAAAAAAAGTGAAACAAAAGAAATGAGGAAAAATTTAGTACCAAAACCCCCCGCAGTGGCTTTCCCTGTATAGACCCCCATCAAGGGCCCTAAGCCAGAACCCTGGGACCCACCCGCTAAGGGCTTCAAAACAAGCAACTCGCGGTGCGGGCTCACCTCCGCATATTATTTTCAAGACTTAGTTACCGGGAAATTTTCGGCTCTGCCCCCCCCCCCCCCCCCCCGAAAACAGGCAGAGAATTACACCACTGATTCTAGACTTAATTACCGGGAAATTTTTGGCTATGCATATGCCCCCCAACCCCATAACAGGCAGAGAGCGGGAACTGACAGCGCAAAAACGCCGGAGCTTCCGCGCTTTGCGCGGGAGGGGGAACCTTCCCGCTCCCTGCACCCTCCCCCCTAGGGAGCACTACCGTCCTCCTAAAATGAAATATTTACGCCGCAGAAGATAGACTTTATTACCAACAACTAATAATTCAAAGAAACGTCGGAGCTTCCGCGCTTCGCGCGGGAGGGGGGAAACTCCCCCCTCCCTGCACCCTCCCCTCTAGGAAGCACTACATTGGCGTAAATTCCAGGGGGTAGGGGATCTATCACCTCCACTTGGGGGAGAGGGGGAGGGTGTGTACAAATTCCCCCCCCCCCCATGCAGACACTTTTTAAGGAAGTAAATATATTTCAATTAATCAGTAAGTAAAGATTCTGAATATCTTTCATAAACAACCATTATAATAGAATTTATTTTTGAAAATGATATTGAAAAAAAAAAGTGGTTATTTTTGGCTCGCTCGCTTCGCTCGCTCGCAAAAAAGATATGAAAATGTGTGTGACAGGGAAAAAAAAAATCGTTTAAAAAGTTTTTCATCCCCCACTCCTCAAATTGGATTTACGCCGGTGGAGCACTACCGTCCTCCTAAAATGCAGTTCTAGCTACGCCACAGATTCTAGACATAGACTAGTTACCGGGAAATTTTGGGCTCTGCCCCCCCCCCTGATAACAGGTACCTGTTACGCCCCTGCCCCTCCCCCCCAAGAAAAACTTTTTGCTCATTACGCCACTGTTCCACTGTATGAAATTTGAATGGTTTGTTTGTTTGATTACTTTTATTTCTGCGTTGTAATAACAAATACAAATCAATACATGATTACATAAATACATAGATAAAAGACCATGTACAAAATATGTTATACGATAACTATAATAACGCAGACAAACAAGAATACAGAATATATAATACCTTTCATTAAACTAACGAGGAAAATCATATACAAAGAACGCAGAAGACCGCCATCGTGGGTTTAGGCTGGAAATGGATGGTTAAACAGACAATTTCATCTTTAAAAAAAAAAAAAGAATAATATCTCTGACATTTCAAGATAAAGGCAATTGAGTCGAAATAGATTATCGTTTTCATTACAAATTTCGCATACGATTACTAAGTATCGCACTGAACGGTTGTAACAGTCCATAAAATTGCACTTTACCCGAAAATATTGCATAGGACTTTAAAAAGTGTTTGACAGAGGACAGATGAAAACCTAGGTAGTCACTAAGAAAGAGAGAGAGAGAGAGAGAGAGAGAGAGAGAGAGAGAGAGAAGAGGGGTGGAGGGATGTGATATAGATGCATGTAGAGCGGGGAATGAGCGAGAAGGCCAAAGGGAGAGAGGAAAGATGGAGAAGAAGCGAAAGAGGAAAAGAAGCGAAAGAGGACTAGAGAGATAGGTAGACAGAGAGGGGGGAGTGAGAGAAGGAGGAGAAGAAGGAGTATTAGAGCGGGAAGAATAACGGGTAGGGGGAGATCATGCCAGAGGAAGGGAGTGGTGAGAGAGAGAGGATGAAAGAGAAAGATAGAGATGATTAAGTGAGAGAATTAAAGAGAAAATCGTCTGGCACTCTTGCGCTGTGCATGGGCCTATTTGCTGCCCTCTTTCGAAGCTGCTAACTTTTGGGCCTCCGCCTCGATTTCTTCCGGTGTTTTCCTGCAAAAAAAAAATGAGAAAAATGTTATCGATTAATAAATGAGTTTAAATAATGATAATAACAATAATGATAATGATGATGATGACAATGATGATGATAATGATAATGATAATGATAATAATAATGATAATAATAATAAAAATAATAATAATAATAATAATAATAATAATGATAATAATAATGATGGTAATGATAATAATGATAATGATGATAATAATGATAATAATGATAATGATAATAATAATAATAATAATAATAATAATAATAATGATAATAATGATAATAATAATAATGATAATAATAATAATGATAATAATAATAATAATAATAATAATAATAATGATAATAATGATAATAATAATAATGATAATAATAATAATGATAATAATAAAAATGATAATAATAATGATAATAATAACAATGATAATAATAATAATAATAATAATAATAATAATAATAATAATGATAATAATGATAATGATAATAATGATAATAATAATAATGATAATAATAAAAATAATAATAATGATAATAATAACAATGATAATAATAATGATAATAATAATGATAATGATAATGATAATGAAAATGATAATAATGATGATAATGATAATGATAATGATAATAATAATAATAATGATAATGATAATAATGATAATGATAATGATAATGATAATGATAATGATAATAATGATAATGATAATAATAGTAATAATGACAATAATAATAAGGTTTTTAACAATATAACAATGACAATAATAATATTATTGTTTACCGAAGATGACCTCATCATTAATATGTACTGTTCTCCTAGCTATCATATCATACCCCAGCTCAGAGCATTCAAGCAATAAATCTTACTTCCGGAATAGAAAGTAGCAGGATATCAAGACGGGAACACCAACTCCAAGCACTACAATAATGACGGGGTAAATCCAGTTTAGGTCTGAAAGAAAAAAAAGAAACGAAACAGAAAAGAAAACATAATGAGATGTTGAAATGAAGTCTCCTAAACTAAAGGGAAGTACGCCATGCTATTGGTATAATTTTTCCAGCGTTTCATTTGTTGTGCACGCTTACATTTATGTCTATAAGGTTCGATATCGACTGCCACTGGGTGTGATCAACATATTTCAATAATTGTCTTGTACTGGTCGAATCGTATCACTATTCTGTTCATCATCTTCGTGTCATTTGTTTCACATCAAGTCTAACCGATTATATGAGACGGGTTACTAAAAACAAGGTTTCTGATTGGTCAGATGCCATTGCGTAATTCGTTATATGGCCACGACCGTGGTATATAACGCGTTACATTGCACGCTAATCCCAAGGTCGTGGGTTCGCGCCCCACATTGGACTCCAAGAGGTGTTGTGGCTCAGTGGATAAGTCTCCGGACTTTGAACCACAAGGTCCGGTTCATATCCCTGCCGCGGCACTAATGTCCTTTGGCAAGATATGAATCTACATTTGCAACGTCTTTCGGATGGTGACGTTAAAGGTCGGTCCCAGACGTAAATAATCATATTTGATTGATACACGTCTGTACAAAAAACCCAATTCAACAACAACAACAGCTAATTTGTGTCCATTTTTTAAAACAATTGCACACGTTGGTATTCAAATGCCTAAAGCACATTCATTTATTTGATATACGATAAAAGAGCAATGTAGATAAAAGGCCTTGCTCAGGGGCATAAGTGCCGCACCGGGGATCGAACCCTCGACTTTCGCGTCTCCAGTCAAGTGCCTTAAACCACTCGGCCAAGGCACCTCTATTTTTTTTTCAATAAAACACGTGCACACGTTGGTATCAGTAATGCCTATAGCATTTTCATTTATTTGATGTACTATAAATGAGCAATGTAGATAAAATGCCTTGCTCAAGGGCATAAGTGCTGTACCGCCAGGGGCGTCGCTAGAGGGGGGTGTGGGGGGGGGACACCCCCCCCCCCCTCCCCCATTCAAAATTCTTGTCGGCAAACTCGCGATCGCTGTCGGCAAAAAAAAAAAAAAAGAGAGAGAGAGAGAGAGAAAGGAGAGGGAAGAGGAAGGAGGAAAAAAGAGAGGAAAAAGGAGGAGTAAGGTGCCAAAATAGAGTCATATTCGGCTTATTTGCTTGTGCATTCTGACGACGAAATAATGGTACCACGAAAGAGAGTGTATATTTTTCTTCGCTCGCTGCGCTCGCTCGTATTATATTTAGATACAGGATGTTTTCGGAAAGCAAACACATTCGGCTAGTGAGATGAAAAATATATAATCTAGATATCTTTAGGCCTATCAAATATTTTTATGAAGAAGTATTACTTCTACCATAAAAAGAGTATGTATATTTTTCCTAGCTCGCTGCGCTCGCTCGTATTATATTCAGATACTAACAGTATGTTTTCGGAAAGCAAACATATTCGGCAAATGAGATGAACACAAATATGTAATTTAGATATCTTTAGGCCCATCATGTATTGTGATGAAGAATTATCACTTCTACCATAAAAAGAGTATGTATATTTTTCCTCGCTCGCTGCGCTCGCTCGTGTAATATTTAGAAATAGGATGGTCTTAAAAAGCAAATAAATTAGGTAGGAGATGTGACCAAATATATCAAAATAGGTACCTTAAAAGCCAATCGTGTATTTTTGATGAAGAACTTTCACTTCTATCATGCCAAGGAGTACATAATTATGTATTTTCCTCGCTCGCGATGCTTGCTCGTAGAATATTCAGATACAAGATGGATTTGGGAAAGCAAACAAATTCGGCAAGTGAGGTGACCAAATGTACCTGTATAATCTCATAGTTAATACCATCGTGTATTTGGATAAAGAATTGTCACTTCTACCATGAAAAATAGATTTTTTCCTCGCTCGCTGCGCTCGCTTGTATGATATTAAGATTTAGGATGGTCTTTGAAACCGAATGAATCAGGCCAGAGAGGTGACCAAACATGTAATTTAGATGCCTTTAAGCCCACCATGTAATTTGCTAACTATCACTTAAGTACGAAAGAGAGTGTATATTTTTCCTTGCTCGCTGCGCTCGCTCGTATTATATTTAGATATAGCATGTTTTCGGAAAACAAACACATTCGGCAAGTGAGGTGAACAAATTCAAAAGGAAAATATGATAGAGGCGCACAATTGAACATGCCTCAATGGGCTTTATACGGTTGAATTTATCGACGTTGGTCGTCGGCAACCGGTGGCATTATTTGTCGGCAATCTGGCCTCTACACCCCCCCCCCCCCCCCCATTCAAAAAAGTCTAGCGACGCCTCTGCGTACCGCGGGGATCGAACCCCCGACTTAAGTGTCTCCAGTCAAGCGCCTTAGACCACTCACCACAGCACCTCAACAAAATCCCATAAGCAAATGTATCGATAACTTACAAAATTATTGATAATACGGAGTTCGTTGCACTTTGTGAACGGATGTTGCAATGTTTATAGTTTGGTGAGCTCCGATCCCACAAGCAGTTTCCCATCTTATATAATGCATAGTACATGCTCATGGTCGTCAAATATACCATAAAAATGTGATCCATAGATAAAGAATTTCTCTTGTGCACTATATATCACCTCGGCCTACGGCCACGTTGACATATAATGCACTTGAGAAATTCTAAAACTATGGATGCACATATTGCGATATATTCAACTCCAGAGCATGTACATGTTAATATACTAACTATCTTTGATAGTCTTCGTAAAAGAATTCTTCGTATTTCCTCTCGATGCTCCGCCCGGGGCTCCGCCCGACTGCTGGCCTCCTGGAGGTGGTGTTGGGTCAGGTCCATTTGGCATGCTGTCATCTATAATACAAAAGAATAAGGAACAGTTTGATGGGGGTGCTTGAACAGCAGGAATATGGAAAGGGGCGTTCCCCCAAACTGTCAGATACTGAGGAGAGCCGTTCGGAGCCTGAACATTGTTTTTAATGTTGTTGTTGTTGTTGTTGTTGTTGTTGTTGTTGTAGGGGAGGACAAGACTGGTTGAATAATCCCCATATGGTTTTGCTCCATTTCTACCCACCACTGGCCACACCTATAGGCCTACCTTTCCAAATTGTTAGCTTGCTCGCCGTGGAATGCTGACAAATTTGCTTCCAGAGTTTAACTCTTTTGCAAAATACGACAGGATAATTATTTTTTTAAAAAAACTGACAAAGGCTTATAGAACTGCAAAGTCTGTCAAGTTCACTTTTCTATATGGTTGTCGAATTATTATTTAATTCGTCTGTTTTTTAAACCAACCGACCCAGGACACTTACCCTCTTTTTACATAATACCACAAGAATACCATCTCATGATCATAGACGGAAATTCCGGGGGACGGGGGACGCCCCCACCCACCTAAAAAAGGTAAGAGACATAATATCAAATGGCCACCAATACGATTTACAGGTCCTGTTATATCGAGCTACTTGGAGGGGATTTAAAAAAGACACCCGAAAAGCCGAGGACCCTTTTTTTAAAAGCCAATTATCACCCGAAAAAGAGTCTGGGACCTTTTTTCCCCCGTCCTGTTTCGAGGCATATTTTCCGCCCTTGACCACAGAAATAGGCCTATATGTTAACAACTTTCATTGTAATAAATACCATTGTTATGTTTGTATATAACCACTACAGCAGATGTTAGACACCTGGGTTTTAGCTATCCAAGAATAAAATGATATATAAGTGATTCTTGGAACTCACTATTACTGACACCTTGTCCGACTTGACTGGTATTATCGGAGGGCTGTCCCAAAGTAGAGGAACTCAAAGTGGGTTCGTCGCTGACGGTCGATTCTTCCATGTCCAACCTGATGTCTGCGGCTAGATCAATAAATGCGGGGGTGAAACGCCATCATGTGTGTGTGTGTGCTTTTTCTTTTTTTCTTTCTTTCTTTCTTTTTCAAATTGAATTCATTTGATTACAAATCCCAGTTTATTTAAGTTAAATCGATTCATATGTTTTGGGTTTGTTTGCTTGTTTGTTTGGTCATAGCCCGAAGATGCATGCGAAAAAAATATGGGGAGATATTATAATAGACATTTTTGGAATACAAAAGCTCTCACTTAGATGAATGCTCAATATATTTTTCATAAATGAAACTCAAATGATGATTTCTCTGTGATTTTTTCCCCATCAACAAATTTATCAGCAGATATCTTATTTGTCAATACGTATATTATTTTGCTTCAGATTTAAATCGGCAATTATCAAAACGATCTAAGCGATTTAAAATGCAGTTTAAATCAAACCCCAGTTTGTGCTATACTGCCGCGGTGTTGGTGCAATCGCTATAGTGTTGCTGGTGCATTGTCAGTGCTAGATGCTAGTGCTAAATTGTTGATGTAGTGCTTGTGAAGTGCTAAGTGCTTTATTACCAGCCCTTGCTTATATACTCCAAATTTGGGGTGCTCGAAAGAAAGAGACAAACTAAAACGTGTTTAGTAGCATTAGATATAGTGTTAAATACGGTGCTACTTTATAGTGAAAGGTGGTGCAATATTAATGGAGGTATACTTACTCAGTTGGCAACTGTGACATCATAAATTATGCTCACTCTGCACACACACAGGGGGGGGGGGGGGTGTTTCATAAACACCTAGATAAATATAATCGTAAAGTAACGAATGACCTTACGAACACCTTAAATATGGCAAGCCAAATGGGGTTCTCAGTCATTGTAAATCGCATCAGCTGAATGTCATCAGATATGCAGACATAGATTAACATTACTATTGTTTACAAGCCATTTTATTGCAAAGAACATTTTGTGCCACGATTTAATTGAAATTATAGAAAATGCAGTCACACTTTGTTTAAACATCAGGAAAAACTTTGGGCATTCCATTTGGCAATTCATATACCAGTCGTTCCTCGTTCGTAAAGTCATTCGTAACTTTACGAACAGCTTTATGAACCCCCCCCCCCCCCCCCCAGGAGGGATAAGCGCCATCCGATGACGCCCTTCCATGCCCAGTCTTTGTTGTTGGTATGACGGTGCTACAATGCTTCCAGACATCATCATCACTGCTCGGTGTAAGTGTTCGGTTGCCAGAGGCTTCAGTCGTGTCAGTGTTGAGCTCTGTCTGCACTGGTGTCTTTTTTAAAACTTATACTGCGACTGTGATTGAAGGTGCTCGTGTAAAGTGTAAGCATTGGTCATGCATAGATGAAAGTGGTAGATGTGCGATGTGGCAAACATGCATCTAAACAGGTGATGTATACTTGACAAGTAAGAAATTGAATGCAACAATTTCTACTGCATCTTCTATATCATGTTCTAAGAATCATGAAAAACGTGTATAGACCAATTTCACAACGCAAGAGGGCAGCAGACTGTTCGACACAGTTCGACATACTGCGGTGGGCGCTCCAACTTTTATAATACACAAGTCAATAGCGCGTTATGTACATTCGTTCGATTTTTTGTCTATTTTGACCAGTATATGCAGATTTATTTTAATATTTGCAATGAGAAATTATCAGGGAAAATCAGGTCGCAGCTGTACGGTGCTCAAATGCCACAAGAATTAGAGAAAGTTTAAAGATTGGAAGCTAAGTGAGTGCGAAATTCACTCGCTTTTGACTCATGAAGCCTGTTTGTGTGAGAAGCCGTACACCCTACACAGGTTTCCGTAAGCAATGTGAAGGAATTCGTCGCCAGTGGGTAAAAAAATCAACAGAAAGGACTTTGAAGTCACGAAACATTATCATTATGTACTTTGACGTAAAATTTAATGAGTGAAAACATGACTTTGTAAACAGGGTAAGATTTAGGGCTCCCGTTTACTACGGCTTCTATGCTGCAATCGAACTTTTACTGACAAAACTAAGTTGAAAAACCATCGAAAGTACAAAAATACATCATACCTTCATCCGTCAGATATGACCATTGTCTTACCTCATCTACCCATGTATCCATGCTTTATTTCATTGATCTAGAATAAAGTAAATGGAACAATATCGGGGCTTATCTCATTTCTTACAATCATTTTGTACACAGAGCCAATCGCGGTCAGCGCGCTTGCCCACCGCAGCAATGGCGTCGCCGATAGAGGGCCAAATACATAAACCGGAGGTGAAATTGGTCTATAGATAATAATAGCCAAACACACAAAATGAGAGCCACAATATTAGCAAAATCATCTCTTTTTCCTGCAAGTAGTATACCATTTTCATTATACTGCACTTTTTTCCCCAGCTATCACATGGTCATATCTTCCTCTCTTCCCTCCCCTCCCCCTCGACCCCCCCCCCCCCCCCCCCCCCTCGAGCTATTAATAAAAGGAATGCGCATATAAGCTGCGAATGAACCATGCTGAACAACTATGGTTTGCGAAACATGACGGCGAATCGTCTAATACCCACCGGGCGTAATACAAGCATAGCGGACTTCGAGATCCGGACACGTCTGGGCAATTCCTTCCGGGTCATTCGGAGAGCAACGAATCCCATGACCATTGCACGGATAATAGTACTCTGGGACGAAAAACGGTGCTGCATCGTACCACGGAATCGATGGGTCCCCAGAGGATGGGGCTTTAATCCTGCATTCCGCATAGACGGGGTAGTCGCATAGCAAATCGTAACTTTCATTATCGGCCTATTAATGATGAGAAAAATTATTTGAAAAAAGTGTTTTAAAAACAGGTATACGATTCGAATTAAACAGCTTCATGCCATCACGTGACGCTTCCACACTGTGATAAGATGCAACGGGTCAGAGGCATCGGGGGGGGGGGCAATAAAAGAGAGAGAAGAAAAGGTCAAGGGATTTTTTGTGCATTTGGCAGAGTAAGACCAGTACCACCCCGCCCCCCCCCCCCCCCGGTGGTAAGATACCATTTCCTTGTGTTGTCAGTGTTGAGACCCCCTGATATAAACCCCATGACCTGGGCCCCGTTGCATAAATCTTACCACTGTTGGTAACTTTGCCATTAGTGGGAACTTCTATAGAAACCTTGAATGTGATTGGCTATTGAGCAATGTTACCATGGTAGTTACAATATTGATGCCCGGGGTGACCACTGTCATTACAAGATGGACACCGTGCTCGTACATGGACATTCTAAATGGACCCTAAACAATTAATCATCCCTAGATTTCAGAATACCCTAAATAAGTATTTTGTCTTGTTTTTCCCACTCTGAACAAGTATTTTCAAATCAGGCTGTTGTAAAAGTATACCCATTTTTACTGATTTTGCAATTTTGAGACCCTTTTCGCTGTACGCGCGTACATCGCCCGTCCGTGAAAACAACCCTTTTTACGCGTTTTTGTGTAAGAGCTTGGTGTCCACCTTGTAATGGCAGTGCCCCCCCCCCCCGGGAATTGATGGCAAAGTTACCATCAATGCTAAGTTTTATGCAACGGGGCCCTGATCTTGATAACTCTGCATAGTACATTAGATCCTGGAATCGAGTTTCGATGAATCCAAATGAATTCAGTCATTGTTTATGTTCATTTTGTGAACAATAATTGCAATATCAGTCTTGTGCGCATCACAGAGACTGAGAGACACCGTCTCTCGGTATTCATCAGTATCAGCCTCTCTCCCTCTCCCTCTCTCACGCTCTCTCTCTCTCCCTCTCCCTCCCTCTCTCTCTCTCTCTCTCTCTCCTCTCTCTCTCTCTCTCTCTCTCTCTCTCTCTCCCCTGCCTCCACTCTCTTCCATTTTTTTTAAACACATGCACACGGTGGTATCAATATTATAGCACATCACGTTATTTTGATAGACGGTAAAACAGCAATGTAGATAAAATGCCTTGCTTAAGCATATTAAGGGCATAAGTGCCGTGCCGGGGATCGAACCCCGCATCTTCGTATGTCCAGTCAAGCGCCTTAAACCACTCGACTAGGCACCTCTGCCATCTCTCTTTCTCTCTCTTAACACTTTTTTTTTCAACATGTTTTTATTAAGGATTTCATTCAAATAAACTCAGATAAATATAAACAAAATTGACAAATTTCATATCAATAACAAATTACAAAACTATTTACAAAAAAAACTGAAGCAAATAATAATGAAATGAAATACCTTAACACACGCACACACGTACACCAACGCACACACGCATACACACATACTCTCGTTATACTGCATTCTGCGGAATACCAGTTCTCACTTTTATCAGTTTATGAATTATTGACAAACTCACGTTCCCAGAGGTTAATTTCTAAGTGTGCATACAATATTATATAAAAAACTGTCATACCATCACTTGATGAACAGCCTTCGATTCATCCTCCCCGTCGTTACTAGGTGGACCATTGTCAAAGAACTTGGTCCAGTAATAGGTGGGTTCCACAACTAGAACAAATTAAATTAAATCAAATCTAATCAAACGATATAAAATGGAAGATTCTGACAATGTAGTTGTATCCTCAAGACAGGCGCTTTCTTAGCCTACAGGTTCGACCCCACCGGGTCACCCTGGGATATAGTTTCAACCATTCCTCTCAAGCAGTTCATATTTGTACAGTATATATAGGCCAAGGCGCTAAGGGGGAGGGGCAGGGGCGACCCCCCCCCCCCCCCCATTAAAGAGGAGAAAAAAAAAGGGGGGAAAGAGGAAGAAGGGGGTTGGGACATGCAACATTACTACATAATGTCCCTATTTTTTATTTTCATTAAAAACGTAAACTCATCTATGGGTCATCTTGTCCCCCCCCCCCCCCCCCCATCAAAATACCGTGGCACCGCTCGTATAGGCCCTACACAAAAAGCAAATATACCAATTCGAAAGTACAGTGGAATTATGATCTTCGGGGGACTGAAAACAGTCATTGATAGTCTCTCCTTAAATTAATAATTTCCACTATACTTTCTCACAGCTTGGCATAAAAAATGATGATTTATAAAAGAATTATAAAAGAAATTACTTTTTCTCGCGGATCGAATCCTGATGATCTCGTATCCGTATCCGCTGACCTGAGAGTTGGTCAACAAGTCACAGGTAAAACGCGTCGGCAAAGCCCCTCCGTCATGTCTGCCAAGTATCTGGGCCACGGCTGAAAAAAGAAAGAAAGAAAGAAAGAAAGAAAGAAAGAAACCAAAGATCAGACAAAGCTGTGGCAAATACTGCTAGCAGCTTCCATTTTACATTTCAGACACAGTGCCGTAACAGCCGGGGGGTAGGGGGCAGAGTGCCCCCCTAAAGGATTTCAGCAGGAAAATCCACCAAACCACCGGGAAAAAATGAAAGGGAGGGAAAGGAAGAAAGAGGGAAGGAGAAAGGGAAAGGAAGAAGAAGAAAGGAAAAGAAAGAAGAAGAAAGGAAAAGAGAGAAAGGAAAAGAAAGAAGAAGAAAGGAAAAATAAAGGAGAAAGGGAAAGAAAGAGGGAGAAAGGGAAAGGAAGAAGGAGAAAGGGAGAGAAAAAAGGAGAAAGGGGAGAAAGAAGAGAGAGAGAGAGAGGGGGGGGGGAGGGAAAGAGGGAAAGGAGGAAAAAAGAAGAAAGCAAAGGGAAACAAAAGAAATGAGGGAAAATCTAGTACCAAAACCCCGGAGTTTCCGGGGGCTCCCCTCCCTGGACCCCCGCAGTGGCTTTCCCTGTAGACCCCCATCAGGGGCCCTAGGCCAGAACCCTGGGCCCCACCCGCTAAGGGCTTCGCAACAAGTAACTCGCGGTGCGGGCTCACCTCCGCATATTCTATTTCTAGACTTAGTTACCAAAAAAATTCGGCTCTGCCCCCCCCCCCCCCCTCGATAACAGGCAGAGAATGTAAGAGACCGGGAACAGACAACGAACAATTCAAAGAAACGTCAGAACTTCCGCGTGGGCGGAGAAAATCACCATCCCTGGCTGCACCCTCCCCCTAGCATGCCTAGGGAGCGCGCTTTGCACTATCGTCATCCTAAAATGAAATCCTAGCTACACCACTGATTCTAGACTTAATTACCGGGAAATTTTTAGCTATGCGTATACCCCCCCCCCCCCCCCAGATAAAAGGCAGAGAGCGTAAGAGCGGGAAGTGACAGCGAAAAAACGTCGGAGCTTCCCGCTTTGCGCGGGAGGGGGAAAACTGCCCCCTCCCTGCACCCTCCCCCTAGGGAGCACTACCGTCCTCCTAAAATGAAATCCTAGTTACGCCGCAGAAGATAGACTTAACTACCGATAACTAACTATTCAAAACAAAAAAACGCCGGAGCTTCCGCGCTTCGCGCGGGAGGGGGAAACTCCCCCCTCCATGCACCCTCCCCTCTAGGGAGCCCTACATTGACGTAAATTCCGGGGGGGGGGGTGGGGGATCTATCACCCCCACTTGGGGGAGAGGGGGGATAGTGTGTAAAAATTTCCCCCATGCAGACACACTTTTTAAGGAAGAAAATATATTTTGATTGATTAGTTAGTAAAAATTCTGAATATCTATCATAAACAACCATCATATTTTAGAATTTCTATTTGAAAATGCTATCGAAAACAAAAAAATGGCTATTTTTGGGCTCGCTCGCTCATCAAAATCTTAGGATTTCCATCCGAAAATGCGATTAAAATCGAGAAAAGTAGTTATTTTTGGCTCGCTCGCCTCGCTCTTTCGTCATACTTTAGAATTTTTATTTGAAAATGCGATTCAAAACCGGAAAAGTGGTTATTTTCTGATCGCTCGCTTCGCTCGCTCGCAAAATAGATATAAAAATGTGTGTGAGAGGGAAAAAAAATTGTTAAAGAAGTTTTTCATCCCCCACTCCTCATATTGGATTTACTCCGGTGGAGAGCTACCGTCCTCCTAAAATTCAGTCCTAGCTACGCCACAGATTCTTGACATGCACTATGAACATAGTGATATAGGCTAGTTACCGGGAAATTTGGGGGTTTCAGACCGGGGTTTCAGACAGAAAATTATAGTATACTTGTATTAAAGAGAAATGTTGCTGGGCCCGGGCTAGCGCCATGAGCGTCCTTGGACGATGTGTGCACGCTGTAAGTTTTCACCGTTATCATTATTATTATTCGCGGTATACTAATGGCAGTTTAACTGGTGAGGCAATGGCTTGAGCAGAGAGGGACACAGGCCATGTATGTTGTACCGGAGACGTCGATTCGATTGTGTTACTACCGCTAATTGATTTCATGAATAAACCTATATGTATGTGTATGCTTGTTAGTAAGCAACCATGCAGGGGACCGACAGCTTTAAGTACCCTCCGAAGGATTTGGTAATGACGATTAATACCATTAGCGCATCAACTTGGTTTCGAACCCTGGTACTCCCGGTTACAAGACCACTGCACTACCACTGAGCCACAGCGCCTCCTCTATCATTTTGCAGTGTTATACACTATCATGCACTTTTCTGGGATCATGATTATTTTGAAGATATCACTCCTGCACGACGTCCAAAAGACAGCGGCTGTCGGTGACGCAGTCCTGCATGCGTCAGCAAAATTAACCACTACGTCAAACTTGCACTTTGCAAACTGAATAACCGAGAGGGATACCTAAGCAGTTCGACATACCCATGGTAATAATCAGGGGCGTAACAGGTACCTGTTATCAGGGGGGGGGGCAGAGCCCAAAATTTCCCGGTAACTAGTCTATGTCTAGAATCCGTGGCGTAGCTAGGACTGCATTTTAGGAGGACGGTAGTGCTCCACCGGCGTAAATCCAATTTGAGGAGTGGGGGATGAAAAACTATTTGAATGATTTTTTTTCCCTCTCACACACATTTGATATCTATTTTGCGAGCGAGCGAAGCGAGCGAGCAAAAAATAACCACTTTTCCGGTTTTGAATCGCATTTTCGAATAAGAATTCTAAAAACTGACAAAAGAGCGAATCGAGCGAGCTAAAAATAACCACTTTTCTCGATTTTAATCGCATTTTCGGATGGAAATCCTAATATTTTGACGAGCGAGCGAAGCGAGCGAGCCAAAAATAACCACTTTTTTGTTTTCAATAGCATTTTCAAATAGAAATTCTAAAATATGATGGTTGTTTATGATAGATATTCAGAATTTTTACTAACTGATTAATTAAAATAAATTTTCTTCCTTAAAGAGTGTGTCTGTATGGGGGAAAATTTGTACACACCATCCCCCCTCTCCCCCCAGTGGGGGTGATAGATCCCTCCACCCCCCTCCCGAATTTACGCCAATGTAGTGCTCCCTAGAGGGGAGGGTGCAGGGCGGGGGAGTTTCCCCCCTCCCGCGCGAAGCGCGGAAGCTCCGACGTTTCTTTGAATTGTTAGTTGTCGGTAATTAAGTCTATCTTCTGCGGCGTAACTAGGATTTCATTTTAGGAGGACGGAGCTCCCTAGGGGGGAGGGTGCAGGGAGGGGGAGTTTCCCCCCTACCGCGCAAAGCGCGGAAGCTCCGACCGTTTTTTCGCTGTCAGTTCCCGCTCTTCTTACGCTTTCTGCCTGTTATCGGGGGGGGGGGGGGAGGGGGCATACGCATAGCCAAAAATTTCCCGGTAATTAAGTCTAGAATCAGTGGTGTAGCTAGGATTTCATTTTAGGACGATAGTGCAAAGCGCGCTCCCAAGGCATGCTAGGGGGGAGGGTGCAGGGATGGTGATTTCCCCTCCCGCGCGAAGCGCGGAAGCTCTGACGTTTCTTTGAATTGTTCGTTGACTGTTCCCGGTCTCTTACATTCTCTGCCTGTTATCGGGGGGGGGGGGGGGAGCCGAAAATTTCCCGGTATCTAAGTCTAGCAATGGAATATGCGGAGGTGAGCCCGCACCGCGAGTTGCTTGTTGCGAAGCCCTTAGCGGGTGGGGCCCAGGGTTCTGGCTTAGGCCCCTGATGGGGTCTACAGGGAAAGCCACTACGGGGGTCCAGGGAGTGGAGAAACCGGAAGCTCCGGGGTTTTGGTACTAAATTTTCCCTCCTTTCTTTTGTTTCCTTTTGCTTTTTTTCTTTCCCCCCCCCCCCTTTCCCTCTTTTCCTCTTTTCTCTCTTCTTCTTTCTACCCTTTCTCCTTCTTCCTTTCCCTTTCTCCTTCTTTCTTTCCCTTTCTCCTTCTTTCTTTTCCTTTCTTCTTCTTTCTTTCCCTTTCTTCTTTTTCCTTTCCCTTTCTCCCTTCCTTTTTCTTCCTTTCCCTCCCTTTCATTTTTTCCCTGTGGTTTGGTGGATTTTCCCGCTGAAATCCTTCAGGGGGGCACTCTGCCCCCCCCCTGCCCCCCCCCCCGGCTGTTACGCCACTGGTAATAATTGTGGGAAACAAATCGGAACTGCTCCACAGGTAGGCCTACCAGTATTCCATATCTTGATGATATATAAAATACTCGTAGTATCAATTAAGGCGAGTTGCTGTAATAATACTGTGCTGGGCTGTAGATGCTATTCGTGCAGCGAGTTGAGAATAGTTTGTCTCATTTAGTTTTAAGCACCCTACTTGTA
This sequence comes from Echinometra lucunter, assembly GCA_029962745.1. Classification (NCBI taxonomy): domain Eukaryota; kingdom Metazoa; phylum Echinodermata; class Echinoidea; order Camarodonta; family Echinometridae; genus Echinometra; species Echinometra lucunter. The sequence continues at coordinate 21,185,424 of CM057164.1, forward strand.
CTTTACTCGTAGTATGATTGCAATAACATGTTCACATTTTGCTCCTTTTATGCTGGCACCTATCTTCTTAGACCGAAAATTCTGTCTCTAGTTTTTTAGCCTCTATTTGGGTAGTTTCGGCTCCTCACTTAGAATGACCTCGAATGACCACGCATTTTGTTACCCGCACATCTCGTATTTACTACTACCCGATGTGTTTCTACAAAGGGAAAATGCGAGATGTTAGCTCGCATCACCCCGCATCGCCTCGAATTTTTATACTTCAGTAGAAACACGCCCTATGGAAGCCGACCCTAGTCACCCTACCCAAATAAGAGGCTAACGAACTACAGACAGAATCATGATTTTCGGTCTAATTTCTTTTCAACATGTTACGGGGCCTTTTGCATAAATAATGAAATATTTACCAGTGGTGCGATAGATATTACTCTGTTTTAGGTAAGTTCTCATTTTGAAGATGTCTGACGTCATTTCCTGGAAGTGCTCATCTTGGTCGTCGTTCTGGTACATGAAGCGGACAGTGAATGGGTTGTCTTTGTGTACGCGCATCAGGCACTGGAGCCAGATGTGCGCAACCTCATTCTGGGTCACGTTGTCGAGGTATTGATTCCTATAGGTCGACATGCGAATGACCTTTCCTGGAAGATCTGCGTAAAGTGATCAAGAAATTTGAGTGAAAAGGGCATGAAGAAAGTAAAAGGTGGGAAGGTATTAAAGGTGGTAGCCAGTTCAGTATAAGCCTATAAGGTTTTTTATTGTACTTCAACTGCAAAACTCATCAAACGAGTACTTTATGATTCACGCTAATGATAACAAAACCAACTTTGCCAACAATGCATTCAGCATTAATTGCTATCCACAGGTAGAGAAATTCTTTGCAAAATTAAGGAAAACGGATGCTATAGGTTTTCTTTAATGTAGCACTTCAGTCGCATCATGTATGACTACTCTGAATATTTCCATAATGTTTATAATCTGCATAATTAGGGTTATCTATGAAGTGTTTTAAATCGTGAAGAAATAAGGCCCACTGCAGAACGACATGATCTATCTTACCTTCGTCTTGTTCAGAGGCAAACAGTCGCTTCACTTCTTCTAATGAAAGCGCAGCATAAAAGATTTTCAATTCCGCCATTGCTATTGGACGAATGTCGGATGACGTCACATTCACACTTCCCACCGTCGTGAAGACTTGGAAAGAAGTGTTAACCGTCTCGAACTCTTCCAACGAGGACCACACCCCCTGTGAAGAATCTGCCACTGCCTCACCGACTTCGACCTTGTTTATGTAGATCTTAATATCTTCGACCATGTCATAGGTCACAGCCACGAACCTCCAGGTAGAGTCCAATATTTCGGCCCTCACACTCCCCGTTTCCGAGCCATTGTGGTAAGTCGCAGTCAGGTTTCCTTCTTGCATAGTGATTAGCAGGTAAGGGGAGCGAAACACATGGAACGGAACGGTCTGAGGCCAAGGCTCGTTTTTCAGCAATTCATCTTTGAAGAACCAGAAACTCACTGTGATGCCCTCGGAGTTGCAGCAGGTATGGTCTGTCAGGCAGCTCCGAACGAATGGCTCAAACGACAAGCTTGAAAGACCATTGGTTCGAACCGCGCATTGGGTAATCAGGGAACTACGAGTATAACGTTTATCGAGTCCCTCACTTTCAGAGATCGATCATAATAGAGAGCAAGGGGGAAGAAGAGGGAGAAAGAAATAAACGTCAATCATGGGTATCGATACATTGACTTTTAGAAGTTTAATTTCGTTGTGTGCCCTATCTAGCTGCGCTGCAGAACGACGCTTTTCATTTTCCATACTATATCACTCTCATAGTCATGTACATCACAAAGACCACAACAGTCGCTGAGCTAACTTCAAAGGAATAGGAGGGGAGAGAGAGAGAGAAAGAGTACGGTTGTTTGGGGGAGGATGGGGTATAAAATGGTGGCCCTGAAGTACGCTCGACAACAGGTCATGTGCGACGTGAATTTCGGGGCCAACTATGCGTCCCAGTCGCAAATTTCAGGTCGCAGGTCATGAATTTCACATCCCGGGTCATGAATTTCGCGTCACGGGTTGCGAATTTCGTGACTGGAACGCAAAGTTCGCGTCACGGGTCGCGAATTTCGCAACTGGGACGCAAAGTTGGTCGCGAAATACACGTCGCACATGACCTGTTGTCGAGTGTACTTCAGGGCCACCATAGGTATAAAATGGTGTTGCTTTTTAAATAGGGACATATCCTAAAGCATGCACTATGATAAGGAGAATGAAGACTAAGCATGCTAAGCGAGGAAAAGAAGTTGAACAGAGACTCACCAATTAATTGGCATTTTGAAGGTGACCGGGCATGATAACTATTATCCGGCGACAGTTTTGCTCTCGCCTTTATGTTTTCATCAGAGATAATCGCTTACAGTCAGGGTTAAAAATATAGGATAACTTATATCGGGGATGCCAGTTTTCAGGCAAAAGCCTGATCGAATTCAGGCCCCGGAAATATATTCTCAGGCCCTAGTTTAGTCTTTTTGTGTGTACAAAATACAGGGGCGTAAATAGCGACGGGGGGGGGGGGGGGGGGGCGGATGGGGGGCATGAATCCCCCCCCCCCCCAACATTTTGAGGTGGACTCGTATGTACGAATGGGTTAATCATCCCCCACCCCCCCCCCCCCCCCCACACCCCCAATATGAGGACCTGTCTACGCTAACGACAAAATAGCAGTCATTCAAGGTGATTTTTCAGGCCCTCTGATCATTATCTGGCACCCCTGTTCTAATTATGGTGACGATTAGGGTTTGTGCAAAAGGCCTTTTTTGTTTGTTTGCTATTGTTGTTGTTGTTTGGTTTTTTTCAGGTTTAAAGTTGAGGGGACTGTTTCTCGAAAACATCATATAATTATATACGTAAGTCTTAAGTTCTTCATGTTCTTAGACAACTCAACTCAATTCAAAGGGACGTGTATTATTGATTTACATGAGTTGGGATGGGATATCCACGAACTTAGACTTAAGACGGTTTCGAGAATCAGGCCCAAGTATTCTGTTAGTGTACAAAACTGACAAGGTGTAATTTTCTTGCCGCCGGAGAATGATGATGTCGTTCAACCGTCACCATGGTCACTGAACGTAGAAAGGATGCGAGCATGATAGGAACGGAGTACGCTTCTAAACGTTATTGGCTACTCTCTGCTGGTCGAAGCGTCTGAATAATTCAGCAGTGTATTGAAATGGCTGCTATCATAATCACTAGCGATGGTGTTCGTATCTAATGGCCCAGTCACATAGTGCTCGGCGTCCGGCGTTGCGTCTAATTGCGAAAAATTATGCTGTATACAAATGAATGCAAAATGAACGGAGGCGACGGACGTAACTCAACGTAAGTGATGCTATGTGACTGAGGCATTAATGAGGGCATTATACGTATAGACTCGGACTCGGTAGTGGACGTATGGGCACACATTTTCTATAGAGAGCTGCCTTCTGCTGCCTAAACAGGGGCGACGCCATGGTATTTTGATAGGGGGCAGCTGACCCATAGGTAACTTCATTTTTACGTTTTCAATTAAAAATATGGTTGATTATAGTTGCATGACCCAGTCCTCTGTTTTCCTATGCTCTTCTTTTTTCCTGTTTCTCCTTCTCTTCCTTTTTCCCTCTTTTTGGGTTTTTTTTTTTTATGATCGCTTGAAAAATCTTGGGGGGGGGGGGGGGCCACTGCACCCCTGCCATCCCAGTAGCGCCGCCCCTGTGCCTGAATATCACCTTTCCAGTTTATAAAAAAAATGTTGTTGTTGTTGTTGAATGGGTAGACCTTTATTTTCACCTTGCGTTATCAATAATGATACACATTCTCTTGAAAAGGAACTTCATCAAAGACATTTCATTACGCAGGGTATATCACGATTATCACGATTATGTCAAGTGTAATATGGATATGGTATCAACATTTTCCAACAAGAGGCAGATTAGAGATGGATGGAGATGTATTGGGAAAAGAAGAAAAAAGGGGGGGACTGATTGTGTGGAAGTAGGCTCGGGGTGTATGTATGTGGGTGTATGGGTGTTGTGTGTGTGTGTGAGAGAGAGAGAGAGAGAGAGAGAGAGAGAGAGAGAGAGAGTGTGTGTGTGTGTGTGTGTGTGTATGAGAGAGAGAGGGGGGGGAGAGAGGGGGGGGGGTGGAGGGAAATATTAAGGGGAGAGAGGAATGTCAGTGAGATTGAGAGGCAGATCTTTTCGAGCATTGTTTCAAAATGGTCTTTTTGTCTTCGGTGCGCCAGATCAGAGGGACAGAATATCAACGAGATATAATAGGAAAAAAGTGGATGTGAAGTGATCCTAAGTGCACGCAGAGTAACCTTACATGGGAAGCTTCTCATGCAATTAATTCACAACGCAATTTCATTTAATTTCAATTCAGTCCAAGTTGGATGCACATGAAAGAAACAATATTGCTTGGTGACCTTCGCACAACGTGCTTCAAATTAATCTTCTTCTCTCGTAATGAAAATAAAAATGAATTGAAGAAGCTGTTCATGCAAGCTTGTATAGTTGTCTTTGTCATCTTCAGCTATCGTCTTGTGTCAATGTTTGTCAGAAGATAATCATGATAATGAATATAATGTAAAAGAAAAAATAATTTTGTGAGCTTTCTATTTGTTCTCCCTCGATCCAGTCAGGAGAAATTTGATAATCGCAATTTCATAAGAAAACGACCTGCTCTTTAGAGCCTTAGAAATTCATGTATAACAGTTCTGATGTTCAAACCGAAGTTTTAAAACACGTTCAACCGTATACGATTAACTCAAAGTTACGACCAGTTCTGATCAATAATGACCAGTTGCTCACAAAATAATGCTCTATGACGTATACGAAACAATAGACTGAATACATAAACTCTGAGAGTTTCGATTATTTTTCTGGGTATTTGTCTAAAACTCAAGGTATGTTTTACATGTGAACTAGAGTCTGAAAAAAACCCAGCAACAACAGCAAGTAGATAGCTATTCAATGAGTGAAGAAATACTTTTAAAAAAA
>CM057164.1:21190963-21236245 GCA_029962745.1 Echinometra lucunter
AATACTAAAAAAAAATAGGTAGAATGCATGGAATTACCCAATGGAAATCTTTTTCTGACTTTCGTGATGATGTAACCATGGTGCATAATTAGGGAGGGGAAAAAAACACATGATTACCGTGGAAAACATGCACAGCGAGAGCCTTGCGTCCGTCGCCGGCAAGGATTTTCTGCGAATTAAGTCCATCCCAGACAACACGCAGAGAGGTGCACGAATGGTTTTGTTTACCCCTTGAGCAAGTGACGTGACCCCGGGAGGATTAAAAAAAAAAAGAGAATGAAATTTCTTTCCCCCCCCCCCTCTTTATAGAGAAAGAAAATTTTAAAGAATAACATTTTAGCTCACCCTTCTCTTACGTAGCCGAATAGGTTTCCCCTGATCGGAGCCACTTGTTGCACGAGTGTGTCACTGTTCCATGCAGAGCAGCCCCATGTCTCAATCGCTCCCCGAGTATTCCCGGTGTCCAACTCACTGAGTGACCATTGGAAGTCGGGTTCCCTTAACGCGTCTAAAATCGATCATAAGGTTACATTAATCGTTTCTGTCGAAATCTAGGGCTTTGCTTACAGTTTAGTCTCACCTGGCAGCAATTGTATAAGTATTGTGTGGAAAAGATACTGTCGAGTTGTAATGTAGCTGCATCATGCACATTCGAAGTGTTCATAACCTGGCCCAAGGTTACTTTGAACCAGGAATTAATATTCAAATTTATTTGGAGCACATATTCATTTTCCTTAAAAACATGTAAGATTATTCTCACCAGAATGAATTTTGCTTAGTGTAAATTAATGGGGCAAATTTTGAGACATATTTGAAGAAAGAGACAACAATTGATGGAGTCTGATAAGTACTTGAATAACATGAACCCGTAAGCTTATTGCCTTTTAATCTAATACAATTTTGTTTAGTGTTCACACTCTAAAAACAAATTAGTCAGATTTGACTAGATTACCAGATCACAAGGGAACTTACTCTTTTCTAGTCAAATATGACAAGATTCTAGTCAGAATGACCAGAATTCTAGTCAATTTAACAAAGAACGAACACTTTTCTAGTCAAAATTGACACAATTCTAGTAAAAATGTCCAGAATTCTAGTAACTTATATGACTAGAACACGGGATCCCCTGGGCACTTACTCTTTACTAGTCATATGTGACTAGATTCTAGTGAAAAATGACCGGAATTCTAGTAAATATTAACCAAAACTTTATCAAAATTTTAGTGAATTTTACTAGAATCAAGTCAGGTTAGTGTTGGTGCCTGTATGATCCGGTAGACTAGTCAAAATATTTTACCAGAATCTAGTCATTTTGACTGGAAATGTGTCCCTTTGACTAGAGTAGTACTAGTCTGTCAAATTTGACTACATTTGTTTTTACAGTGCATGCAGCTCGTCTTATTCCATTTTACAACTCAGTCATGCCAGTCATCTATCTTAAGGTGACATGAACAGCACCCCCCCCCCGACCCTTTTATTGATAATACATCAAACTGTCGGTAAATAAACATTATCCCATTGGGCATTCACTGTACGTATACTGAGTGTGAACTTTAGATCGATCTTCTGGGATTAATCATTTTTAAATTGTACTGAAATTATCGTTCACGTTGGATTGTCCTTCGAGAACAATCGAGGCGTAACGGAGTTACATGATCACGATAGACGAGCTTGCAATGTGGAGGCAAAGTGCACCGGATGTGAGACAAGAAATTATCTTCATACCGTTAGGAGTGGTGCAGTTTAGTCTCATTTCCATATCTACGCAAGTGTTGTTTGGCCTTTGGTTCTCACATAGCAACACGCCTTCTTCACAGGGTGTTACAAACGAAAGGCCTGTTTCGGCAAGACTACGGTGGGAATACTTCTCCCTGCACTCAGATTCAACGATGGTGGAACAGACCTGAAATTGTAAAAGCATGAAATTTTTAACGATGGTGAATCGACCCCAGCGTACCTGCAGTACGAACAAAAGAAGTCGTAGCAGCAACGTAACCCCCCCCCCCGCACACACACACACACACACACACCTCCCAAGGTACTTCAATACTTTTTTCTAAATCATTATTGCCTGAAAGTTTTTTTGGGGGGTGTCCTCCCCCATGGATTGAAGAAGAAGATGAAGAAGAAGAAGAAGAAGAAGAAGAAGAAGAAGAAGAAGAAGAAAAAGAAGAAAAAGAAGAAAAAGATGATGAAGAAGAAGATGATGAAGAAGAAGTAAAAGAAGTAAAAGAAGAAGAAGAAGAAGAAGAAGAAGAAGAAGAAGAAGATGATGAAGAAGAAGTAAAAGAAGTAAAGAAGAAGAAGAAGAAGAAGAAGAAGAAGAAGAAGAAAAAGAAGAAAAAGAAGAAAGAATTTCTTCTTAATTTTCTATATTTATTATGAATAAAAGAAGAAAAAAGGAAAGACAAGCAAATTTTTGTTCTTGAAATTATGATAGGAAAATAACACATTGAAAGACGGATCATTTTCGATAGGTATAAAGATCAATTAACGAATGATACATGATTGTATTTGTACCAGAAATTATTATATCTTACATTTTCATTTTTGCTTGTATTTTAGCATTGCCGAGAAACATGAGATTCTGCAAATATTATGGATACCTTTCTGTCACGGTGATTACGTGTGATTTTTAAAATCATAATAAAGGTCAAATGAACCCTTCCGAGGTAGAGAAATTATAAACGATCTAGAGTCAAACCTGGGTAAAATTCTCCGATTCGCCAGTACTAGTCAGAGAGCCATTTGATGAATACCAGTCTGTCCAAAAGGTGGTTGACCTCGGCTGAGAATCTTGATTCCAAAGTAGGAAAATAAGATCTATTTAGTGAATCGGAAGATGCCCACGACTGTGATAAATGGTCACAATGCTTGCATGTAGACCAGTGTAAATCATTATAATAGTTGGGAACGTCTGATAAACATTATCATGATTATTATAATCTTCACCATCGCAATCCTGATCATTATCATCAGGTCATCGTCATCACTATCATCATCAAAACAATCGTCATATGTACAATCATCACATCTTAATCATATCAGCATCATCAATCCTCTCCACCACCACCACCACCACCACCAACACCAGTAGCATCACCATTATTATCATAACCAACACCAACGCCATCATTTTCATCATGACTGTTCATAATCATCACCATCATCATGATCATGATCATCATCACCACCACCACCACCATCACCACTACCACCACCATCACAATCACCACCCCCATCATGACCAACATCACCATGACACAGTGTACCACCAAAGTCATCATTTTCATCGTCATCGTCTCCATCTTCATCTTTCTCATCATCATCATCATCATCATCATCCTCATCATCATCATTATCATCATCATTTTCACCTCCAGCACCATCACCCACCACAACCCTCCCCATCACCATCACCATCATGACCAACACCACCATCACACAATAGCATCCCTATCTTCTTCATCATCATCATCATCATCATCACCATCATCATCACCATCATCACCACCACCATCTTTATCATCAACGTCATCATCACCACCACCACCACCACCACCACCATCATCACCCACCACAACACTCACCATCACCCCCATCATCATGACCAACACCACCATCACACAATAGCATCCCAATTATCATTTTCATTTTCATCGTCATCGTCACCATCATCTATATCATCATCATTATCATCATCATCATCATCATCACCACCACCATCTTTATCATCAACGTCATCATCACCACCACCACCACCACCTCCATCATCATCACCCACCACAACACTCGCCATCACCCCCCATCATCATGACCAACACCACCATAACCATGATCACACAATAGCATCCCAATTATCATTTTCATCGTCATGGTCACAATCATCATCTTTATCACCATCAGCATCATCATCATCATCATCATCATCATCATCACATCATCATATCATCATCAATCAACCATTGCTGAAGGAATTTTCACGTACCATCCAGACATGTTGAACCAGTCGTCTGGGTACATTCCACCGTACCACTATTTGCAAGCGTCAACAGAGCGATCTGTCAAACAAGGTAATGTGTTTGGGTGAGACATGGAAGAACAGAAATACGCCTAGTTTACTCATTCTAGAAGAGTTTTAAAAACAGATCCTTTCGTATTATGTATCAGGTTATTCATATCTTGCAAAATATTTAATTGTGATAACGGTGGTAAAATACTTTTGTTCAGTGGTACCTTCCTAACCTCTGGACTACTGAATTCTTGACAACTATATTAAGTTTATTCCCATAGACCAAACACTGCCAAGGGGCTACCCGGTTCCAGATACCCATCAGGTTAACACTGTCCTTCCTTATTTAATACGTTACATGCTTTCCACTTTCAGTTCACTACAATTCTTAACATCCATGCCAGGAAGAACACATTATTACAAAATGATATTACCTCCGAGCGTTGCATTTTACACACTATATAGAAATTCACTCTCAAAATTCACACCTTTTCACACTGTGTAAGACATTGCGACCCACGGTGGTAAAAGAGAGCGTGGACGTCACCACAGTCACCACAGTGTGGAAGAAGTCACCACAGGACGGATTGAAAACATATCCAAAGTGGTATTATGAAAAGAATATGGCTACTCGTCGTACTCGGACACTTGTAACCTAACAGGGATGCAGCTACCACAGTGTGGAGGTCATCACAGAAGGGAATTAAAACGTTTGCATAGTAATGACTGTTATAATTATGAAAACGATATGCGATCATACTTGTAGCCACTCCTCATACTGTATTACACAATGAATGCACTATAGCACTACCGTGATTAGCCAGCGCATCAGAGTGAGACAGTCGCCACAGTGTGGAAGTCACCAAATGACGGATTGAAAACATACACAGTGGTAATTGTATTGTGAAAACAAAGATTTGTCTCCTGTTATATTCTTTGTCACGTCTGTTGTTTTGTCCCTCTCTCTCAAATGGACGCACTGCAACACTCGTGAGTATATAGCTTATGCCACACAGAGAGACAGTTGCAACAGTGTGGATGTTACCACAGAATGGAATTTAAACATTTGCATAGTAATGACTGATGAAAAAGTTTTGTGAACAACTTTTATTATCATTTTCCATTCTGTATTACTCAATGGACGCACGATGACACTATCATAGCCGGCGCATTAGAGCGAGACAGCAAACCACAGTGCGAAGGTCTCCACAGTATATTTTTAAAAACGTTTGCAAAGACTGTTTTGTGAAACGTTGTGTGCTAACTTGTTTACACTCTTCTCAGGAACGCACGAAATAAAAAGACCCGATTGTTTCTTTCCTTGCCATGGATTATCATTATAGGCTTTGCCTCAAGGGGCCAAGGTCTGGATAATTATGTTAATGACAAGTTTTCATTGTTTTCAAAGCAACGAAGCAATTTGTTATTAATAGGCATTTCAATTCATAAGTTAGAAGAGGCTTGGTGCCTTAATACGGGTGATTTCGTCTAGTCATTTTCAGAATGTATAGAAATGACTTCATTGGTTCTCTTCTAGGAAAGGTCAAGTTAAAATATATACATATCTTATATATATATATATATATGCCATCAACAAAGGAATTAATTAGTGAGGGTTAAAGATTTGTCAATCTGTCGGTTAAGCGAATTTGGAGTCGTCGAAACCACTGGCCCGTCTCCGTGGTCTAGTGTTTAAGGCGGAGACATTTTTTCAACCTTTGCAAAATTTCCAAAATGGTAGGACAGCCCTGGGGAACTTTGATTCATGCTACGCTATTATTCTCTCAATTGTCTCATATATATACAGTATATAAAGCACGTTTGATACTTAGAAGAGTTATTACAATTTTTTATGTTCAGAAATGATAACCATTTTAATGATTATGATGATTTTTATAGGCATATGGGCACAAATAAATATGCCTAGGTTTGAAGACTTTTCCCCGAATATTAATATCTCAGTGTTCTTGTTAGTGAGCGAAACAAATAAACATTGTTACTCTTTTTATAACAGCAACGGCCTCTTTTGATGCATTTCTTATCAATTCGAGTTTTCAAGATGAGATCTGTAATCGAATGACAACAACAAAATAAAATACCTTGGAGCCCGAATAAGAATGATGTGCATGATTAAATCCAGGCTAACAGCGAGAGGGGCCCTGGGCACCCACCCCCTCCCCCCCCCCCCCCACACACACACAATGAAAATACCAATATACCAACATCAACTCATATTGGGTGGTGAGATGCCCGATTTATGTCATATTAAATATGCAGAAACGGGAAAGCATATGTTTGGGCGAGAGGCACCTCCCCCCCCCCCCCCCCCCCATCCTGCTAAATAATGCACGCCTTTAAATTTTTGAAACGCTGGGAGCATTATTGCATTCTCTCGTTTTATTCAGCAAGAAAGCATCAAATAGATGAATAACAACCTTATTATGAAGGTAGATCTACAAATAAACATTTTTATTGAAAGTTTAAGAACATGGGAATAAAAAATAATTCATTGAATTTGTACTGTAGATAAAAAATTTCTGCCTTTTGTACTCCCCCTTGCCCCATTAAGCATGATAAGGGATAAGGGATTATCCCATCATATTTACACCTTTTCCCCCGAAACAAGACGCGCCCCTGTTGGCAGATTGGTAAGCAAACATATTTCCACGTTTTCCCCTCTTTGACTTGATATCCTCTTTCTTTTTCATTTGTCTATTTTTTGTATATCATTTATTTAGGATTTTTTTTTAAAATCTAGTTTACTAGTTGTATGCAACACGATAACAGGCGAAACAGTTAATACATTTTCGAGGCAAATTAATTGCATTTATAGGTTTAACGTAAATGAAATCATACACGATTGTCTCATAATCAAAATGGCGAGATAATCCTTTTATATTGTGTTCATGCTGAAACTCGACTATTTAAATACATTGGAAACATTTTGATAACTTATGCCTATTTTTTTCAACATGACGAAAACAGCATGACATCAGTTATAATAAGCCAGATTATCACACCTGTTCAAAGTAACCAATTTCAAAATAAAGTCAGTTGATAAAAAGACATTTATCATAAAACCAAAGTTTTACTCGTTCACACGAGTAAGACTTTTCTTCCCTCTTGATTTTAAGGCCAAAAAAAAAATCACTTTAAAACTATAAAAATAAAGAAGAAATGATCATGTAAATAATGAAGATTGAAGAGAATAACATAAGAATGACGTTTTACTTACTACTTGAAGGAACTTCGTTATCATCATTTTGTGATTTTATTTCAACTTCTTTTCCTTAAAATTTGCAATTCCAGCGATTCATCTCATCCTCATAGAGATAAATCACTCGAGAAATCCAAATTACTTCGGCTTTTTATTAGATGCTTCAGCCCGATTGCATAACAGTTCTGCTATCCACAAATCTCACGAGAAGAGAGCAAAATGAATCTTGTGGCAATCTTTGTTCCTCTCTTAATAAATCTACTTGGTCACAAAGAACAGCAAACAGTTATAAATTCCTTTTTCTGTCGATAGTGACAAATAACGAGCGTTTGGAACGAGATCTTTTTGTAATGCTGGACAGAGAGCGAAAAGTTGCGGCCGTCTGCAGCGCATCAGCCCCACCTTGTCAGTTTTGACGGGCAACATACCTTTGGAGATAAGTACGCTTCACACAGTTCCCATGGAAACGAAGTTGATGGCGACATGACGACAATCGGATGGACACACTCGAGTTAATAATGCACGCCCAAACTCGTCAGGCACACAGCTTTGCGAGATGTCTTGAATTACGGCATGTGTTTTGTATGGTGGCCCTGAAGTACGCTCGACAACAGGTCATGTGCGACGTGAATTTTGCATCCCAGGCTTCTGAACTTCGCATCCGAGGTCATGAAATTCATGACCCGTGGCGCAAACTTTGCATCCCAAAGTCGTGAAATTCACGACCCGCGGTGCGAAATTCAGGAGTGGGATGCAAAGTTCGCGCCACGGGTCCTGAATTTCGCATCGCGGGTCGTGAATTTCACGACTTAGGATGCAAAGTTCAGGGCCTGGGATGCGAAATTCACAGTCGCTCATGACCTGTTGTCGAGCGTACTTCAGGGCCACCATAGTTTTGGACATAGAGTACACCGTCTTCAGAAAGGTGCATGGGGGGGGGGGGGGGGGGGGGTGATTAAAGGTGTCCGCACCACTCGGCTATTTTCTGCACGTCTAAGATTTGGGGAATCCCCTCCTTGAATCGCATTTTCATCGTTTTTTTTTTCCACTTGGGGCGGATTACTAGTAAGATTCTTCTTTTTTTTCAATATTTTTTTTTAAGTTGACCCCCCCCCCCTTTTTTTTTAAAAAAGTCATAGACCAACCCTGCTGTTGATTGGGAGGTTGAGTGCAGGCCTCCACGAGAGGGTGGTTTGTGGTCAAATGACACAAATTTACCTCATTTCACGCCTCATTGCACCGCCCTTATTTTCCCCTGGAAACAGGCGCGGTTCTAGAGAAAAAAAAATGGGGGGCGCCTACTTGGAGCTTGGAGGGTTGTAAAATGTATATTAGAATATACATGAAATTTAAAATTGCACCTTTATAGTCCATTTTTTTTGTTGGGGGGGGGGGGCTTGGGCCCCCAGAGCCTCCCCACCCACACATTACTTAAGAGTTATGGATTTCTAACATCAAAATAGTACTTTCACCTAACATCAACGCATAGATTATAGTTATTTGTTTAGAATAGTAGTGAACCGTTTAATTCGCCCTTCGGAGATCTCAGTGAGAGTCTGCTGCTTAGCGCATTAAATCATTCCATTAACAGCGATTAACGTCTGCTCTTGTGGGGCTATTGTTCACTTTTGCATCCTATACAAAAAAGGAGAATGTTTTTCATTAATTTCTACGCTCATTTGAGCAGCAAGGCCTTGAATTACTCTGTAAGTGCTTGCCAATCATTTTCATCACTCTGAGCATGCTGAGTAGATTATTCAGATGAATGTGAATACATATTATACCCTCTCTACGAAGATATTAACTGCATTGTCATTTTTTAAACACACAATGGTTATAACGTTATCCAAGGTAAAACACTTCAGTAAACGATAAAGATGATTATTTCAGACACCGTCACCAAATCACCATTATCAAACAGCACAATAACTTCTTGATAGTATACAAGAACAGACTCTATTTTGACATAATAGAATATGTAAACGACTCCTCCGTATTCCCATTGAGCCTCAGACAATATTTTCTCTCATGGAATAGGTGGCTCCTGTATTAAACCATTCGTGACAGGAATTATTTAAAGCCTAATTTGATCAGCTTGTATTCTTCAAATTGGCAACACCAACATTTTTCTTTTATTGCTACATTTTTCTTTAAAACATCATGTATCTGAAATAAATATAAATTGACAGAATGTATGATGAGAAGTCATAAAGTTGCCAGTTTGTAGGGGAAAAGGGTAATTTTAACATTTTCATCGCATTGCCACTTTAATGATTTTAATGCTTATTTTCCTTTTTAAAAATTTCAGCATCAAACAACAAATATTGATGCAACGAAAATGGGCACAATATGTGTAGATTTTTTTGCTCTTTCTGCTCTTGTATTCGGTATGATATTTAGGGCTTTGCATCAAAAGTTATTAAACCAAACCATACAATGTGGACCCTCTGTCACGAATGGGTTAAACCTTTGGGGGAATTCAGTAGTCAACGGATTAGGATGACAAATTATTAATTTGGGGGAAATCTAGATTAAAACGTCTTCCTTAATCCCACCCCTCCCGAGTAGTACGGTACTTTGCGATGTATGACATAACACGACAAGCTGTCCAATAAAATGTTCTGTTCGGGGTTTATGGATTCTGATTGGTCCACTTCATCTACCATCCTCATTTGTTTCTATACGCTTCATTACTTTAGAAAAAAAAAAATGATAACAGTAATAATGTGTAGTGCTGATATGAAGGCTATCCAATACATGACATGGAATATTTACTATAATCTTTGGAATAATGATGAGTCAAGGCCTCCAATGGGCATTCAAAATGTCGATATCAAATGTTACTTCACCCGTCAGAAACCTTGGTAAAAGCATCTCGTATTGCCAATAGGTATTAGAAGAACTTGAAATTACGTATAATAAGCACTTTTGTCTTCTTCAAAGTTCTTTTAAGAAATTTAAGATATACAAAATATTAGAAGACAAAATGGTATTAGTGAAAGAATTTAAAATTTCTATCACTAATATTTGTGCACCGTGTGTCTGTGTGAATAACACGTCACTGAGCAACGAACACTGAGGCAACGAACTGCATACAAAATTATGCATAGTAACTCGCCGAAGGGGGCGACATGGCGCGGATGGAATTCGCCACTTCGACGCGGGCTTTCCTACTAAATGAATCCCTAGGAAATTAGGAATGGTATACACACTGACAGGCGTGGACTGCCCTCAGGGGGATATGTCTCATTGAAGCCTGCATGTACATCATTCGCGTAAACAAAAACGTAGAAAAAGGGTCATTTTTCAGCACCGGGCGGGGAACCCGGGGATCCAGTTAAGGGTATCTACAGCAGGTAAAATCAGAAGAAAAAAAAAAAGGTTTCAAAATTAGGAAAATCTGGGAAAATGTTACTTAGTAGAAAATAATGCAATCCTTGCATAAAATCCCCGTTAAGGGTATAAAAAAATCGAGATGTGATACATTATTTCCGTCCTAATTTAATCCCCGTTTAGGGTGCTTTTCAGAAAGTGATTTACGCGGATACAGGCCTCAATGAGACATATCACCCCCCCCCCCCCCGGGGGGGGGGGGGACTGCCATTTAGGAGTGCGTGGAGTTTTCTCCACAGGCCGGTAAATATTTGGTTAAAATGGGCCGGTTGTAATAAAAGGCCGATCAAAACAACAAGGATGGGAAAAATAAAACAAATAAAAACGATTGAAAATTGATGGGAATAGACTAAATGAAATTCATTCAAATTTCAGGCCAAAGTGTCAAAATGCTTGCTTTTTGCTTGCTCGCTCGATATATTCACACGCAAGAGATAAGTGCCGAACATACGTGTTTTTTTTTTTTCAGCAAGAGACGTAATCCCCTAGCAAAAGTGAGTCTGTTCGCCTATAAAGGGCTATACATGTACGTTGTCTGTACGATGATCAAAATCATAATGAATGGGAAAATATGAGAATGCATATTTTGGTTATAGGCTGGGTAGACTAATAACAAATTCCCCAACCGAATTTTAGTCCCAGCCCCCCCCCAGCCCCCCCCCCCACGTGTATGCAGCTATCAGCCTTCAACTTTAGATTTTCATCCAATTTTCTTTTAGTTTGTCGACCTCATGCTCCAACCAAATTCTTCTCTATGTTTATGTTAATTCCCTCACATCGTTGGTTTAATTTTTTTGTGTGTATTTATGTTTTTATTGTAAAACAAAATAGTATATACAATAACAACAAAACTTCATAACTACTGTACTTAAAATATCTACACAAAATATCTACACAACTGATGACAAGACGACACATACACAAGACAAACACAATTCTCTCAGTAGCAAAAAGATAAAGAATAAATAAATAAGTAAATAAATTAATCAATAAATAATAAATACATAAAGGCATCCAGATTCCAGAATATGGAGAAAACAATAATTTTGTAAGGGATAAGCATTAATCTACATTAAAGGACCACTTCTTGAAATGCAGTGCCAACTTATTATTCTTTTCAGCTATACAGTACTCTGTTTTGTGTTTTACTTTAATAACAAAGGTTATAAAAGCCTGAAAGTTGAAATCAATTTCTTGAAACTTTTGGTTTAATTTAGTCTTTAGTCAAATACTGTTTGTTTCATATATAAAATGAAACAATGCCAAATTATATCTTCAGTGGGTGTAGACCGACTTCACACGGCCCTACATTTCCTCCCCATCCTCCTTCTCCTTAACAACTTCCTCCCCTATATCTTTTTTATATCTCTACCCTCCCCCCCCCCTCCTCTATCTATACCTACATCTATCTCTAATTGTACCATTCAAATAGCCGAGTTCAATCACTGAACTAAACTAAAATTAACCCTCTCTATATATCCCTGAAACTAAACTAAACCCCTTCTCTCCCTCTCTCTCTCCCTCATCTCTCTCTCTCTCTCTCTCTCGCTTTCTCTCTCTCTCTCTCTCGCTTTCTCTCTCTCTCTCTCGCTTTCTCTCTCTCTCTCTCTCTCTCTCTCTCTATTCTCACCCCATAACCCCCCCCCCCTTCAAGAAATTCACATGACTTACAGGCAAAATATATACATATCTGCACAAATCGTTTTCACACAATTAGCTTTCGCCTTTTATTTATCACTTTCGACCATTACAATAATGCGCAATACACAAGTTACAAAGGACAAGGTGCATAGAACAAAAAGTAAAAAAAAAAAAAATGAATAAATGATGAACTCACTTTTAGGAAAACCAACAATAAATTGCAGCAAATAAGCATGTATCAGCATTTGTGTATTTCTGGAAAACATATGGACAAGATAATGGCATGGAAGGAATATAATGACTGAAAACTCAATTACAAAAACAAAGAAACAAAGAAAAAGCATAATGTTCATGTTAGTTGATTCAGCATTCGCATATTGGGGTTAATAACTAATTTGGACAAGATAAAGGCAACAAATGAATACTTGGTTTATTTTGCTTATATTGTGAAAGACACCAAAGAATACTGTCATGTGTGATAAAATTTTGAATATTAAAGATAGAGCAGTTGAACAGTATCCTAATATGTCATGCGTGAAGTGATAAATGATAGTTACGTTGGGTTATCAACTCTATATTTTTGTCTACATGGTCTAGGGAAGGTGGCCATATTAGAGAATTCCCTACAGGTTCATCACATGAATCAAATCATGGTACTATTTAGATTTCAGTTTGTTTTCTCTCTTGTATGTCACTACCAAAGCCCACTGAGAAAGAAATGCGACCATAAACCAACGAGCAATCAAAGGTCATTTCATGAATTTGATCTCTGAATGAGGGCAAATGCATTTAATTTGTTACAACTTTCCATATCTAAAAGCTATTATATGTATTAAAGCTGCATTATATTTTGTTGTTTTTTTAATAAATAGTAATGGAATTTGAAGATAGCAGTGAAACCAAGGGAAGGTATCTAATCACCATCTGTCTAGTACTTGGTCATCTAATACTTGGTCATTTAACCTGAATGAATGGAATGCTTTGGGACAGTATAAACATGGAAAAGTACTACTGCTTATGATCAAGGAAGTTGAAGAATGAACATTTGAGGGTTGTTACTATGATTTTGTCGTGTCGAGCACAATGATAGTGATGCCTGATAGCATACAAATGTAATCACTTGAAATGTCTACCACTCTTTATCAAATATTGAACAAGTCTACCATTAAAACAGGCTTTCCTTTTATCGATTTGCACGATACCTCACACCCTGGCATGATGATTGTCTTCTTTTAAACCCCATACATTCAATTTCTTGATAAATTTCACAAGATACTCTTGGGCTTTAAAAAAAAAATTCCACTAGATGAGTTAATTCAGGAGTACATACATACATGTATATTTTCTTGCCCAAGCAAGCTAGGGTCTCTGTAAAAGCTGTCATCCTAATTATGTCTGTTCAGACTTGAGAGCCAAAGGGCTTCAACTCCATATCAAGATATCAAGTGCCTAGTGCAACAAAGGGCTATCTGCATTTTTGGCAATTTCGATAAATCTTGAAATAAAGATTTGTTCCACTGACACACCACAGTTTGAAGCAGATAGCCATATCTATTTTGGGTGATACCCAGCCGCTAGCAAAGTTTGCTGTAGAAACCATTTTTACCGATGAGTTTCTGGTCTCTACTGGATCATTTTAATTTCGAAATCTCATTCAAATAAAAAATACAGATAGCCCTTTGTTGCAGTAAACCCTCGATATAGGCATGCCCTTCTTATGCTCAGCATACAACATATGATTTTCTCACTGGAGCCAAAGTCTCATTAAATGAAAATAAATGACTAAACGAATGGGCATTTCACTCTTAAATGACTCCATTTAAGAGAATGATGGCATTACAGACTTGGCCTTATTTCTCAGATGATAAGATCAACCACTTGAGCATATCACTGCAGATAAAAGTATGATTATACTGAACAGGCACGAGCAGTTATCTTTACAGTATGGTGAATTTACTCACTTTGTTTTAAATACCTACCGAATGAGCACATGTTTGCTTTTAAGCTATGGACTTATTCAGAGATGCCAAGGTAGCTAAGTCAATGGAGTGGCTTGAAAAGATGAATTCATTCACTCCATTTTGCTACATAAACAAGATTTTGTAGAGAAGTGCCTGGTAAATGACAAAAGAGGGCACCTATGGCCATTTATGTCGCCCAAATGCACCCCCACCCCCACCCACTCTTTAATTTTTTTTTTTTAAATC
Organism: Echinometra lucunter; assembly: GCA_029962745.1. NCBI lineage: Eukaryota > Metazoa > Echinodermata > Echinoidea > Camarodonta > Echinometridae > Echinometra > Echinometra lucunter. The sequence goes on from CM057164.1 coordinate 21,205,434, forward strand.
TCAGTCCTTGATTTTATTGCAGTTTCCTCAAGAGCTATACACAAGAGACTAACTATGGGAACAATGCTCACTGCCAGATACTCCAAATACATTGATAATGTATGACTATTACGAACGATTTCGCCCTTCAAGCTGGAAAATAAATATACGGAACTCAAAATAATTAGTTAATTGTTGCATCTATTAAGGCTTTGATTTTAACACATTTTTACATGTAGAAAATCTATTTGATGCAGAAGCTGGGTATGGAAATGAAAGCACCATAGAGAAAGAAGGAAAAAAAAACCAAACAGATAAGATATCACTGTTCTATAGCACACACATTCTTTAAAACACTTATAATCATACACACGTTCCTATAGAGATGATCTCTTTAGGTACTTGTGAATTAATCAAATCAACACCGCAAACATTTGTAGTTATGCTGTTTTGATAATGACTTTTGTACTGTTTACTTCAATTTGTAATGTAGACTTTTGAGAAGTTGATTTTACATTTCCAAAGCAGAATAGTTAAGGTAACTGTGTGCATATTTTATTGGGTTTCACTGAGGTGTACCAGCCAGATATGATTATTTACTCCAGGGACAGACCTTTAATGCCACCATCCCATAGACATGACTCGGGGTATTTCATTTCCCGCACCTTTCCTAGAAAAAGTCCAAATTTCTCGAAATTTGGGACATTCCAGCAAAAGTGGAAACACTGGTTTTTACAGACTTTTATACATCAGATATGAGTTTTTTATGTCTAGGAGGGACCTTTCCATGTCACAATCAGAAAGAACGTGATTCGGTTCAAACCTTGGTCCGATCAGAGTCATTTAGGAGAAGACAGAGAACTGTACGACCCCTGACATAACCACTAGACGAACACCTGCTACTGTAAAGGATTAGTGATATTTCTCTTGAACCTTACCAATCAATTCTCAAAAACAGTTGAAGGGTCGATAAAATATCAATTTATACTGAACGCAGATATTCATGTTAGTGCTCAATTTCCCTCTCTGAATTAATTTCGTTCTTCCTTGCTTCTCCTTTTGAAATCTTCAGAGCAGATTCTTGATATTACATGTATATGTTTAAATGTACTTGATCATTCTGCTTTTCCTTCATTTTTACCATTACGTTCTTCTTGTTATTGTTAATGAACAGATGGCATGATTCACAAAACTCTTATATTTCAAGCAATTACAATGATATGTAGGTCCAGACAATATGAAATACAGAATACATCTGAAATTCCAAATCGAATGAATCCAGGTGCAACTTTCTAAGCATTCAAGTTGTAACGCAACTATCTGGAAGTGTAAACAGACGTAACTTTCACAATCAAAACAACTTTACAAACATCATAGAAAACATTTATCGGTAGAACCATAAAGCACTCAGTGGACATCGATTGTCACTGAAAATAAATTTAGAAAACATATCAAAAGTACTGAAATTGTCAAAATTTACAAAAAGTAAATGCAACTCTCACCTAAGTTCTAAGGATAACCACTATTATTTACATTTATTTTGAGTTGTGTTTTTTTTCTTCAAATAAAATGGAAGCCAAAGGAATAAACTCAGATTATATAATACAACAAAACAAAACATCAAAATATTTTTCTGAACTTCTGTTTTGTATGTGTGCAAATACTCTAGTTTACTAAGGTGTTGATGATACAGGAGCTATGCACTATATTTGCTAAGTATTGAATACAGTCTGCAATTTTTGAAAAGAATACAGCTTTGTCTTAACACTAGAATACACTTGATCTCTAAAACGACCAGCAATTACCTCGCAACGCTAAATCCTCAATGACTACATATGTGTGCAAGTGGAAATATTTTATCTGCAGATCTACAACACAACATGGCTATGCCTATAACACTGTTGGAACGAGCAGCTGACACACTAACAGTGAAAGCTGAACAAATATAGCCTATTTCTGATGTATTGAATACAATATGATATTATATATCTGTGTTTTTCGTTCATTCCATAAATAATTAGACACTGCGTTTCATCTTGTCAATGCATTTGTGTGCAAGAAGCAAAGCTGGTCTACAGCAATGAAATGTGATTAACATCTAAAGCATAAAATCTACGTCTATATGGATAATGTGCTCATGTGCTAATGTGCGAGTGTGCAAAAGTGCATGTGGCAGTAACATCAGGAGTCTCATTTCCTTTTTCTTTTACAAAATTGGTGCAATGTGCATAAATAAAGTGCACTACTCTACAAAGACGTCATAAACTTGAGGCCTATGCTATGCATGCAATGTCAACTCTTCTACACTAGCAAATACACTATTAGTGAAAACGATAATGGGTGGTTTAAGCACATAATTCTGCTTGGAAAACATGCACACATATACAGGGTAATTATTCAGTAAATGACATAGAATGTGTATTCTGTACAAAGAATCGGCATATTAAAGCCTGACGCTTGAATCAGCAACATGAATTTATGCTGCAACTCAGTGACCTATGTCGAACACTTTCTGGGAATGATACAATATTCAAAGGGGTGGAATGATCTCCAGCATTTCAAAGGATCCGGAGGTATTTCCTTTGCAGTACAGTTACTTCGTTTACTGCCAAAAGAAAATTACCTTGCCCCATCCTTGAACTTTGTGTTATGATCAGAGACTGGAATAATAATTTATGGTTGGTTTTAAGCCCCGCGCCCACCTCATTAGAAAAACAAAAATGAGGCTGAACCGGATCCATCTAATTCAGTGGAATATGCCCAATGTTTAATCTAACCGAATCAGGATTAGCCATGCTTATAAAGCGTCCACTGTAAATGGGATGGGAGTCTACATTGTTATGGCAACACAAACACCAAACACCATTAGATGAAAATCCCTTAGGATTCAAAAAATTTTAGAGAGAGTGTAATAGTGTCAACTGTAAAATCGACGGGAGTCTTCATATTTATGGTAACACTAACACTAAACACCATCAGGTGAAAACCCTTTAGAATTCAAAAAGGTGTAAGGAGAGTGTGAAAGTGTCAACTGTAAAAGTGACAGGAGTCTACATAGTTACCGTAACGGTAACACTAACACCAAACACCATCAGATGGAAACCTCTTAGGATTCAAACAGGTGTAAGGAGACTCTAGACGGCATAAAATTTTGAAATCCTCATTCTTTCTGATCTGTTACAAGTTCTTCATAACATATCTGGGCTAGGCAATTTTTTTCCCCATCACTTCTACACTACAAACTAAGTGCAATTAACATTCATTATATCTTATATACAGAATGTATGAGAAAACCAAAAAAAAGTGTTTTCATGAAATACATCAAAACATAACCATAAACAAATCAACAGAAACTCTTTTGTTCAAACAGCAACAAAAAAAATATACTTCAACAGCCCCACACATGAAGGGAAAAATACTTAGAGACAAAATGAATAAGGCAGAAACAACTCTTTCAAAACTCTGACCAAAAAAATAATGACAACCCTTTTCACATTGCAAATATAATCAGCATTTACACTAAATTACAGCAGATACATTTTCTGTTTTTCAATCTCTGTCTCCTTTTGAATGATTGTGGATACTTTCTCGTGACTGGCGAGTTGTAGATAGAGGGCGGCAGACCTTCTACTGCTTTTCTTGAGCATCGCCGCTGTCACCAATCTCCTTCTTGCGCTCTTGGACTTCCTTGATGTGGTTGTTCTGAAAGTGGATACAGGCAAGAAAGGCATTAATCAACAGAGAGAAGTTATGGCTACTCCCTAAAAAGTAATCTGAGTGCTTGTAAAATGACCAAAAAAGGCACAAAATCAAAGCATACTTTAAAAAAAAAAAAAAACACATGCACACATTGGTATCAATATACCTATAGCATGTTAGTTTATTTGATGTACGATAAAAGAGCAATCTAGATAAAATGCCTTGCTCAAGGGCATACATGTAAGTGCCATGCCAGGGATCAAACCCCCTATTTTCACATCTCCATTCAAGCACCTTAAACCATTCAAGTACAACACCTCTACCAATGTTTCAAACCAAAGCATACTTGGTGTGAAATGTTCAGAACTTCTGAAACATGAAACGCTGACACTTGAGATGTACTTAAATATGTATAATAACTTCATGATTTTTTAGAAATCAAGCTACATGTGTGCCCCATGACAGATCATTTAAACAAAAGAAAATTTTTTTAAAAAATCAAAACAACAGCATCTACAAAAAGAACTGGGGCCTGTTTCTGTCTGTGGACACCCCATTGAAACGCCTGTAAATTCTACAACACGCAGGGTTCTCACTAGAAAATAATCCACAGCTTCCCCCCCCCCCCCCCCCCCTGCACAAAGCACAGTAAAGTAAGACTTCTAAGACATTCTAAAAAAAATACCTGACTTCTTTTGTAAAACAAACAGGATGAAGTTTAGCCCCATTCCATCATTAGTACGTCTGTATAATTCCAAGTAGGACATGTATTTTATTCAATGCAATCGTGCAATAGCCCAGTGTAAACCAGGTCAGAATGACATATTCTGTATTTTTTTTTCTCCTTCCTTTCTTCTTTTCTTTCTTTCCTCCCCCTTCTTCTTTTTTCTTCTTCTTCCTCATCTTTTTCTTCTTTCTTTTCGTCTTCTTCCTTCTCAATATTTCGTCATTTCTCCTGCTCTTTTATTTCTTCCTCTTCTTTCTCTGACCTTCTACCACATCTCTCTCTCTCTCTCTCTCTTTCTTTACTGACTCTCATCTCTCTCCCTCTCCTCTCTCACTCACTCTTGATCTCCCTCTCTATTTTCCTTTTCTTTATGTGTTAACTGTAAGAATTGTGATGTTTTAAAATTTATCACGTCCTTTTAAGGTTTTTAATGCTGATAAATAAGTGCAATACTCTCTTTCTTTATAATTAGCTGCTCTTTTGATACACTGATCTCCGGCCCTCTCTATTTTCCTTTTCTTTTGTGTTAACTGTAAGAATTGTGATGTTTTAGAATTTATGACGTTCTTTTAAGGTTTTTAATGCTGATAAATAAGTGCAATACTCTCTTTCATTAAAATCAGCTGCTCTTTTGATACACTGATTTTTATCTATATATCTATAGTCTCACTCCTTTTTTCTCCCATGTTTCTCCCCTTATACTTCCTCTGTCATCTGCTTTCTTAACATGCCAAGGTTTAACGTTATGTATATATAAATATATTCTTCATGGTATACGCCAGTTTCAATGTTGACATATCATAATGAATGATGACAATGATAATATCAATGATTATGATAATTACAATGAAATGATGCTGATACTAATTACAATGATGATGGTTATGATATTAATGATGATGATGATGATGATAATAATGATGATAATAATAATAATAGCAATGATAATAATAATAATAATGATAACAATAATAACAATAACAATAACTACTAATAATAACAATACTACTACTACTACTACTACTAATAATAATAATAATAGTAATAAAAATAATAATAATAATAATAACAATGATAATAATAACAATAATACTACTACTGCTAATAATAATAACAATAATAACAATAATAACAATAATAATAATAATAATAACAACAATAATAATAATAAAAATAATAACAATAATAACAATAATAATAATAATAATAACAATAATAATAATAATAGTAATAATGATAATAATAATAATAATAATAATAATAACAATGATAACAATAACAATAATACTACTACTACTGCTACTAATAATAATAATAACAATAATAACAATAATAATAATAATAATAATAAAAATAATAATAATAACAATAATAATAATAATAATAACAATAATAACTATAATAATAATAATAATAATAATAATAGTAACAAGGATAATAATAATAATAATAATAATAATAATAATAATAATACTAACAATGATAACAATAACAATAATGACAAAAATAATAATGATAATGATGATAACAATATGATTATGTCAGATACATCCTGACTATTAAACCAGGTTTTTTTTCCCCCTTTTGTTTGTCTTCACATACTCCTGCTATTACCTTGTTTATTTGTTGTTTTTTTTTGGGGGGGGGGTTTTACCCGATTTGCATGTAAAGTAAAGATATTTCTACTGTAATTTTCCTTTTATGTATGTCAATTATTTATGTTCCATAACGTGTTTCTTTCATATTATGTAGTGTCTTTTTTCTGTTATCTTATTTTCAATCACAATTGTAAACCAAACGATATTCAGCCATTGGCTGCGATGTTTGATATTTAACAAATCTGTTTCATAACATATCATAAGTTTCGGAAGTGTTACGAAATGACACCTAAAGTTAGGTGTGGCAGTAGTATATGTATGCTATAGCAAAGGATGAAAAATACTTCTTGGTGAGCAGGAGTTGTCTGTTAATGGCATAATAACACAAATACATTGCCGAAAAACAAAACAATCTGTGGCATTTATCATTAATGTTAGGAATATATACTCCAGTATTTTTTTTACCCTTGTCGCCATGCATGGTGCAGCAACTTCACACATGGTTCTTCCTTGTCTGAAATTCTGTATGCATGGTATTGGAACCATGGGTGTTATGTACTGCAGAGAACCATGACAACACATGTCCCTGTGGGTTGTCCAAGAAATCAACCCGTTGGTTACTGAATTATCAAATTCCCATAGACTTTATACAGGAACCACCCAGCTCCAGTTGGCAATGGATTAAAGACTCTGGGCAAGGTTCATAAAACTTGTTATCAATAACAAGTTGCAATATGAACTGTTATAAGCTACTGAAATCCCTGCATCTGATTGGCTGAGAGCAAATTTGTCAGAGAAATGTGGCAGTTTACTGATAACAAGTTTTATGAAACGGGGTCCTGATGGTTTCGAGTTAACAGGCCCATGGATCATTTCTGGCAATAAAACTCTCTATACTGTATACCCAAACGGGTGATGAAATTGAAATGTGACTGATTATGTCTTTGAGGCAAACAGAATACACGCACATCTCGCATCTTATTTGCAAGAGAACCCTGGTAAAATCCATTAAACTGATGAATGATGGCTGTATACCCTTTTGTGTGATCACACACTGGAACAAAAGCTTGATGATTTTCCATCTTCTGTAGGTTTTAAATGGGATGTATATATATAGGTGTGTCACAGACAGTTCAAGGATGCATATTTAAGAGTGCATCATCGTCTGTTCCTTGCCAACAAAGCACAGAGACGTGATGTTTCTATGAATATCTGGCATGTTCAACTTTTCTGCAACATTACTATATGTACATGTGGCAAGAATGGGTGGTTTTTGTTTATGGGAGTGGAGGAACAAATTTCCTTTTCCACACACCACCTTATCTTGTGCATTCCGTGTTACAGCTACAGTACATGAAAGTGAAAATGAGCTCTTCTCATACAAATCCTCTCCTTGCACCTTGCATTTTCTTTTCAACCCCCCTCCCCCCAAAAAATCTTTAAGTATACAAGCATTTCTAAGTTGAAAATTTCATTAATGTACATAACATTCATATCAATTTGGTAAAAATCTTCAAACTAACTGATTTTGAATTTTTGTTTTCTTTCAAAAGTGTGTGCATCTTTGAGTTGGGGGATATATGGGGAGGGTAGTTAGGGGAGGGGAGTTAGGGGTGGGGGCAATCCCCCTTCCTCAAAATGGGGGGGGGGGAATCTACATATTCTCACCCCTGAGATTAACACCCATGCCTACACTCTTTTGATCATCAGACCACTTTACATACCGTCTTTTGGACCTTCTGCTTGAAGGCTTCCTGCTGCGCCGCCTGGTTGACTTCCACCTTGGACATCTTCTCGATCAGCTGTTTCTCGGCCTCCGTCTTGAAGTTGTTGTTCTTCTCGGCCACCTTGGCCTGGGCCTCCAGGATGCGGGCGTTCTCCTCCGCAAGCTTCTCCAACATCTGAGTCTCGACGGACTGGTGGGAGAGGAGGGGGATAGAAAATAGAATAAGAATTGCTAATGGAGATTATTTATCCCTGCAGATACAGTGAAACCACCATATAGACTGCCCAAGGAGACAAGAAACACAGTCTTTATGTAGCTGTAGGTTCCTTTACTACACTTCTAAATAAAAAATTTTTTTAAAAACACTGTTCACGGAAAAAACAAGAATTGTGGTCTTAATGTGGTCTTTCTATACAGGTGGTCACTATATGTATGACTCAAATAATATTCAAATTTCAATTGTAGACTCAAGTTTTCTTTCTATATCACAAAAGTATAATGATGAACACTGTACATCTTCTCTCTCTCTCTCTCTCTCACCCTCTCTAAACTCCAATGATATGCCTATGGTCCGAATCAATTAACCCATTCATGACAGAAATTATTTAAAACCTAATTTGATCAGCTTTTATTCTTCAAATTGGCAACACCAACATTTTTATTTTATTGCTACATTTTCCTTATAAAACGTCATGTATCTGAAACGAATAGAAATTTACAGAAATTATGATGAAAAGTCAAAAAGTTGCCAATTTGCAGGGGAAAACGGTGATTTTAAACTTTCTATCACATTGCCAATTTAAGGATTTTAATGCTTATTTTCCTTTAAAAAACTTTCAGCATCAAACAATGAATATTGACGCAACCAAAATGGGCACAGTTTGTGAAGAATTTTTTGCTCTTTCTGCTCATGTATTTGGTATGATTTTTAGGGCTTTGCATCAAAAGATATTAGGCCAAACCACAAAATGTGGACCTCTGTCACGAATGGATTAAAGAGGTGGACTGAAATAAGCATATAAGTAAGTACATGAGAATATCCTAAGTCAAAAAGTGCATTATTTTCCCACTGGACAAAGGACATGCGCATGCTACACTTCTGGAGGTTTAAACCTACATGTAGTAGTTAAAATGTAAACCATGGTTTACCCTCTTTTGTAAATTCAGGCCAATATGTCTACATTTTTTTCTCACATCTACATCTGGTGGTTATAATGAAAATTAGAAGAAATAGCAATCAGATATTGCACAAAGGTAATTAAAACAGACTAGAAGATATATAGAGACAGAGAAATAGAAGGAAAGAGAGGGAGGGATCTGGAAAGTGAATAAACCCGAGGAGAGAAAAATGTACATGTAATATAGGACGAATATTGGGGGGAAAAGGAGAAATAAAATACTAGGAAAATGCAAAATTGTAAAATGATATTAATTCACATGGAAATCTAGTTAGTATAAAAAAATAAAAATGTTTCATCTCTAATACATCCACAATATTACACAGAGACAAATCAGCCATACATCTCTTCCACGGCGCAGAAATCTTTACAGCTCGCAGTCACACCCATGTTGTAGCAGACAGCTACACAAACATGCCAACTTTCTATTCTGTATACACGCTGCTAATGCACCTGATTCATTATGTATATTCGATTAGCATAATAAGACAACGCTTTATAATTTCATTTATAAAGTATTTGTCATTATGGAAGCTATGGGCTTGTTGTAAAATGAACCATATTTAAAGGAAATCTTGCAAATTTGGTGAATTCTTGATACTTTAAGTAAAAGTATCAAGTATCAAGTTTCTTTTCTCTAATTTCATTTATAAAGTATTTGTCATTATGGAAGCTATGGGCTTGTTGTAAAATGAACCATATTTAAAGGAAATCTTGCAAATTTGGTGAATTCTTGATACTTTAAGTAAAAGTATCAAGTATCAAGTTTCTTTTCTCCTAAAATATATCTATACACATGTTTGTTCCACTTTTTGTACAAACATATTCTCCCTCTCTCTCCCCCTCCGCCCTGCCCCCCCCTCTCTCTCTCTCTCTCTCTCTCTCTCTCTCTCTCATTCATCCTTGTTAATCACCTATTCCTTCTTAACTGAATGTAATTTAAAGAATTAAAAATAAACTACTATCCCACTGATGCATTTACAGAGTACATAAAAACCATTTACTTTATCCAAATTCTTAGAAACTAGAAAGCCCTGCAATATATCTTAATAAGCAATAAGTTTTCTCTTTACTTTCCATCAGAATTATTTATTGCTGGTATAGGGTTTAAGTAAGTTGGAGGAAGGGCTTCTTGAAGTACTACATGTACATGTAGAAGGATTAAATTGTATAACACAAAATACACTGTACTAATATTATTATCATGACCACCACCAAAACCACCCTCTTCACCAGCATCATCATCATCATCATCATCATCATCATCATCATCATCATCATCATCATCATCATCATCCTCATCATCATTTATCACTATCATTATCATCATTATCATCACCATCATCATCATCATCATCATCATCATCATCATCTTCATCATCATCACCACCACCACTTATGACGATCATCATCCATCATTACCAAAATGACCATCATCCTCAACATCATCATCATTACCAGTATCAACATCATCTCTACAACTTCATCCGTACTTCTCATCATCACCACCACTGTCACCCTCTCCTCCTCCTTCTCTTCCTCATCACTATCATCCTCATCAGCAGTTATTACCCTTCTTCTCCTCTCTGCCTCTTGGAGCCTGGCATTAATCTCGTCTAATGATGTGGTACTCTTGCTCTTCGGTGGGGAGGGAGGACGTTTGGAGGTGTCAGGTTTCTTGTTGTCATCCAGGACCAGCTCAAAGGACATTCCACCGGGAGTCTTGACTTCTGTAAAGGATCAAGAAGAAGAAGCCATCTTAAAGATAAAGGTCCAAATTCACAAAAGAGCTTTTAAACCACGGGGTGGTTTAAATTCTGTCCTTTTTTTTTCATTTTGAGCTACAAGGACACAAAATCCAGTCCAATTTTTTCTTTAAGTGTGCTCTTGGCAATGTGTGCTTCTTTATGCCAAATTCAGTACGCTTATGGAGATTTAAACCTTACCCACAGTCCTGCTGCATACCTGAATGGGTGTTAGGAAAGCTCTCAACTAAATGTTCAAAACTTAGTGGCATGGTGCGAAAAAATGCAATTATAAAGAACGCAAAATGCACATTATTGTCTGTATTATTTGCATTCCGGATGCATCTTTTCGCACCACTCCATTAAAGCTTCATTGTACCTGACAAATGAGACAGTGAAAACGGGGTACCACACATCATTTTCACAAGTGGACCTGTGGTTTGACAAAACCTTCATATCATTTAAATCCATAGCAGTATTAAACTTGTACACTGTAAATCTTTCCTTCATCTTAGTACTTGGTATTATTTTTACATGATCTTGGAGCAGAGTACATGTACATATAGGTGTGCATAGATAGATCACTGCTTGTACATACATGTACTTGTGAGTGACACTATTGAACCATGCAGAGTCAGTCATCAGTTGTAATTGCACCCCAGGGGTACATGTATCTACATGCATGATAAAAGAATTTATGAACCTGTAAGCCCCTATATATCATCAGTGCGATCAAACCAGAAAACACTGCATGTGTACCCTGCAAAATTGAAATGTTTGATTAAAAAGCAAAAAAAAACTTCTACACCGTACATTGCATGTGCATACTGTGCATGTGCTCTAAACTTGTGCATCATGATAGTGAATTAGAATCCAGTTGTTAATCGAGTGCCAATTCGAAGTAAAAATCACCAAATTTTCAAGTAATTCAAAACATTCACAAGCTCAATACTTCTCCAAATACTATTCAAGCCACCCCTCAGTGGAGTTGTGAAGACTTCATAAATTTGATTTGGAAAATAAAGCATGTATTATGGATATCATGTATGTGTAAGTATAAATTTACACAAGTATAATACTGGTCAACAACTATTTAACAAAACAAAACAAAAACAAAAATCCCAGGGTTTCTAGAATGTATAATAGGACACATGTTGCAACAACAATTGCTCCAAAGGTCACTTTGTAACAATATTTATCAAAATTGCTCTAACCACCGCATTGGTAACCCAAACATTGACCCCAAATTTGTATCCTTGGCTGAAATGCAGTTTTAAGCAAATGTCACTAATTTCCAAATTCTAATAATTCCATGGTCATCGTCCTACATGACTTGCTCTGCAGTGGGAACAATATTGACTGTACAATCAGTGAGTATTTGCTCTGCCTGAGCTTTTACACTGATTACTTATTCCACGACACTGTGTCTGCATTTGCTAGACACTCCCTCATTGGAAAGGGATTTGTTTTATAGACATGAGGAGCTTCGCAAAGATCAGCTTGTATATTACAATGTTGACGGCAAGCATAAAGAGACAGAGTAATTGACATTTATCGAAGGGGGAAGGAGGTGATTTGTCTAGCACGCTCTCTCCCCCCCCCCCACCCACCTTCTACTTCTTCTCTCCCATTTTTTCTCCCCGTTTCTTCCCTACAATTTTTCACTTTGACTGTCATATGGGATATAAAATTGTGATACACAGTACATGTACCTCACTTTCTCTGCTGCTTTTTTAATTTCCTGAAAGAAATATACCCAGTTTGTTTAGTTCCTTAACTATACTCTCATTCATTATTTTCCTATTTTTGATGATGTTTTTGCTTCGTCACCTTTTCTTTCCTTATCTCTCCAATTTCTTTTCTATTATTCTCCTTTCCCACCTGCCCTTCTTTTCTTCCTCTCTCTGGAACCCACTCTCTCTCTTTTACATGTACATCTCCAATGGTTTCTCTCTTCTCATTTTAACTACCCTTCTTGCATACCTACAGAGTTCAAAGTTCAATTTGTCTTCTGTCTTCTCTAATTCTCACATTCATGCCCTCCCCCCAGCTCTGGGATTTTTTTTAAATTTATTATTTTAGCGCTACTCATGAATGCCAGAATTATTAGGTGATATTCCTCTCTTATTCTAATTCTCCCTTCCCTTTGCATCTGTTACTCTTGCCACATCCTCTTCCTCCTCCTTCTCATCCTTCCTTTTCTTTTATCTTTTTCTCCTCCTCCTCCTCATCCTTCCTTTTCTTTTCCCCTTTTCTCATCCTCCTTCTTATCCTTCTACTTTTATTTCCATTCATCACTCTCTCTCCTCTTAATCCTGCACTCTCCTTTCAATGTTACATCATTCACAATTACAGGATACATTCCTGCACTTTGTTATATTTTTCTGACGAGTAAAGAAGATTAACCCATTAGTGACAGGAATTATTTAAAGCCTAATTTAATCAGCTTTTATACTTCAAAATGGCAACATCTACATTTTTATTTTATTGCTACATTTTTCTTATAAAACATCATGTATCTGAAATGAATATAAATTGACAGAAATTATGATGAGAAGTCAAAAAGTTGCCAATTTGCAGGGGAAAATGGTGATTTTAAACTTTCTATCATAATCACATTGCCAATTTAAGGATTTGAATGCTTATTTTCCTTTAAAAAAATTTCAGCATCAAACAACGAATATTGACGCAACCAAAATGGGCAGTTTGTGTAGAATTTTTTTCTCTTTCTGCTCATGTATTTGGTATGAGTTTTAGAGCTTTGCATCAAAAGATATTAGGCCAAACCACAAAATGTGTCACGAATGGGTTAACATCAGACAATTAATTGTAGAAAAGAAATCCTTGAAGAGTACCCCTTTCACTCAGTCATTAGACAAGATGCAGATCGCCTGTAACATCGAAGCATCAGTTCGCGGCATTAACGCAGCTAGACTCTTCCTCTCATATAATATTCATCAAAGTGTAGTACGCATGCACACGAATCCTGTGTACTGTCAGAATGCATCACTTCTCAATACACTTTCATTATCTATTAACCGAGTGCCAAATGACTTACCACACCCCTCCCCATTGTAATGTATATGTATATGTACATGTAGATTGTTCGTAAATGTACAAGTTTCACATGGAAATCAATTAGGGAAGGTACACTAAAGGGATACACTGATACATCATGTACTGTACAACCAAAAATACAGTGTAGTTTTGTTGTTTGTTTGGAAGATAAAATATGCATTTCTCCAAATATGCAAGGTTGCAAATTGTTTCAAAGTCACTTACACTGTCACAAATATTGCATTCCTACTCAGCAACGTGCCTCAAGACAATATGTGGACAGTGCCACCTCAGCCATCATAACTAGCCTAGAATACATCACTCAAGGAGCGTAGTACATGTACATGTACAGTAGATGTGTAGCTCTCTGTGAAGCTCTGGGGTTGAAAGGTTTGCAAAGACCATGGTTTCTTAACCCATCGAGCATAATTTGAATTTGGTTTAACCCACATTTTCCACAGACCCCAGCCCGACATATTTGGGGCTTAGTATTCAATGGGTTAAATTCCGAAATACTATGTTCACATCTTCAGTAGATCAGTAAGTGTTAGTACATGTATGAAACCTACAGCCCGTTGCATAAAATTTACTATAATAGTAACTTTACTATTATAGTAACTTACTGGATTTTGATTGGCTGTTGAGCAACATGACATAATCAACAGCCAATCAAAATCCAGTAAGCTACTATTATAGTAAAGTTACTATTATAGCAAGTTTTATGCAACGGGCCCCAGGGCCGGTATTCAATTCAATACTTAAGTCAGAAATATGAGTATTTTACTTAGCTTTTTACTTAGATAAAATACGTAGCAAATTTTGGTATTCAATTTAATATTTTGGCTAAGTATTAAGTATTTTACCCTAAATCTAAGACACCTACATGTACCTAGGAGACTGAAGCCAATTATTTTGGAGGCCTTGACTGGCAGGCACAGGTTTTTATACGCAGTCATCATGAGCTGCGCAGAATTTAATCATAGTGTATTCCAGCGTATTTGATGCGACACGTTATTGCGCCTTGAAAATATGACGTCACAATGTCTATCAGTAAGAATTTTGGCTTAAAGTTGGCTTACTAAAGTAAAATTCAAAGTACTGAATTAAATTTGACTTAAGCAAATTTCTTAGCCAAGTAAAATACTTAGTAAAAGTTTTACTTAATCCAAGTATTGAATTGAATACAGGCCCAGTCCCTTAAAGCTCCACCATTTTGTCCAGATCAATTAGAAGGCTGACCTAAGAACCCATCAATATTCATGACCAAAAATGAATAATTCATTTTGTAAGATGCTTCCAAATAGAAGCATACAGTATGTTTGTACACATTATGAAACACTACATGCATCAGCTTACTGCATGCGCAGTTAATGCACAATAAATGCGTAACAAATGCGCATTAAATCAAAGTGTCACAATAAAACTGATACGCGCCAAAGTTATGAATAATGCAACAGTGTTATCAATATCATGGCGATAATGGGTGCTTATCGGCCCCTTCAAATCATCCGAAAGAGACGGTGCCTAATGCCATTCGCGTAATGATATCTGCGCGTGCTGCTTTCCGTCTAGGAAATTTTATTATTTATTCTAATGTCTATGTACGACACACATACATGTATATATTTTAGCTTTATCCATCATGGATGTACACTAACATGTACGGCCTTACAGGTAAATACAAATTCCAATTACTCAGAAGAAAAATATTCAGCAGAAAAATTGATCAAGAAATAAAATGTGAAATATCATGTCCATAGAATATCAACAAGTATTCAAAGGTGGCAATCACTGGACACTGGCGTCCACAGCCATGTCTTTTTACCTCCTTTACCATGTACCTTCACAATGCACAAAGTTTTTTACTGCAGTGTTTTTATTTTAACCCATTCGTGACAGGAATTATTTAAAGCCTAATTGATCAGCTTTTATTCTTCATATTGGCAACACCAACATTTTTCTTTTATTGCTACATTTTTCTTATAAAACATCATGTATCTGAAATAAATATAAATTGACAGAATGTATGATGAGAAATCATAAAGTTGCCAGTTTGCAGGGAAAAATGGTAATTTTAATATTTTCATCGCATTGCCAATTTAAGAATTTTAATGCTTATTTTGATTTTAAAAAATTTCAGCATCAAACAACAAATATTGATGCAACGAAAATGGGCACAATATGTGTAGATTTTTTTTGCCTTTTCTGCTCATGTATTTGGTATGATTTTTAGGGCTCTGCATCAAAAGTTATTAGACCAAACCACATAATGTGGACCCTCTGTCACAAATGGGTTAAAAGAGATCACTGCACTGTGTCTGAATAGGGCTTTATTGACTGTGCATTCACTTCTTTAGTAGATCAGGGCCCCCTTTCATTAAACTTGTTATCAATATAAACAAGTTGCAATGCATCTGATTGGCTGAGAGCAAATTTGTCATAGAAATGCAGCAGTTGTCACTGATAACAGGTTTTATGAAACAGGGCCCTGTATGTCAGTACAGATGAACATGTTTACCTACAGGTATAGTCATGTAAAATTTCATAAAGAAGCATGAAGAATGAAAACAACATAATCATATCAACACTTCAGGACATCGCTTGTTAGATGACAAATCTAATATGGAACTCATGAAGTAGTGAAGTAATACATGAAAAATACATTATTCTTGTCTTATGAAGATACATGTAGGGAGAGAGTAGGAAAGGGCATCCACATGCATAGACTGGCGGGGGGGGGGGGGCGGTTGCCCCACACACACACACACACACACACAGAATTCACGGTCTCAATTTTCAAAAGTGAAAATCTAATTAAAATATTCAGTTCATTTAATTGTAAGAATATCAATGAAGAAAATTTCGCTAAACATGTTCCAAATAAATTTGATATCCTTTAACTTTCCATTATGAAGTCCTCATTCTGATACAAGCTCCAACTGCTGGGTTATTCAATCAATGTGCCAAATTGAAAAAAAAAAGAAAACGCATTCCAAAACATGTATAATGTATATGGGTGTTTCCATTTATATGGGTACCAATGTGTGACATAGAGTGCAAAATTTGAAAATGGTTAAATCTTGTCAAACAATTCTTCTAATGATGGTTTAATGTGTTAATTTTTATAAACCGGTAAATTTTTCCAGATTCGATTAAGTTTGTCTGAGCAAGAACAGTTCAAATGGGCACGCGTCTGGCAAATTCCCCGTGTAAACGGGACACCAAAATGTAAAAAGTCCTTTATACATAAATGTATAAGTAAGTAAAACTACTAAAGTTTACACCAAATAAATACTTCTTCCAGATTCGATTAAGTTTGTCTTTTTAACATTTAATGACATTTGGTCGAGGTTCGAAGTTCGTTTTGACCAAAACCATATTTGGGCGGCCGCATTTTCACAATTGAGGCCTTAACATTGTCATTTTGTGGCCCATCTTGGTTCCACATATTTTTTTTAACACCAAAACTGAATACTACCCAATTAAAGAACACTCTAATTTGTGGTATAGGATGTATTCAAACTATTTTGAAAGCATTCAACTGATTGCATTATGTACATGGCGAAATATCAACCATTAAAAAATAAGTTCCCCCGTGTAAATGGGACACCAAAATTTTGGTGTCCCATTTACACGTGGAACAAAAACCAATTTCAATATGGAATATATGTTTCCTGTGATAAAATTTAATTTGCATGTCTACATACTTAATGAAGATCGTCAATAGCACAAAATTACTGAATTTGAAAATGCTCACAGCTCCACAACATGTACTAAAAGTTCCCCGTGTAAACGGGACACCAAGGTCTTGGCGTCCCATTTACACGTGGAACAAACTCCCAATTTCAATGGAATTCAGGTTTCCTGTCATAAAATTAAATCTGCGTGTCTGCACATACTTAAATACGATTGTCCATAGCACAATATTACTGAATTTGAAAATGTTCACAGGGTCAAATTAATAATCAGATGCTTGAAAGAATGTGAGATGCTCAGTGAGTTGTTAACCTGTTTGGTTTACAAATAACATTTGTTTTTGAGTTACATAATCTTATACTGTAGAACAAATTATGTGATCTCTGCTTTCCCTTTCCCTTTTCTCCCAATCATAGTTTTGCTGTTACAAGACTGAAGTCCAGCATTTTAGAGAAGTAGATGTAGAAGATTAATCTCCCTGCCTAGCATGCAAGACCCATTAGCAAGAGCATGAAGAACTGACTCAAGAGTCAAGACTAGCAAAGTTCCCAAGTTAGAGCCTCCCCAGCTAGTATAGAGCCACCTGGGTGTTTCAAGAGTCTTACAGAAGGAAACTTTTACCATTGAATGATGGTTTACTTCAAAAGTGTGACTGAACATTGAAGACTTAAAAATAGAACATGTAATGCACAAAATATGGTGCTCAGTATAATAATAATATTCCATTTCAGTACCATAATAATATTCCATTTCAGAAATCAACTACCATTGAATGATGGTTTACTTCAAAAGTGTGACTGAACATTGAAGACTTAAACAGTACATGTAATGCACAAAATATGGTGCTCAGTATAGTAATATTCCATTTCAGTATAATAATATTCCATTTCAGAAATCAAATGTAAAACCCATAGATGTTAAACTTCCACTGATCATCATGTCTCTTTATGCCCATAAGGTTTAACATAGATCTGTGGACAGTTCTATCTGGGGGAAATTCAAGGTTTTGCAGTTTCTTAAATTGAGCAGTAAAACTAAAATTGCATTTCATATTAATACATTGTACAAGGAAAAGATTACTGCACTTCAATAGTACACTCTCCTGGTTTTATTTTAGTACTGTGTTAAAAATACAAGTTCAAATACTAATATATTGGTTTGTTATAGCCTGATTTTGCCATTTGGGTACATCCTAGAACAGTTGGCAACGCTTGCCATTGAAAGTGTTGACGACTGTTCTAGGATGTACATGACAGACTATAATGTGTAATAGGCCTACTAACTTAATACTGTAAAAATAAAATATCATAGCACCTTGTGAATAAAAAAACCTAATAAAAAGCTGTATCTTAATGAAGTATAATAAAGAGAAAGCTTTCAGTCTCATACTGATTTGTTAATCCACACCATTTCCAAGAGGTTGTATTTTGTCTGACAGTATGGAAATAAAATTGTGTAAGCAAAAAATGGAAAGAAAGAGGCATTTCTTTACCTCAAAAAGTTCAGTTTCATGTGTCCACATTTCAAATTTGTGGTCACTGGTTAATTTTTCAACCTTTGTAGGTAGAAATAGGATTTTCAGGTGCAAGTCGTCGGGTTAGTGCAATATAGTTATCGAGAAAGAAGCGATTTTGTGTTTCAATTTCTTTACTTCTTCTTTGTTTTTCGACATCTTATTTCCATCATACAAATACAACTCTAACTGCATACATTCAAGGCTTGTAACACCCCTTAAAATGTGTGTATTTTCCTGTATTTATCAAAAAACTTAATTGGACTAACCCGATGAAGTCTCAAATATGTTTAACATTTTAACAAACATCAAGTATTAACAAACATCAAGTCTTATCAAACATAAAAGTTTGAACTAACATCAAGTTTTAAACATACTTACACTTCATGGAGTTAATTTTGAATTATATTGAGACTAAATTAATAGGTTTTTAAACTTCTACGCTACTTAAATTGACGAACTCACCGGAACGTTTTCGCTGGATCAACCAGCATCTTCAGCGGATGTTATTGCTCTGATTGTTGCTAGTGTTTCTAGGAAACCTCTGATGACGTCAAATGAGATGTCTCGTCCCCTCCCCCTTTGTTGCGGGAGGTCAAGAGGTTGTCCCAGACGGGGGGGGGTCAATTTCCAACCCCAGACATCTCATTTGACGTCATCAACAACTTTGATGTCATCAGAGGTTTCCTATAAACACTAGCAAGAATCAGAGCAATAACATCCACTGAAGACGCTGGTTGATCCATCGAAAACGTTCCGGTGAGGTCGTCAATTTAAGTAGCATAGAAGTTTAAAAACCTATTAATTCAGTTTATTACCGCTACGTATGCACACCTACAGCACACCTAAATATCTGGAGGAGTGGAATTTGTAGCACACCAGACCATTTTTAAAACTCAAGGCCTGCGTATGAATATACATTTATTGAGACTGATGATTCAAAGTTTGTGTCTCCAAGCTGAAGAAATTTCTGTGAAATTAAAGGTCCCAGACACAAATGGTCTCATAACAGAATAGGGACCGAAACCCGCACAGGTTTTTATTTTTCAATATGCACTAGCACTACTACAAAAGCACACAAATGTCACAGAGCTGTCTTGGTGAATAGTTCAGTACTTTTCTATTGTACTATTGTTCTACTGTGTTGAAAAGTCTTTCAGCATGTGTTAAGTCCATTTTATTTAGAAGAAGGCGTGACCCAACCATCACATAATCTGGTTCTGGTAGTTTGCATATTATATCACGTTGTGGATGGATGTAATAGACTTCGTCACCTTGTGGCCAGGTATAAAGATTTCCGCTGCTTTGTACCATATATGATAGGCTGTATCCATCTTCAAGCACCGAAGCAACCTGTAATTTAGACACAAAAATGAAGAGTAAAATATAATTTTGAATCTTTCCGAACACAATGTAGCTGTATAAATATGATCATGGAAGCTCTTTCAATGAAATACTGAGTAACTTGATGTAGGGAGTTAGGTCCTGACAATGATTTAAAAAGAACTTACCCTAGCAACATGCATCTGATCTCCTTTGTTCTTTTTGCCAGCATTTTCCACTCTGACGGCTACAAAATCATTTACCTCTACCATATCAGTAGCTCCACCTATTTGATAAACACAACCAAATTGAATCAAGATTATTAACAATTTGTATTAAGTTGTTCTAAAATACTACTTAGAGGTTAATAACTGCGCATCGGTTATTTTGAGGGCATTGTGAAAAATCTAACCATTTTGCCTTTGGAACCGAGGTCTAAAGCAAAATGTTAGATTTTTCATGCCGCCTGAAAAATGACTGATGCAAAGTTATTAACCCCATACATAACCGTGACATTTCCTTCAAATCTATAACGACATTTGCACATTTTCAGAAGTAAAATTCACTTTAAAATGCATTTTTTTAAACAGTTTGTTGTGTATCTTTATTAATAAAGCATTGTGCATTGTGTACACATACAAGCCGCACATTACCTTTATCACTGTCATCTGCCATGGTCTGGCTTT
This sequence comes from Echinometra lucunter, assembly GCA_029962745.1. Lineage (NCBI taxonomy): Eukaryota > Metazoa > Echinodermata > Echinoidea > Camarodonta > Echinometridae > Echinometra > Echinometra lucunter. Next base: position 21,226,361 of record CM057164.1, read on the forward strand.
GGTCAACTCCGCTGTTGTCGCATTTACTCTCGGACTCGGCGTCATCTACAGATGGGGAAGCATCATCAAGATCAGGGAGTTTGGGGGTGATATGGGAAGCTTCATCATCATCAGGGAGTTTGCAGGTGACATGGGGAGCATCATCATGATCAGGGAGTTTGGGGGTGACATCTTGCTTGGCTCCAACGTCTTGGCTAGCTCGCCTGGCTGCGTCATGGCTGGGGGCGTCATGGCTAGTGGTCACCTTTGCTGTAATGACAACAAAATAAATTGTACAGAAACATAAATTGTGTGTATAGAAAGTTGTGAGCAGTGCATGATACAATATAGACCTACAGGTTGTACTGGAAGTGTCTTGAATTGAAGGTCGATAGATGTCAGCCGCAGGCCACCACCGCATAAACCAGTAAGTTTTAAGAATCTCTGCTCTGACATGTCTTGAATAAACTTTCTAGGAAGTCATCTGTAACATATAGCATTGGATATAAAGTGCAAGCTTTCAAAAGTGAACTTTTCATGTAAAAATTAAGACACAAAATTGTTCCCCAAAACAGTACATTGACCAGTGGATATCATGCGCGTCCATGGGGTTTCAAAAAGCACCCTAAACACGTATTTTCCCTGTTCTGAAAATGCACCCCTTAACAAGTAATTGGCGTGTGAAACCTTACCCTTAACAAGTATTTTGTACGAAATCGTATCCTCAACACATATTCCGATAATATGACCCCCTAAGCGATAATTTAACAACCCCATCATTTTATAAGTGCGCGCTGACCCCTTTTTCTATTTTCTATTATATTTATAAGCCTACCTCACTCGCAAATCGGACCCTAAACACGTAGTTTTGGCTCAAAAAGTTCCCCCCCTTTTTGGTATAATAGTGTTTTTTAAAACCCTCGCAAATCGGACCCTTAACACGTAAGATTCCGTGCGAAAAGTATACCCTTTTTTCAGTATTTTAGGGTTTTTGACACCCTTATCACGTTATGTACGTTACGTGCCCAGCCTTGAAAAAGATACCCTTTTTACGTGTTTTCTTGGACACGCATGATATCCACTTGTCAATGGAGGGCCCCCCCCCCCCCCCCCCCCCCCCCCCGGGTTTATTTACCTGTACTTAGTTGAACTTGCTTCCAAGGCTGTACATAAGCTGCATTTGCACATCTGCCACCACCACCACCTCTGAGACATGGGTAACAAAAGCAGGAGAGATTCCTTGTGCCAACTGTTCCTCCCTTTGTGCTCTTGATACTGTGTAACTTCCTTGTTCCTTTAACAGTTCTTAGGGCCCTCCTGTCTTGCCGTTCTCGCGAAACTTCTTCATGTTTTACAAAAATAACCGACCTCCTAAATGGACAGCAGCATTGGTCTTCGGTAGCTTCTTTTGTAACATTGGATTTCAGAAAATGATATAGTTGATCTGGGGTGCTGATTGTGGCAGTTCCTGCTCTGACGGCTTCACTTGCCTTCCTCTTAACAACTCCACTCTCGCCATCACTGGCGCCCTTGCCATGTCTAGTCCCTGAATAGTTGTGATGTATGATGTGTCCAAAATCCTCCCTCCCATAGCTAATGTCCGAAATAGGTCCCTTGCTTTTATATTGGCTACTACAGCCATCAGAGAAACGGTAAAACTTAGTAATGTTCAACCCCCTGGTTGCAGTTAAATGCTTGGTGACTCTGCGATGGAATTCGTGCACAAGATGGTAGTCGTGGATTAAATCATCACTAACCATTACAATACTTTCCGTCACAGATTTCAAACATGTCGGACAGATGTAATATGTGACCACAGGGTGGACTGTTGCAGCATCGTGCGAATAATATGCGCTTTGAACCTCTCGCTGATGCTCGCACTTGAAATTTTCAGCAAAATCATACACCCCCAAAACCTCGCCCATTTGCAGATTCTTTCGGAGATTTTTTTCTTGATTACCTTGCCAATCCTTGTTGAACAAGTGTTCACTGAATGGGTCTATCTCCTCCTTAAGCTCATTTACCAAATCCTGCACTGTTCCCTGTTTCTCTATTGGCTTACGTTTCTTCACTTCCTTGGTCCCCTTTTTGGTGTGGCATGTTGTTTTTACGATTGTCCACCGTTTCCACTTTATAATCATGGTCTTGTCAAGGTCTGCAAGGATAGGTTGCAGTCGTTGGTCTAACATATCCACGCCACATTTCTTGCACTTTCTTCTGATACAGGAATGATGGTTAAAATCCCATCCTGGTGGTTTCGGGCACATTGTTGCTTTGACAACATCATAGCCGTCTTTGAAGGTTCCTTTGTGGAGGCTGTTGATCGCTTGTATTTTTAAATTTATGTTTTCACAGTACTCACAAAGACAACCTATATATTTGGCTTGTCCTCTAGTTTTTACATGTTTTGGTCTGTACCTGTAGAACATCCCTGCACTTACTGGGTGATCTGGATGTGCTTTGGTGTACTTCTGGTATAGATTTGCTATGGATGACTCCATTAGATGTCTTGGTTTGTAGGTTTTTTTACTAACTAGTTTTTTATCTGGCAAGGATTTGAGTTGGCTTCATAGAATTCTTGGATGAGTTTAATCGTTTTCAATGAGACCGCTCTTCGGCCTGCTGATTTTTTTATTGCATTTCCCAGAAGTTTGCGGCTACAACCGAAGTATCTTCCAGCCGCTCTTTGTTGTTTATACTTCTTTATAGCAGTGAGAGACATGGCCATTTGCTTCCGTTTTGCAGACTTTTTTGGTCCTGAAAGGGCATCTGCGACAGCTTCCATCACTCCTTCATGCAATGGATTTCTGCCTGTTATTCCTGCTTTCTCCAGTGCAGCAGCTTTCCTTGGTGAAGCTTTCTGTACGAGGTCAACCGTGGTAGAAACAAAATGCGATCTTTGTTTTGGAAAAGCTCTTCTGACGCGTTGAAGGCTCTTTCGTCTGGCAGTATTAGATCTCACATCGATAGCGTCTTCGCCTAACTCGGCGTTCTTTTCACGCATCTCAATCTCCTTTTCACGTAACTTTTCTTCCACATCTTTTACCTTCTGTTCCATCTCTTTCAACTTTCGATCCTTTTCTTCATTTATCTTCTGAATCTTCATGCATTTCTCTGCCGCATATTTCTCTCTCCTTTTCTCATTTATCTTGGCAATTTCTGCTGCACTTTTTTTAGCACGTTGTTTCCTCTTCCTCTCTGCTTCATATGCTTTTTTCTTCTCATACTCTCTTCTAGTCATGGCTTTTTTTGTTTTTCCATTCTTCTCATCTGCCTTTTTTCTTGCATTCATCTTTTTCATCCGGTTTCTTGCAGTTTCATTACTACGTTCTTTTCTTTTCTTCCACATCTCGGCTTCTTCTCTTTCTTCTTTTGAAAGATTTCTTTTTTTCAAAGTTTCTTCCGCAGTGGCACATTGTAGTCTGTAGTACCTACTGTAGGTCTTGTCATGTTTTTTCAATTCAGCATACTTCTCAGGGTTTTTCTGTTTTAGATTGTCTCGCCAATTTTGCGTTTTTCCTTTTCCCTTTGATTTGGATGGCAAGGAAGTAGTGGAAGTACCTTCATCTAGATTCCTATGCTCGCACCTAATTCGTAAGGTGTATGGTAGTGGCTGCCTTTTTTTCTTACGCTTTTCTTTCGAGCCATTTGCAGTGGTGCTTGTGGAAGCTTTTCCTTTCCCCGTAATCCGAACCGTGTACGGTCGCATTTTGGAGTACCGCAAGCAAAACCTACAACAAAAAATTACATTGGTTGACATTAATACATGTGAAATCTTTGTGACAAAAATGGACCATAGGCCTGCAGTAATATGTGAACCATTCCTGGACAGCTTAATAATCATTAGACCGATAAGATCTGTCTCTCCTTCGGGGGCTTCTCATTTATATATTGACTTTCGTCGGTCAGCTCACCATTTATGCACCTATCCACAAAATTGTTGCAATTTCGCCTGGCTTTCACCGCTCTTCGTTCGTCTCGCTCACTTACAGCTTGTAAACTGTTTTTGTTGTTTTTGTTTCCGGTGCCGTCTGCTGCTGTCCACGTACGTGAAACGAGGTAGTCTTGTTTTTTAAAAACGAACGGGGGTCTACAGGTATGCTCCAAACGAGACTACCTCGTTTCACGTACGTGGACAGCAGCAGACGGCACCGTAAACAAAAACAACAAAAACAGTTTACAAGCTGTAAGTGAGCGAGACGAACGAAGAGCGGTGAAAGCCAGGCGAAATTGCAACAATTTTGTGGATAGATGCATAAATGGTGAGTCAGTCATGACAAATACTTAGATCTATAACTCTGCGTAAACATTATGTGGCACGTCATCATGTATTTTTAAGCCGAAAGTTTAGAAAAAGTGCAATTTATTGCACATTATGCCGTAGACTAGAAGTATAACGGCCCATTGGCGACAATGGCCGCACACGTTAACATACCGCACACACAGGTCTATCGTATAGCATCTGTCTACGGATGAGGTAGGGGTGACCATATTTAATCATTAAAATTGGAATTGTTTCCCTTTCACAATAAAACTTAAAAGAATAAATATTTCGTTTAACACATTTTAACAGGAAAAAAAGAATCAATTATCCACACTGAACAATCAAAAATGTAAAACTGAATTCTATAAATATACAAATATTTGCGAAGGCCACCTATTTGAGAATGGAATAGTCCATTGATTGGATCACGTGTCCATATTTACGTTGTGAAGTTGAAAACCTGAAATACCAATTTTTGTTGGTAATTACAACATAATTTGTTGAGATTTTAATCCACAATTCCTTTAAATGCGACTGGTGGTTTCTCAAAATATATCTGAACATGCAGAATAATAAATCATAATGTAACAAAGAGCTAAAAAAAAATTATACAAAACGTAAATCGGGACACGATTTAATTGGTTTCCTTTGACACAATTTACGATGTTGTTTACAACTTTCAATTCGCTTTTCAATACGCCTTTCAATTCGTAGCAATTTTCATCAAATCGCTTCATATAACTATTAAAATTAACCGTTTACACATAAACTTATCATTAATTAATTAATAGCACAATTAAAATAAACAGTGGGCGGCTACAAGACCGCAGCGTAAATCGGGAAACGGAAATTTTCGTGTCCATATTTACGTCCTTCAACAACAACAATGCCCCTTGGGAGCTTCTCAGACGAACACGAGCTTGCGACGTATTTTGGCACTTTTTAACAAATTAAGAGCATCAATAAATACAAAAATACGATACAAAAGAACAAAATTACCCACCAATTTCTTGCTTAAAGGCGAATCCCACGATGTACCCGTAAAAAGACAAACATCGTAAATGATGGGACACAAAAACTGTTTTCGTTCTCCGTCGACAGTGAAGAAAATGGCGACCGGGCGGGCTTTTTCGTTGTCAAGAAGCACATCCGGGACGTTGAATCACGGGTCGTTCATTCATAAAAATGACTGGGACTATTCCATTCTCAAAGAGCGAACTTTTACATCGTAAATAAATCGTTGGGAGACGAATGTTCGTATTTTTCGATAAAGTTGTAAATATTTTCGACATACGGTGCTGGATGTTTTTGCTAAATATACCCATTAGTTAATTTATGTTTATCTACGTGAAGAACAACTGATTTGCCGCTTGCTATCGTTACTTTAAAAATCACAGACCCCGTGGAAAAATGGAATCTCTACGTAAATGTTTGGGACACGAAAATTTACGTTGTTACACCAACATTGATTCATCGATTGCACTAATACGATGCGTTGCAAAATATTAAGGCAACTTCTTAGGATAGATGTTTATTCGTGTTTTTTTCACATTATAACCAAAACAATTAAATTCAAATATTATATGAATATTTTACATATTTTAAAACAACTTTTCTATGATGTCACAAAAAAAGCCTAAAAAAACATGGGACACCACAGATTATTTGGCGCCAAAAAGAAAAATCCCGAAATTTATATTAATTCTGATTTTGGGGTGGAATACCTTAATATGTATTTAATAAAGATATAAATATTTTTAAAATGTGTGTAATTGTTCAGAAGGGGAAAAGGGCCATTACAAACTGCATACCCATGAATTGACAACTGGCCCCCAAATAAATGGAAACACCCATATAAGCTGGATGATGGTCCACAACCATTTCTGACTCACTACCTAAAGCCTGGAAAGCAATCAACGATAATGGACTTTCCAATCCACTTCTAAGCCAGCTTCAGACACTTCCGCCCCAAAAGGCATGACAAAATATAATAAGACTGAAGTGTTATGCGCTCATCTATTTGCATCCCATGCACGGCATACATCCAAACTGGTGATCACGTATTTCCTAGACCTGTTTACGAAGCTATAAATTCAATTACTGCACGTTTCTCTCCAGAACCAGTATTTACTCACTATTCAGAAACCAAAATTTACCTGTAATATGTGTTATGGCAATACATACAAACAGATTAAATTTAGTATGCTGCTATGCCAGGCAAGCCCCTAACAAGCTTCTCAATTGTCAAGAAATGTAATTTTCAAGAAGAATGCATGTCATTAGTAGATGTGCATCCAGTCATTTGTTAATGATTTTTTTCCTACCCAAAAGCTATATTCTTTCTTGTCACATAACTTGGCTGTCATTTCGACACAGTTTGTTCATCTTGCTGGGCAGTTGTGCATCAACACATCTGAAATTCTCATATACATGTAGTATGAATATCACATGAACAAGATTACATTGTACATGTACAATACTTGTTTCATGTAAACGGAGCAATTTCAAGTAAACGAATCTCTACAAACTCACATTACATGTGTATTTGTACACATGTACAATGTACATGTACATGTATACTGACCATAAAAAGTGCACTCAACTTCTGAAGCTTCAGAGAAAATTTTATTGTTTGATGGCCTTGAAATCTATCCTACAATGAAGGATAAATATTTCATCAACAACAGAGCTCATACTCTATCTATGCTGTCACATGTGACTAGAATGAGCCCCAGGATTTTCAGAAAGTCTCATTAAATTCTCCTTTTACAGAGTGATATGATGAAATCCACATTTGACCTTTGTCTTTAAATCCTTCTGAAATGTAAAATCTGATTCATACATCAATGATGTATGTTCAAAGTGAGTCAATTCACAAGAGCTTTCACGCATGTACATTGTACATGTACTTTGGCGATGACAGTATGTCCTCGTAAAGTATCATTGCGATGAGAACAACCAATCAATTTCATTTTATGACTCATTCTCAATAACAATGATCCTTAATCTGCTCGGATTATTATTACAACTGCTTTCTGTCCATCACTCTCAATCTCTCTCACCTTCTCTCTCTCTCTCTCTCTCTCTCTCTTTCTTTCTCTCTCTCTCTCTTGTTCCCTTTTTCCATCTCTCTGGTCCCCCTTTGCTCCCACCTCCCCCTCCCCAACTCACTCTCATCTATACCTGTACAACTCTGATTACAACATAATAATAATATTGGATATTCGTATAGTGTACGTATCCACCAAAAAAAATGCTCAAGCCTCAAGGTGCTCCAATATTACCCTGGCTCAGCTAGGCTACCAATTACAGTGCTCACATCTTCCAAGGAATTCCTTCCTGCCGGTACCCATTTTTACACCTGGGTGGAGAGTTGGCAAATGTAGAGTCTTGCCAAAGGACATCAGTGCCTTGGTGGGATTCGAACCCCGGAACTCATGGCTCACATTAACATATAACAAAGTGTCATCTACATGTACCTGCCTTTCCATATTACATACAATCAGTAGTCACTAGTAGAGTGTGGGTCCACCCACTGTAGGCAGAGGCACCAGCTTTTTATACTACATGTACAGTGGGTGGCTGAGATGTGAATTTTCATAGCCAATAATTGTTGGTAGGATTAATTACAGAAGGGTTTTTTTTTTACCCTCAAGATTTTCATGATGCCTTTCTCTCTCCCTCCCTTTCTCACCCAATATCTCCCCCCCCCCCCCCCCCCCCCCCCCCCATTTAACCCATTCGTGACAGAGGTCCACATTTTGTGGTCTGGCCTAATATCTTTTGATGCAAAGCCCTAAAAATCATACCAAACACATGAGCAGAAAGAGCAAAAAAATCTACACAAACTGTGCCCATTTTGGTTGCATCAATATTCATTGTTTGATGCTGAAAATTTTTTAAAGGAAAATAAGCATTAAAATCCTTAAATTGGCAATGTGATAGAAAGTTTAAAATCACCGTTTTCCCCTGCAAATTGGCAACTTAATGACTTATCATAATTTCTGTCAATTTATATTCATTTCTGATACATTACATTTTATGAATAAAATGTAGCAACAAAATAAAAATGTTGGTGCTGCCAATTTGAAGAATAAAAGCTGATCAAATTAGGCTTTGAATAATTCCTGTCACGAATGGGTTAAAGAGGGGCATGTTCCCTCTTGGAGCTTTGCCAGTGTACATGATGACCATGTGCATGTAAATGTACATGTATGCATCCTTTCCCAACCGCCCACCAAATGGTCTTATTTCAATCCATCCCTTCTCTCCAGTTTGCCCATCATATCTGTGTGTCCCCTTATTCCGGCCCAATACTAACGAGAATGTCTGTCCACCTCTCTTTCTCCCTCTCTCTCTCTCTTGCCCCCCCCCCCAACATCCTCTTCAACCCATAGCAGTGGTTTTCCTCAGGGTAAAATTAATCAGTTTTCCCTCCTTAAATTGGCAAGCTATTTTCATTTTCTACTCCAAAACTGGTTGAAAAAAATACAAATAGCATGAACTAATTAATGTTAATGAAATTTGGAATTTAATAAAATACTGTAATAACTGCCAATAACAATGAAATAATGATATTTTCCAATGCATTGCCAATATCCAGAGTTTAAAGTGATTACACAATGGTATAAAAAATTTTGATATATGATCGAGAATAGAAATATAAAAAGAATAACATTGAAAATATGATGATTTTCAATCTAAATCAATGCATTTTGGCTTATTTTCTCATAAAAAGTCAAGAGCTGACCAAAAAATTTGAGTATGAGGTATGACGTCAAAGTGGGTACCAAGCTTCGCGCATTGCAGTTGTGTTGCGCGCTAGACTGTACAATATGTATTATATTTTGCGCGCATTTTGCTAGAAGTGCGCGACAAGGTACCCACTTTGACGTCATTTTGACGTCAAAGTGGGTATCCAGTTGAAGCTGGGTCACAGCTTAGGGGTCAAAAATATCCTGAAATCTTACCACATTTGGGGGTTTCCATGGCAACACGACTTTTTAAAAAACTTTAGGCAGATGATTTTCTGCTAATAAAATCATGCTCTTTTAAATGAACTAACATTGTTTCAGCATTGGGTACCCCCTTTAATGATTAATTATGTACATTTAACTTGCTCTTATTCAATAACAGCACAATATACTGTACTGGGAAAGGATTCTGCATTCTCAGTGACTTTTTCACTTTCGGCTAATGTATAATATGTAATTCCTAGCTCAGATACTGCAAAAGTGTCACTGAGAGGATACATGTACACTGTACCGCTGTGGGTAAATCAATAACCATTGACGGCTAATTAAAAATCAGCTCACTATAATTAAGGGATCCACGGTAAGATAAAGCAGATGACATGATGACTTTACACCATACAAGGTTTCTCTCTCTCTCTCCCTCATTCAGTCATCAGTGTTTTAATGAGTCATGAATGGATGAAAATTGTGAAGGTCATTTCACTATGAACACGTTTTTGAACTGCGCCTAAATGTGCCTTTCTTTAATAGCCAAAAATCAATCAAGAAATAAAAAATAAGCATTTATTTAAAAACCACTTCAAATGCGAAGTACATGATTAATAATTGTATTTTTCACTCCTCAAAAAATAAAGAAAATAAAAAAATAATACCCCCCTGGTACTTGTT
>CM057164.1:21236745-21349302 GCA_029962745.1 Echinometra lucunter
AAAATGTTTCATCTCTAATACATCCACAATGTTTTATACACAGAGACAAATCAGCCATACATCTCTTCCACGGCGCAGAAATCTTTACAGCTCGCAGTCACACCCAGTTGTAGCAGACAGCTACACAAACATGCCAACTTTCTATTCTGTATACACGCTGCTAATGCACCTGATTCATTATGTATATTCGATTAGCATAATAAGACAACGCTTTACACTCCCAGGTGTTAATTTCATTTATAAAGTATTTGTCATTATGGAAGCTATGGGCTTGTTGTAAAATGAACCATATTTAAAGGAAATTGTGCAAAATTGGTGAATTCTTGACACTTTAAGTATCAAATATCAAGTTTCTTTTCTCCTAAAATATATTTATATACACATGTTTGTTCCATTTTTTGAACAAACATTCTCTCTCTCTCTCTCTCTCTCTCTCTTATTCATCCTTGTTAATCACCTATTCCTTCTCAACTGAATGTAATTTAAAAGTCTGTTTTATTTCCTTTTTCATAATCTTGAAAAGCAATTACCATCCTATTGATGCATTTACAGTGTACATGTATGCAGAAAACCATTTACTTCATTCAAATTTTCAGAAAGCTCTGCTACATGTATTTGCATATAATAAGCAATACTTTTCCTCTTTACTTTCCATCAGAATTAAGCCTTGCTGGATTATAGGGTTTACATAGCTGGGGGAAGGGCTTCTTAAGTAAGTACTAGAAGAATCAAATTCATATAAGAACACAAAATACACTATTATTATCATTATTATGACCACCATACAAACCATCAACATCATCATCATCATCATCATCATCACCATCACCATCATCATCATCATCATCACCACCACTTATAAATGACGATCATCATCCATCATTACCAAAATGACCATCATCCTCAACATCATCAACATTACCAGTATCGACATCATCTCTACAACTTCATCCGTACTTCTCATCATCACCACCACTGTCACCCTCTCCTCCTCCTTCTCTTCCTCATCACTATCATCCTCATCAGCAGTTATTACCCTTCTTCTCCTCTCTGCCTCTTGGAGCCTGGCATTGATCTCGTCTAACGATGTGGTGCTCTTGCTCTTCGGTGGGGAGGGAGGACGTTTGGAGGTGTCAGGTTTCTTGTTGTCGTCCAGGACCAGCTCAAAGGACATTCCACCGGGAGTCTTGACTTCTGTAAAGGATCAAGAAGAAGAAGCCATCTTAAAGATAAAGGTCCAAATTCACAAAAGAGCTTTTAAACCATGGGGTGGTTTAAATTCTGTCCTTTTTTTCATTTTGAGCTACAAGGACACAAAATCCAGTCCAATTATGTGTTTTCTTTAAGTGTGCTCTTGGCAATGTGCGCTTCTTTATGCCAAATTCAGTACGCTTATGGAGATTTAAACCTTACCCACAGTTCTGCTGCATACCTGAATGGGTGTTAGGAAAGCTCTCAACTAAATGTTCAAAACTAAGTGGCATGGTGCGAAAAAATGCAATTATAAAGAACGCAAAATGCACATTACTGTCTGTATTATTTGCATTCCTGATGCATCTTTTCGCACCACTCCATTAAAGCTTCGTTGTACCTAACAAATGAGACAGTGAAAACGGGGTACCACACATCATTTTCACAAGTGGACCTGTGGTTTGACAAAACCTTCATATCATTTAAATCCATAGCAGTATTAAACTTGTACACTGTAAATCTTTCCTTCATCTTAATACTACTTGGTATTATTTTTACATGATCTTGGAGCAGAGTACATGTACATGTAGGTGTGCATATAGATAGATCACTGCTTGTACATACTTGTGAGTGACACTATTGAACCATGCAGAGTCAGTCATCAGTTGTAACTGCCCCCAAGGGGTACATGTATCTACATGCATGATAAAAGAATTTATGAACCTGTAAGCCCCTATATATCATCAGTGTGATCAAACCAGAAAACATTGCACGTGTACCCTGCAAAATTGAAAAATGTTTGATTAAAAAGCAAAAAAAAAAAAACTTCTACACTGTTCATTGCACGTGCATACTGTGCATGTGTTCTACACTTGTGCATCATGATAGTGAATTAGAATCCAGTTGTTAATCGAGTGCCAATTTGAAGTAAAAATCGCCAAATTTTGAAGTAATTCCAAACATTCACAAGCTCAATACTTCTCCAAATACTATTCAAGCCACCCCTCAGTGGAGTTGTGAAGATTTCATGAATTTGATTTGGGAAATAAAGCATGTATTATGGATATCATGTACGTGTAAGTATAAATGTACACCAGTATAATACTGGTCAACAACTATTTAACAAACCCCCCCCCCCCCCCCAAAAAAAAAAAAAAAAAAAAAAAAAAAATCCCAGGGTTTCTAGAATGTATAATATGACACATGTTGCAACAACAATTGCTCCAAAGGTCACTTTGTAACAATATTTATCAAAATTGCTCTAACCACCACATTGGTAACCCAAACATTGACCCATATTTGTATCTTTGGCTGAAATGCAGTTTTAAGCAAATGTCACTAATTTCCAAATTCTAATAATTCCATGGTCATCATCCTACATCACTTGCTCTGCAGTGGGAACAATATTGACTGTACAATCAGTGAGTACTTGCTCTGACTGAGCTTTTACACTGATTACTTATTCCACGACACTGTGTCTGCATTTGCGAGACACTCCCTCATTGGAAAGGGATTTGTTTTATAGACATGAGGAGCTTCGCAAAGATCAGCTTGTATATTACAATGTTGACGGCAAGCATAAAGAGACAGAGTAATTGACATTTATCGAAGGAAGGAGGTGAATTGTCTAGCACGCTCTCTCTCTCTATCTCTCTCTCCCCCCCCCCCACCCACCTTCTACTTCTTCTCTCCCATTTTTTCTCCGTTTCTTCCCTACAATTTTTCACTTTGACTGTCATATGGGATATAAAATTGTGATACACAGTACATGTACCTCACTTTCTCTGCTGCTTTTTTAATTTCCTGAAAGAAATATACCCAGTTTGTTTAGTTCCTTAACTATACTCTCATTCATTATTTTCCTATTTTTGATTATTTTTTTGCTTCGCACACCCAAATCATGAGTTTTATATCTACATGTAAATCTCACATTCTCAATACTATTCCCATAAACAGATACCAGAAAAAACATTGTACTTTTTAGCTTTATATCCTGAAGTGTTCCACTTTCATCACCCTTTCTTTCCTTATCTCTCCAACTTCTTCTCTATTTTTCTCCTTTCCCACCTGCCCTTCTTTTCTTCCCCTCTCTGGAACCCACTCTCTCTCTCTCTCTCTCTTTTACATGTACATCTCCAATGGTTTCTCTCTTCTCATTTCAACCTTCTTGCATGCCTACAGAGTTCAAAGTTCAATTTGTCTTGTCTTCTCTAATTCTCACATTCATGCCCCCCCCCCAGCTCTGGGATTTTATTTTTTATTTTTTAGCGCTACTCATGAATGCCAGAATTATTAGGTGACATTCCTCTCTTATTCTAATTCTCCCTTCCCTTCGCATCTGTTACTCTTGCCACACCCTCCTCCTCCTCCTTCCTTTTCTTTTATCTTTTTCTCCTCCTCCTCCTCATCCTTCCTTTTCTTTTACCTTTTTCTCGTCCTCCTTCTTATCCTTCTACTTTTATTTCCATTCATTACTCTCTCTCCTCTTAATCCTGCACTCTCCTTTCAATGTTACATCATTCACAATTACAGGATACATTCCTGCATTTCGTTATATTTTTCTGGCGAGTAAAGAACATTAACATCAGACAATTAATTATAGAAAAAAAATCCTTGAAGAGTACCCCTTTCACTCAGTCATTAGACAAGATGCAGATCGCCTGTAACATCGAAGCATCAGTTTGGGGCATTAACGCAGCTCGACTCTTCCTCTCATATAATATTCATCAAAGTGCAGTACGCATGCACACGAATCCTGTGTACTGTCAGAATGCATCACTTCTCAATACGCTTTCATTATCTATTAACCGAGTGCCAAATGACTTACCACACCCCTCCCCATTGTAATGTATATGTATATGTACATGTAGATTGTTCGTAAATGTACAAGTTTCACATGGAAATCAATTAGGGAAGGTACACTAAAGGGATACACTGATACATCATGTACATGTACATGTACAAGCAAATATACAGTGTAGTTTTGTTGTCTGTTTGGAAGATAAAATATGCATATCTCCAAAGTTTATATGCAAGGTTGCCAATTCTTTCAAAGTCACTTACAAAACTTTGTACTAAACATGTATGGAATACTGTCACAAATATTTCATTCCTACTCAGCAACGTGCCTCAAGACAATATGTGGACAGTGGCACCTCAGCCATCATAACTAGCCTAGAATATATCACTCAAGGTTCATAGTACACGTACAGTAGATGTGTAGCTCTCTGTGAAGCTCTGGGGTTGAAAGGTTTGCAAAGACCATGGTTTCTTAACCCATCGAGCATAATTTGAATTTGGTTTAACCCACATTTTCCACAGACCCCAGCCCGACATATTTCGGGCTTAGTATTCAATGGGTTAAATTCCGAAATACTATGTTCACATCTTCAGTAGATCAGTAAGTGTTAGTACATGTATGAAACCTACAGCCTACAGCCTACAGCCTTGCATAAAATTTACTATAATAGTAACTTTACTATCATAGTAACTTACTGGATTTTGATTGGCTGTTGAGCAACATGACATAATCAACAGCCAATCAAAATCCAGTAAGTTACTATTATAGTAAAGTTACTATTATAGTAAGTTTTATGCAATGGGCCCCAGGGCCGGTATTCAATTCAATACTTAAGTCAGAAATATGAGTATTTTACTTAGCTTTTTACTTAGATAAAATATGTAGCAAATTTTGGTATTCAATTCAATATTTTGGCTAAGTATTTTACCCTAAATCTAAGACACCTACCCAGGAGACTTACATGTACATGTAAGCCAATTATTTTGGAGGCCTTGACTGGCAGGCATAGGTTTTCATACGCAGTCATCATGAGCTGCGCAGAATTTAATCATAGCGTATTCCAGCGTGTTTGATGCGACACGTTAATTGCACATTGAAAATATGATGTCACAATGCTTATCAGTAAGAATTTTGGCTTAAAGTTGGCTTACTAACTAACTAACGTAAAATTCAAAGTAATGAATTAAATATGACTTAAGCAAATTTCTTAGCCAAGTAAAATACTTAGTAAAAGTTTTACTGAATCCAAGTATTGAATTGAATACCGGCCCAGGCCCCTAAAGCTCCGCCATTTTGTCCAGATCAATTAGAAGGCCGACCTAAGCACCATCAATATTCATGACCAAAAATGAATAATTCATTTTGTAAGATGCTTCCAACTAGTAGCATACAGTATGTTTGTACGCATTATGAAACACTACATGCATCAGCTTGCATGCGCTGTTAATGCACAATAAATGCGTATCAAATGCGCATTAACTCAAAGTGTCACAATAAAAATGATACGCACAAAAGTTATGAATAATGCAACAGTGTTATCAATATCATGGTGATAATGGGTGCTTATCAGCCCCTTAAAATGATCCCAAAGAGGCGGTGCCTAATGCCATTCGCGTAATGATATCTGCGCGTGCTGCTTTCCATCTAGGAAATTTATTATACTGTATGTCTATGTATGACACACATACAATGTATATATTTTAGCTTTATCCATCATGGATGTACACTAACATGTACGGCCTTACAGGTATAAAATACAAATTCCAATTACTCAGAAGAAAAATATTCAGCACAAAAATTGATCAAGAAACAAAATGTGAAATATCATCTCCACAGAATATCAACAAGTATTCAAAGGTGGCAATCACTGGACACTGGTGTCCACAGCCATGTCTTGTCACCTCCTTTACCATGTACATGTACCTTCACAATGCACAAAGTTTTTTATTGCAGTGTTTTTATTTTAACCCATTCGTGATAGGAATTATTTAAAGCCTAATTTGATCAACTTTTATTCTTCAAATTGGCAACACCAACATTTTTATTTTATTGCTACATTTTTCTTATAAAACATCATGTATCTGAAATGAATATAAATTATCAGAAATTATGATGAGAAGTCAAAAAATTGCCAATTTGCAGGGGAAAACAGTGATTTTAAACTTTCTATCACATTGCCAATTTAAGGATTTTAATGCTTATTTTCGTTTTAAAAATTTTCAGCATCAAACAACGAATATTGATGCAACCAAAATGGGCACAGTTTGTGTAGAATTTTTTGCTCTTTCTGCTCATGTATTTGGTATGATTTTTAGGGCTTTGCATCAAAAGATATTAGGCCAAACCACAAAATGTGGACCTCTGTCACGAATAAATTTAAACAGATCACTGCACTGTGTCTGAATAGTGCTTTATTGACTGTGCATTCACATCTTTAGTAGATCAGGGCCCCCTTTCATAAAACTTGTTATCAATAACTAGTTGCAATACATCTGATTGGCTGAGAGCAAATTTGTCTTAGAAATGCAGCAGTTGTTACTGATAACAGGTTTTATGAAACGGGGCCCTGTATGTCAGTACAGATGAAAATGTTTACCTGTATAGTCATGTAAAATTTCATAAAGAAGCATGAAGAATGAAGACAACATAATCATATCAACACTTTGGGACATTGCTTGTTAGATGACAAATCTAATATGGAACTCATGAAGTAATGAAGTAATACATGAAAAATACATTATTCTTGTCTTATGAAGATACATGTACATGTAGGGAGAGAGTAGGAAAGGGCATCCACATGCATAGACTGGGGGGGGGGGGCGGTTGCCACACACACACGCACACAGAATTCACGGTCTCAATTTTCAAAAGTGAAAATCTAATTAAAATATTCAGTTCAATTAATTGTAAGAATATCAATGAAGAAAATTTCACTAAACATATCCCAAATAAATTTGATATCCTTTAACTTTCCATTATGAATTCCTCATTCTGATACAAGCTCCAACTGCTGGGTTATTCAATCAATGTGCCAAATTGAAAAAAAAAAAAAAAAAACGCATTCCAAAACATGTATAATGTACATAAGCTGGATGATGGTCCATAACCATTTCTGACTCACTACCTAAAGCCTGGAAAGCAATCAACGATAATGGACTTTCCCATCCACTTCTAAGCCAGCTTCAGACACTTCCGCCCCAAAAGGCATGACAAAATATAATAAGGCTGAAGTGTTATGCGCTCATCTATTTGCATCCCATGCACGGCATACATCCAAACTGGTGATCACCTATTTCCTAGACCTGTTTACAAAGCTATTTCAATTATTGCACGTTTCTCTCCAGAACCAGTAAACTATTCAGAAACCAAAATTTACCTGTAATATGTGTTATGGCAATACATACATGTACAAACAGATTAAAATTAGTTTGCTGCTATGCCAGGCAAGCCCCTAACAAGCTTCTCAATTGTCAAGAAATGCAATTTTCAGAAGAGCATGCATGTCATTAGTAGATATGCATCCAGTCATCTGTTAATGATTTTTTTTCCTACCCCAAAACTATATTCTTTCTTGTCACATGACTTGGCTGTCATTTCAACACAGTTTGTTCATCTTGTCTGGGCAGTTGTGCATCAACAAATCTGAAATTCTCATATAGTATAATACATTGAGTATAGAGTACGCATAGTAGAATACATTGTACATGTACAATACTTGTTTCATGTAAACAGAGCAATTTCAGGTTAACAAATCTCTACAGACCTACATTACATGTGTATTTGTACACATAATATTGACCATAAAAAAGTGCACTCAACTTTTGAATTAAGCTTCACAAAAAATTGCATTGTTCGATGGCCTTGAAATCTATCTTACAATAAAGGATGAATATCTCATCAACAACAGAGCTCATACTATATCTACATGTATGCTGCCACATGTGACTAAAATGAGCCCCAGGATTTTCAGAAAGTCTCATTAAATTCTCCTTATACAGAGTGATATGATGAAATCCACATTTGACCTTTGTCTTTAAATCCTTCTGAAATGTAAAATCTGATTCATACATCAATGATGTATGTTCAAAGTGAGTCAATTCACAAGAGCTTTCACGCATGTACATGTACTTTGGCAATGAAAGTATGTCGTCGTAAAGTATCATTGCGATGAGAACAACCAATCAATTTCATTTTATGACTCATTCTCAATAACAATGATCCTTAATCTGCTCGGATTATTATTACAACTGCTCTCTGTCCATCACTCTCAATCTCTCTCACCCCCCTCTCTCTCTCTCTCTCTTTCTGTCTCTCTTGTTCCCCTTTTCCATCTCTCTGGTCCCCCTTGCTCCCCCCCTCCCCCTCCCCAACTCACTCTCATCTATACCTGTACAACTCTGATTACAACATAATAACAATATTGGATATTTGTATAGCGCATGTATCCACCAAACAAGGTGCTCAAAGCGCTCCAATATTACCCCGGCTCAGCTAGGCTACCAATTACAGTGCTCACATCTTCCAAGGAATTCCTTCCTGCCGGTACCCATTTAAACCTGGGTGGAGAGTTGGCAAATGTAGATTAATGTCTTGCCAAAGGACATCAGTGCCGTGGTGGGATTCGAACCCCGGAACTCATGGCTCACATTAACATGTAACAAAGTGTCATCTTCCTCCCTTTCCATATTACATACATGTACAATCAGTAGTCACTAGTATAGTGTGGGTCCACCCATTGTAGGCAGAGGCACCAGCTTTTTATACTGCATGTACAGTGGGTGGCTGAGATGTGAATTTTCATAGCCAATAATTGTTGGTAGGATTAATTACAGAAGGGGTTCTTTTTACCCTCAAGATTTTCATGATGCCTTTCTCTCTCCCTCTCATTCTCACCCAATATCTTTTTCCCCCCTGTCATTTAATTTCGTGACAGAGGTCCACATTTTGTGGTCTGGCCTAATATCTTTTGATGCAAAGCCCTAAAAATCATACCAAATACATGAGCAGAAAGAGCAAAAAAATCTACACAAACTGTGCCCATTTTGGTTGACTCAATATTCATTGTTTGATGCTGAAAATTTTTTAAAGGAAAATAAGCATTAAAATCCTTCAATTGGCAATGTGATAGAAACTTTAAAATCACCATTTTCCCCTGCAAATTGGCAACTTAATGACTTATCATAATTTCTGTCAATTTATATTCATTTCTGATACATTACATTTTATGAATAAAATGTAGCAATAAAATGAAAATGTTGGTGCTGCCAATTTGAAGAATAAAAGCTGATCAAATTAGGCTTTAAATAATTCCTGTCACGAATGGGTTAAAGAGGGGCATGTTCCCTCTTGGAGCTTTGCCAGTGTACATGATGACCACGTGCATGTAAATGCATGCATCCTTTCCCAACCACCCACCAAACGGTCTTATTTCAATCCATGCCTTCTCTCCAGTTTGCCCATCATGTCTGTGTGTCCCCTTATTCCGGCCCAATACTACCGAGAATGTCTGTCCACCTCTCTCTTTCTCTCTCTCTCTCTCTCTTGTCCCCCCCCCCCAACATCCTCTTCAACCCATAGCAGTGGTTTTCCTATAAGGGCAAAATTAATCAGTTTTCCCTCCTTAAATTGGCAAGCTATTTTCATTTTCTACTCCAAAACTGGTTGAAAAATACAAATAGCATGAACTAATCAATGTTAATGAAATTTGGAATTTAAAATACTGTAATAACTGCCAATAACAATGAAATAATGATATTTTCCAATGCATTGCCAATATCCAGAGTTTAATGATGAATTACATTTAACTTGCTCTTATTCAATAACAGCACAGTATACTGTATTGGGAAAGGATTCTGCATTTTCAGTGACTTTTTCACTTTCGGCTAATGTATAATATGTAATTCCTAGCTCAGATACTGCAAAAGTGTCACTGAGAGGATACATGTACACCGCACTGCTATGGGTAAATCAATAACCATTGACGGCTAATTAGAAATCAGCTCACTATAATTAAGGGATCCACGGTAAGATAAAGCAGATGACATGATGACTTTGCACCATACAAGGTTTCTCTCTCTCTCTCCCTCATTCAGTCATCAGTGTTTTAATGAGTCATGAATGGATGAAAATTGTGAAGGTCATTTCACTATGAACACGTTTTTCAACTGTGCCTAAACGTGCCTTTCTTTAGCCAAGAATCAATCAAGAAATAAAAAAATAAGCATTTTTTTAAAAACCACTTCAGATGCGAAGTACATGATTAATAATTGTATTTTTCACTCCTCAAAAAATAAAGAAAATAAAAAAATAATACCCCCCTGGTACTTGTTATATACAGCAGTACCCCCTCCCCCTTACTCTCTCTCTTTCTCTCTCTCTCTCTCTCTCTCTCTCTCTCTCTCTCTCTCTCTCTCTCTCATTCTCCCTCCCTCTCCCCCCTCACATCCTTCTTTTGGTTAGCTCCCTATGTATGTCTCTATATTTCTCTCCCTCTCTCTCTTTCTTCATATCTTCTCTTCCCCTCTCTGTCCTCTTTAATCAGAATATGAAAAAAGCTTGGTGTAATACACTACATGTGATCTAAGGATGAGTGCCACGGATGAGTCAACATTTTCAGACTAAAAAGCATGATTCATCATCATTCTGTCTCTCTCAATTATTAAACTCTAGAAAACCATTTATCAAGCTTATTTTTGTCCTACTGGCATGCTTGCAAAATGATGTGGGTTTTCGTGACAATGTTATTGTGCATAATGATGAGGGGGAGGGGGAGGGGATCAAGGAGAGGGGGAGAGGGAGGGAAGGGGGAAGGGGAGGGTGAGGGGGAAGGGGATGGGAAGAGGAGGGGAGCACAGAAGTGTCACTGTACTCTATCTGTATGGTTCTATACATGTATAAATTAAATTGCAAATTTTGAGTTTTTTAGGATAAATTATCCTGCATAATTTCCAATGCTTTGCTAAAGCTGTACTGTATCGTTTCACAAGGACAGTCACAGAAATGAATTGGTACTTCATCACCATGAAAAAGCCTTGGCTGAATTTACTGTTAGTGTTGTACCCTTTAGAGAAGATCTCTCTGAATGATTGCTTCTGTTTTTGTTGTTTGTTTTGGATTTTTTTTTTTTTGCATCTACAAGTACATGTAGATGGTTTGGAACAAAAACATGAGAGGACACTTCTTGAACCCGTTATACATGTACACCATCTGATTTTCCAGGCAAAAAAAAAATGTCTACTGCCTTGGCGACATTTTATTTGTCACCTCATACCCCATTGACTTGTACACTAAAGGCGCTTTCAGGTATAAGGTGACTTTGGGGCGCCACTTTATGTGCACACATTTTTTGTGTTCAGATATGATGTGACTTTGTGTCGCCACTTATGCTAATGAACGCGCATTAACACGTCAACTCTCAAATAAGAGAGCATTTTGTCAAAACTTGCGCAAACAGTCTCATGGCAACAATTTTTGCGCTAACTTTTTAGAAATTTGATTGGTGCACATTTTTTTGTAGCCAGGCAGCAAACAAAAATGTGTCCTGCCTCAGCGACATTTTTTTGTCACCCTGTACCCCGTAGACCTGTACACAAAAAGTGTGTGCACACAAAGTGGCGCCACAAAGTCGCCTCATATCTAAAAGCGCCTTTAAAATGTTGCAGGGACTTGCCTCCTTTCTTAAAAGAAAGAAAGAAATAAAGATATTCAAATTTTTGCCTCTTTTCATAGCAAAATAAGACTTGACATCAAAAGTGTATTTACAGTCACTGACGGAAAGATTCTTTCAGAACATACATTTCAAAATCCCATTTCTGTGGTTCAGAACAGTTCACTTTAAATGCACTTGGCAACTGTTATGAGTAAATCACAAGTTTTAAACATGCAACAAGAACACAATCTTTAACACAGTATGCATACAGGGACTCAAAGCATTGAAGGCACATTATATAGTACACCCATGGAAATGTAAACCTTTCCACTTCAAACCCCACACTCCTTATATCAGTACAAAATACACATCAAAAACATTTTGAAAATCTGAAGGTTCACTTACCTGAAGGCATTTTGACTGGTGGGTTGAAAGAGAAATACAACAAATGTTACTGAAGAAAAACCAAGAGTATGATCAGGGTTTAACCTTGGGCAGTTGACTTTCTTGGTCACAAGGAGAAACTCCACACGCTAAAACGACTAAACACGTTTGGCAAATAAGGTACGGAAAACTCGCATCGACGTCCGCAGCTCACGGCTCTCAGCAAGAGGACAACACCTTCTATACTCTGTGAAGCAATCTGCGTGTCAGGATGGAGCATGAGAGAGAGGGCAAGAGAGAAGAGAGAGAGAAATGGGTTGAGAGGGAGTGTAAGCATACGATGTGCGGTAGACTGGGAGATTGCAATCGGCGCACAAGCCTGAGTCATAACGACTCGTGCATCTAATCAGCATGTCTGATCACTTTGGAGGCAAGCGCGGTCAACTGCGATTTGCAATTTTGTTTCGTCGCCTGGGGTGTGCATACCAGGGTGAAGGGGGGGGGGGAATTGAGAAGTGGTTTGGGGTCATAAGAATGCATAATATAAATATGCCAAGAAGCAGCAAACCAACATGCCTGTAGACAACACGAAAATCAATGAATTGTGAAAAGGGTGAAAAGTGGTCTTTCAAAATCCCTTTCTTGATTCATTATTAAACTATCTGTAGAACACCCTGGATTTTTCATTTCAAATTCACTATTTCATATCTGAGATGTATACACATGAACTTGGTAATGGCCAAAAAGTTGCATTTTTAGTTATCGAAGTCTCTCCTCTTTCATTTTGGTCAAAATTACAGAATCACTTTCCTGTAATAATACCCCCCAAAAAAGCAAATCAACAAAATAAAGTAATTAAGCAAAAACAACTACAACCAAAGCTTAAAGTACAGCAAACCATACAAAATTACTGCATACTACATTTATATAAAATATATATACACATGTAGATTTATATATTAGAGCTTCACAGCACAGAATATTATACACACAATACAATTTGTGTAGCCTTACCTACATGTATATGTACCACACAGTGTATTTCACAAGAACATGAGTCTTGTCTAGTTTTCCGCTGAAATGATACAGCTGGCAGGGATCATGAACTTTATCTACAATACATGTAGCTCTAAATCTTTAACTAATTCCCCTACACTGCGACTGACTGTTTTTATTTTCCTTCTTCTTCCCTTTCTTCTTTTTTTCTTTCTAGTATGAATGTATAATCCCCATATTCAGAAAAGACAAGGCATTGCACACACAGATTACAATGTGGGCAATGTATGAAGATGATTGACCAAGTGCTGCATGTCATGTACTTAAGGGAATCTCCAATTCATTACTCCTCTGTACAATGAATAGAGTATTCACAGGTGGGTGTCGTTTCTTATCATGAATAGTCCACATTTTTAACATAACAGGCATATGAGTGTATGTACAGTGCACATGTTCTTTCCAAAGAAAATCTTTCAGACAACTTTTGGGCTTAAAAGTAAATCCAATTTACAAGTGCTTGAAGTTAAATGAATGAAATTGGCTGTATTTGTATATGAACCCTACATGTATATCAAAATGTTTGAAAAAATATTGGACATTTTCAAGGATGATTATTGCTTTTTATATTAAACCATTTTGGTCATTCTGAGGCATATAAAGAATGCAATGCTTAAACAAACATATTCCATCAACTGATCTTAACAGCATCCCACCTTTTTTTCAAAAAAATAGAGAGAGAGAGAGAGAGGATTTTCTTATAAAATGATTGCAACACTTTGGGCAGGTAATGCAAGGGCTACAGTGAACTCTACAAAATTTCTCATTGCATAGGTAGTAGTCGAGGGCTGGCAACACAGGAAGTGTGTTAAGGCTCTCACTACCCTCCCCCCCCCCCCTTTATAAATGTCTACAATTCAATAATTTGAATAAAGCATTTAACCCATTATAGCTGCTGGAACCAGGGGAGCATTTCAGCAAGAGTCTTGTCAGTGATTTTTACCGACAACTGTTATAAGCTACTGAAATCCTTGCATCTGATCGGCTGAGAGCAAATTTTTCAGTAAAAACCACTAATGAAATGCCCTCAAGGTGGCCAGTGTAATACGTCTATGGCAATACAGAATCCAGTATTCAACAGTTAAGTTAACCCTATTCACAGAAAATCTGAAATACAATGATATTCCAAAATAATACATTCACATCTGCTGAAGATAAAAGATGATCAAACTGTAATTTCTGAAAATTCATTTCGGCCTTGTGGTAAAAACAGCAAAAGGACTAAAAGTACACCAGACTTTTAATACATGTATTGCAAAACCTCATTGTCATAGTAAAACATGACCCAAACCACTACTTTCCAAGAAATAAGGAAAATTAGGAGGAAGGAATGGTGTCAGAATGTAGATAAAGAAGGGTATTATGAATAATCATAGCAGAACAAAATGAGATGTTTGCACTTGAAGTAGAAAGCTACAGGATCAAAAAATTATTAAAATTTAGTAATACATCTTTTTTTATTTCTCCCCAATTGAGACAGAGAAAGATAGAAGGGTAGAATGAAAGAAAGCAATGGATGTAAAGTAATGTATATCTTGGGCTTTAAATAATATTTTGTTTGCTCACATTTTCACTATCAATTTAGTAAAATACAAAAAGCCCAGCTACTCCTAAAGAATGCAGCCAGACAGCTTTTATGCACAGAGCCCATGTACATATACACGAAGGCCCCTTTGTTTCAAGTTCATGTCGTCGTCGTCATGAATAGCAGTCATCCATACCCCTTTGCATCTGTGTGTCACATTCATGACTCATACAATGTGCGACGACTATGACTAATGCATTATGGTCTTGAATGTTACGATGTGTGTGTCACATTAGGCAGAGCCGTGGGGGAGAGGTACTCCTGTCTAAATGAGATGGTTTCTCCCCCTCTTCCCATCTCTTTCTTTATTTCTTTCTTTCTCTTTTCTGGTCCCCCCCCCCCCCCCCTTGTACATGCAAATTCCCCCAGACACACATTTTCTTAATTCCTTAACACACGCTGCAAAACCTGATAGCCAGATACACAACAGGCACACTGAGAATTCTCATTAAAGAGATATTTTTCCCTCTCTTGGTCTTCTCTGTATCTCATCATATCTCTCATTTGCATGCTCTTTCTCTCGCTCTCTCTCTCTCTCTCTCTTCTCTCTTCTCTCTCTCTCTCTCTCTCTCTTTCTCTCTCTCTGTTTTGCCCAAGACATAATTCCCAATCGCCCTAGTAGCGCACTGCAAAAGCTATATGCCCCAACAAAAGAAAGCACTGCAAAAACAATTAGTCTAATGAAATACTACTTTGAGGCCATCACAGGCACAATGACAACCCCCCCCCCCCTGTACAATCACAATGAGTGCAAAGGGATGATCTCCTCATCTTACTCCTCCTGTTTCCCTCTCTCTCTCTCTCCTCTCTCTCCCATCTCTCTCTCTCTCTCCCATCTCTCTCTTTATCTCTCTTTATATCTCTCTTTATCTCTTTATATCTCTTTATCTCTCTTTATCTCTTTATATCTCTCTTTATCTCTCTTTATCTCTCTCCCATCTCTCTCTCTCCCATCTCTCTCTCTTTATCTCTCTTTATATCTCTCTTTATCTCTTTATATCTCTCTTTATCTCTCTTTATATCTCTCTTTATCTCTTTATATCTCTCTTTATCTCTCTCCCATCTCTATCTCTCCCATCTCTCTCTCTCTTTATCTCTCTTTATATCTCTCTTTATCTCTTTATATCTCTCTTTATCTCTCTCCCATCTCTCTCTCTCCCATCTCTCTCTCTCTCTTTATCTCTCTTTATATCTCTCTTTATTTCTTTATATCTCTCTTTATCTCTTTATCTCTCTTCATCTCTCTCTCTCTTTCTCTCTCTCTTTTTCACTCTGTCTGTCCCTCCCTTTCTCATTTCCCAAAAGACACTATCCCGAAGGCCCTAAAAAGCACTGCAGAAACATTCAGCCAAAGGTTAAATTGCTTTGAGGACACAACGAAAATCTTTTTTTATCCCAAAGGATACATTTTGTTTCTAGACTTCTTGTGAAGGAGTCAACGTTGTGCAGCTGCACAGGTCAAACTATGAAAGCCTTTAATACCAGACTAGATGAGAAAACTAGCTAAGCATACGTGAACATCATGTCATTCTATTCACCTGCTTTTGACAATAAAATAATTTTGTGGATAAGGCCAAGTAAAAAAAATTATTAGTTTCTCGTCCTAACTATTTGGAAAAAAGGAGGAGGAGGGCACTTTTTTTTTTCCTTCTCACTGCACAATGCTATTCGGGTAGTCTGATTTCCAGTTGTTTTTAAGTACGGTACAATATGTAGGCTGTGCATGTGCGCGGTTCAATGGCTGGAAACGGCGAAAATCAATCAAAATTTTGTCTTTTTATTTTTTAAAAAAAAAAAAAAACTTTTTTTAATGCGGCGGCAAAAAAAGATGCGGGCAGGGACGAGAAACTAATAATTTTTTTTTACTTGGCCTAACATCCATTAAAAAATTTCAGCTTGGTCGAATTATCTAATGAAACCGGACAGATCTACATGTACTGTAGTATTAGGCCCATGGCATGGGTATGAGAACTGTAAGAAAAACCCCTAGCCTTTAATGAGTACTCAAAAGATGGCAGTTTCAATTTTCAAAAATTCATTTTTTCAAATACATTCCTTTTTGAGGATCCACTCAGTTTCCAAAATAAATTTCTGAAAAGCAATATTTTCCTATTAAAATCATTATCAAAACTGTGCAGTACTACTAACCTATTTGCCTGACAACATTGGATAACCAAAATTTTCAGGATGGTAAAGTGAATTCAGATCTGTACAACCTGCCTAATAATGCAACATGTCTAGGAATTACAAAGCAACCAACAATTTTTACTATTTTGTAGCTATAATTTAAGAAACCCTTCAACCAAACAGTGTGAATCTGCACTGCACTGACCACCTACATTATCTCAACACAAACTCACCCATTTAAGTGATCAAAAGAATTTAGTACTTGTACAGTATGTACATACATGTAAGAGGACAGGGCTGCGTTTCACGAAACCGTCAAAAGTCTAACTTCTTGGACATCCCACTGAAACATGTGTTGTAGAATTAACACGCGTTTCGATGTCCGTGAACTTAGAGTCGTCTTTAATATGACGGTTTCGTGAAACGCAGCCCAGGTGATTAAAAAATATCTTATAGCAACCTGAATGCATGGAGATTGCAGGCAAGTAAGCTCTGAGATGGAAGGAAAGTGTAAGGGCAAGTAGCAAAGAAAGTCATTTTTGTAGCAAAAATTGTGTTTGTCGTTCCTCTACTGTATTCCCTAGAGCTTGTACAAAAATTAGTTGATGGCCCTCACAACTCTTGGTATACATTTTGATAGAATTGTTCTAAGAAACAGACAGATGTGAAGAGAATAACATGGCAGGCACACTGGACTACATGTTACTCTCCAACCTTAAGGTGCTTTCACACATGATGCAACAGTGTGGAATCACGCTGTGTCACCACACTTTTTTGTGTACAAGCCTATGGGGTACAGGGCGACAAAAAAATGTCGCTGAGGCAGGACACACTTTTGTTTGCTGCCTAGATACAGAAAAAATGTGCACCATCAAATTTCTAAAAAGTTAGCGCAAAAACTGTTGCCATGAGATTGCTTGCACAATTTTTGACAATATGCTCCCTTATTGAGAGTTGACGCATTCATTACCATATGTGGTGAAACAAAGTCCCATCATGTGTGAAGACAAAACAGTGTGACGCCACAGTGTGGTACCATACTGTTGCATCATGTGTGAAAGCACCTTTAACCTGCTGACAATTGAAATTTCATATTCCCATAGGCTTAATTAAGGTTTGTTCCGATACATGTGCATGTATGATCCGATAAATCCCCGCAATAGACCCCCCCCCCCCCCACGGTTTTTTGTGTAGTAAGTGAATTGGATATGAGGCGGCAAAACAAAACGCCGAGGCAAGAGGCATATTTTTTGCCTCCTGGCAGCAAAAAAGCTGTGGACCAATCAAATTCTTAAGAAGTTAGCACAAAACATGATGTCAGGAGTTTGTCTGCACAAATTTTGACAAAAATCTTCGAGTGTTGACATGTTGATGCCCATTCATTAACATACATGTAAGTGGCGTAGTTTGCCGCGCCATATCTGAACACTAAAATAAACATGGGGTTTGTCGCATCACATCTGAACAAGCCTTTGCATGGAACAAGCAGGCAATGAGTTAATTGCAGATGGGCATGGAAGACAGGAATATTGAAATTAATCCTTTTCTCACTAAGGTTTCAAGACAAATTGCCAAAGCTGATAAACACTTGCAAGAAGAACAGAAGATCACTTGGATATCTGAATGGATAGCATTGTCACTTAAATGTCAGTCAAATTTGTTTGGGTGTATGGAAAACAAATCTGAGTTTAGGCACCTCTGACATCGCTGAAAAGATAATGCGAATGTCAGCGCATTTAAACAGCTTGTACACATGGTGAAATCAAAGACTCGAATGCCGAGTTCACAACCCCATGTTGAAAACAATGTGAAGTACATAGCCAGCTGTGCAGTGGAAGTGAATTTGAAGTGAATCCTGTGAATAATTCACCAGGCATCCTATGCAAAAGCATGATGTGTGATATTAAATAGTATAAACTAAAGTAGCTGACATGTAGTCTGGTGCTGCTCTACGACTTGCTCCTTGATCCTAACCTTTTTGTAGAGACTCCATGTCCCATATACATGATGAAATCTCAACTTACAGGAACACTGAGATTATAGTCTACAAAATAATCAGACACCATCAATTCTCAATAAACTACTGTCCAAAAGCGTAGATTTTGAAATAACAAAACCAGAAAAAATGAAGTAAAAATAAAAAGGGCTGAACAATTTTGTTTGCCTACAAGTTATTTTACACTGTTTTTTTACATATATATTTTTTTAATTTCATTTTTCTTTTAGCATTCTAATGGCTTGAGAGTTATTCAGATATCTAGCAGAAATAAAAAAAACAGAAAAATGAAGTAAAATAAAAAGGGCTGAACACTTTTGTTGGTGACAACCCACTTAACCAAAGGCCCGCAAGACCGAAGGCCCGCGAGGCCAAAAATAGCAAATTGTAATCTATGATATCACATCGCTCTGACCAATTCCTTTGCCAGAAGGAAGTTTAATAAGTATTAAAGGGCAGCGAATGTTTTTCATGGAAGGTGTGGAACATCTGGAAACGAGGACTAAACATGCTAAAGGAGACATACATGTAATTATTTTACATGTATATACCGATAGCGCATTATTTGTGATGAAGGCAAATACGATACAAGAAAAGTTGGCTGCGTGGGCCTTCCGTCTCGCGGGCCTTCTGTCAAGTGGGCGGACCCCTTTTTGTTTGCCTACAAGTTGTTTTTTATGGGTTTTTTTTTTTATGTTTTTTTAATTTCATTTCTCTTTTAGCATTCTAATGGCTTGAGAGTTATTCAGATATCCAGCAGAAAGTCCCTGTGATGCAACCTTCCTTGCTTTTTCTTTTTTTTCTTAGTGTTCACATATGGCGCGGTAAGCTGAGCCACTAACATGTATGATACTGAGACTCGCATTAACACTTCAACTCTTAATACAACAGTTTTGTCAAAAGTTGCACAGAAAAACTTGTGACATCATATTTTACACTAACTTATAAGAATTTCAATGGTTCACACCTTTTTGCCGCCAGGAGGCAAAAATATATGCCTCTAGGCCTCTTTGTGTTTTTCTTCTGCCTTACATATTATTTCATTTGTACACAAAAAATAATGGGGGGGGGGGAGGGGGAGGGATCATACAAATGTACCTAAATTATGAATCCATTTTTTTTTTCTTTTTTTTTTTTTCTTTCAAAATGAAACTAAATCTGTTTTAAATCTGTCGATCTATCTTATATGTTCAATATTTTCATGATTTTTTTTTTTTGGAAATGAGGTAATTTCTGGTATTTCTATATATTTCTATAATAGTATAACATTTTTAAAATCTTATCAATTTGTTGAGATACTGACTGATATTACCCAAGTTTGGTCATGCACAAAATAGTGGCATAAGAAGTCATGTCAAGTTTTCCCGCTGAATAGAAATGCATAGTATAACTTTGGCAACTTCAACTCTTTTAGAGGTCTGTAAAGACAGAATTTGACGCAGGTTTCTGTCCCACTGATGTTTCCATGACTCGAGTTCTGGCCATGCAACTATAATTTGAGTTTCAAAGTAATTGGGAATGACCAATTAGGTAGGAAGTAAAAAGTATCTACTTTTAATGAAACATTGAAACTTCCAGGGTGGACTTTCCCTTTAAGCAGTTTTTTTCTCTATATGTCAGTAACATTTCAAAGAAATTTTATTGAGAAGCTTTTCTGTAATGGGATGGGAAACTGTTAAGTGGTTGGTAATGACTAAT
Organism: Echinometra lucunter; assembly: GCA_029962745.1. Taxonomy (NCBI): domain Eukaryota; kingdom Metazoa; phylum Echinodermata; class Echinoidea; order Camarodonta; family Echinometridae; genus Echinometra; species Echinometra lucunter. The sequence goes on from CM057164.1 coordinate 21,257,228, forward strand.
AGGTACAGGCATCATATATTATGAAGAGCAAGGTTAATAATATTGACATGTTGTCTAGGCTACACAACTCCACTATAAAACAACGCCCATCTTTTAAAGAAAAAGACTAGACTTTAAGAGATGTGTGATTAACCCATTCGTGACAGGAATTATTTAAAGCCTGATTTGATCAGCTTTTATTCTTCAAATTGGCAACACCAACATTTTTATTTTATTGCTACATTTTTCTTATAAAACGTCATGTATCTGAAATGAATATAAATTGACAGAAATTATGATGAGAAGTCAAAAAGTTGCCAATTTGCAGGGGAAAATGGTGATTTTAGACTTTCTATCACATTGCCAATTTAAGGATTTTAATGCTTATTTTCCTTTAAAAAATTTTCAGCATCAAACAACAGATATTGATGCAACCAAAATGGGCACAGTTTGTGTAGAATTTTTTGCTCTTTCTGCTCATGTATTTGGTATGATTTTTAGGGCTCTGCATCAAAAGCTTTTAGGCCAAACCACAAAATGTGGACCTCTGTCACGAATGGGTTAACATCATTGATCAGATTATTCAGACATTGCATTAAAGAAATCCCCATAAAAACGGCCATTTCTGTCTAGGCCTACTCCAACACAATCAAACACTGGACCTATCAAACATTCTTGATGTTGTTTAACTGGCAAAATGATGACAGCATGAAGGAAAAACTTCCTCCATGTCATGAACCCAGTCATGATCCTGCCAACCTATTAAAAAGACGACAGAATTTTGGATCTGAATATAGAGGCTTGAGCCTGCGTTCAGAAGCATCCACAAGACATAAGTAAGTAAGCACATTCACCTTTTTTTTTTAGACCGACAAATTTTGCATTGATATCCACACGCACTTGGCCCCACTATCATTATCACACTGTCACTGTCACAGCCACACGTTCAACTCCCAGATTTTTCATCCATTTTGACAAATCAAGAGTGCCGTGATAAGTGACTATGTACATCTACACTGCTGAGCAAATAAACTCCAAGAAATATAAACTAAAACGTTAATTTCAAAATCAAAATGTTAACTTTTAAATGTCTTAATCTCACTTACCTCGAAAGCAAGAACATTGGTCTCACAAATTCTACTCAGCAGATAAAATTCGATTCGAATGCATGGACATTTAAACCAGCGCGCACACTATACACGTTTATTGTTGTTTTGCTCGATCAAGTGCGCAATACGCACACACGTGTGTGCATGAAAAGCTACGGTGAAAAGGCAAAAGGCACGCCCTTTTTTCTGGAGAACTTTTCAGTCTTGTAGTCTCAACAACCAAGACCCAATGTTCATAGTATATTTCAATGTTCACCCACATTGACCTTAAAGAAAGGGGTGAAAAGTCGGCAGTCTGTTGATATAGAACTGTGCATAAACCGGAGATTTTTTTTTTCTTGTATTCTAATGAGTGAATGGAGATTCATGAGATTGGTCATTATAGTCATGATAAATGTGGCTTTATGTGACAACTAAACAAAAACCCTGGCGCCACTGGAAGAAAGGGAGGGGAGGGGCGGGGCGGGGCGGGATGGGGCGGGGTGGGGCGGGGTGGGGCGGGGCGGCCGAGATGAGAGAAAGGGTTGACTATATAGTTATTTCTAATGTACAAATGACCATAATGTTTATGATGACTATATTATGTTTATGATGTGATTTACTAGTATTAGAAAGTTAGAAAAGGTGAACATTTCGCATCCATTAAATCGGATGCCGCTATAAATCTAGGGTTAGAAATTAAAAGGGTAGCAGCAAACTATTATAGACTGATTACAGACTATATTCGACCATAACATGATAAGTGAAGTGCTCTATTAAAAGTCTAATCGAAGATGATGGCCCCTTTTTATAAGCTCTGCTTTCCCCGAGATCACCAAACCATCATTGTATTTTGTTAAAACTTTTGTTATAACCCTGTTCTCTGTATGTTTTGATGGTTGAATAAAATAAATGAATGAAATGAATGAATGAATAAAAATTATCCTTACAATAATCTGCAGACTGGACAAGAAAAAAAAAGTTCAATCTTCAATCACCGTGATCATGATCAGGAAACTTACACGTCATGCATCGCACTGCAGATCTTCACTTGTGTCACCCCCGCCCCCCCCCCCCCCCCCCGTGTCAACCACTTGTCTTTTGGATGGAATGAGTGTGTATATGAGTTGTCGTATGTTATTTTTTCCCGAATCGAAATATTGATTGACTGACGAAGAAATAACTCGAAATGATCTTCAGCATGACTATGCGTGGTGATATTCTTTTTCTAACATCCAAAGTATTTCGGCTAAAATGGCAAAACTTACCAAAGAACATATTCAAACAATCAATAAAGTGTTCACAAAAAGTATGACATAATGAGATATGTCATACACGCAACAAAGACAGTCCCTTCATAAATTAATGTTGTAAATCCTTCACTGGAACGTGAACATTTTCTAGTCTACAGGACTATACCCACGCACTCTCAATTTCTCTTGATACCAGCCTGACTGAGAACGATAGAATTTTGCACCCGTTCACAAAAGTTACTTTTGTTTACTCAAGCTTAAATCAATTACCCTCCCGTGTCATAATTATTGCAGCATAGTTAAATTGCGTATGTATTTGTGAGTTATAACCCTTTCTTTATTTTGTGATTTTTCGTTTGTAACCATTGAATTTTGTGGACAATTAATTTTGTGTACATCTTAAAAGGGAGAACTTGTCCTTTTCTGTCCTGAGAGCAGTAGATATCCCGACCAAGTCATGTTTGAAACCAAAGAGAAGACAAAAGATCAAAGGAAGCAAATGCTCATATTGGGAGGTGGGAGTTATCAGTGAACGAAATCATGATACTCCCCCTTCGTCTTTCTTTCCAATCTGTTTACAAGGTTTGTGCACACTCTTAGCGAGGAAAAGTTTTCAGAAAAGAGCAGAAGAAAATAGCCTCACCAGAGAAGATAGACTTCTGTGGGCCGTTGCCAAGGTGTTGCCAAGGAGGATGCCCGCCACAATCACTATCCAGAAAAATAATTCGTGAAGAATTCGTTGATGGCAGTGTGGTGAATATAACGAAATTAATTTCCATAGGTGAATTCTTCACATACTTTTTTTTCTGGATAATGATTGTGGCGCGCATCCTCCTTGGCAACCTCTTGGCAACGGCCCACAGAAATCTATCTTCTCTGTATGGGTACTTGTTTTCCTCCGCTCTTTTCTGGATACGTTATGGGCATTATTTTCTTGCGAAAAGTGTATACAAAACTTGTAAACATGTTGGGGAGAAATATGAAGGGGGAGTATCACGATTCCGTTCACTGATAATCCCCACCTCCCAATATGGTGATTTGTTTCCTTTGGTCTAATTATTATTGTCTTCTCCATTGTTTCAGAAAATGACTGGGTCAGGATATCTACTGCTCTCAGGACAGAAAAGGACAAGTTCTCCCTTTTAAGATATACACAAATGGTCCACAAAATTCAATGGTTATAAACGAAAAATCACAAAATACAGAAAGGCTTATACAACTCAAAAGTGCATACGCAATATGTTGCAATAATATGACACGGGAGGGTATTTCAAGATGACATAAGTGTGTGTGTGTGTGTGTGTGGGTGTGTGTGGGTGTGTGCGTGTGTGCGTGCGGGTGCGTGTGTGTGTGTGTGTGTGTGCGCGCGCGTGTGTGTCTGTGTGTATAGGGGATTTTATTCCAATTTTTCTTCTCTTCTCATTATTTACACTCTATAAGAAAAAATGTGTAATTTTGGAATTTTGCATGCGCCCTAAATGCAACAATAGCAGCACCTTTTGGGGTGCATTGCACCCTACATGAAAACGGTGCAAAGATGCACCATTTTGTACTTGTTTGCACCCGGAAATGCCCATCTGCACCCTTGGAGGTGCATGCACTTTAAAGGGTGCAGAAATTTTTGCATCGAAAAGGGTGCAAATTTGCACCTTCAATCCCTGAAGGGTATAATTTTCTGACCCTTATCATGCTTATTATAAGGGTGCAAAATGTAGCTCACTACACCCTTAACGGTGCATAATGCTTCTTTGGGTTCAAAGTTGTACCCATGCTTAAAGGAGCTCCTGGTGTTGCATTTGAAGGGTGCAAACTTGAATATTTTTTTCTTATAGTGTTTGGATTTGGATTGATTTATATTATTGATACATGTGTTGATGTATTTTGAATGAAATCTCAAATAAAAAAGAAATACTAGAATGGAAAAAGTGTAGAATGCGCACTGGGTGGGCTATCTACAGGTACCATTTCATGAAAATAATTTTGAGCATATTTCTTATCAGACTTTTTCCGGCTGTAAACTTTTGGGGGGATTCACACGGTGCATAACATAGACTTGACCTATAAAGGCCTACATCCACTTTTTTCTTATTGTTTAAAAAATCACCAAACACCAAGTTTACAGAGCAGCATTTTATCAGAAAACATAAGGTCCAGCCATTTGATGATTTTTTTTTTTTTTTTTCATTGCATGTTCCCCTTTGTAATGTTTTTTAAACATCCAATTTAACGACGGGTAAAAGCTTGACCGAAAATTCTAAGTGGAATTAGTTTCGAATTGGACCGCCACTTGATTCTGACCTGAAAATCTAGAATATACAAGCATTTTATGGAAATTCCCTGCTTGAGGAACTGTTTAGCATCGCTTCATTTCTGGAATTCCACTCAAAAGCGGAAACCTCTCCAAAATTCCCACCTCCTCACTCCGCGCGGTCTCGTCTGCGCGTAGAACTTATCAAAAGCTGACGCTCTTCCAGTTTTGGTGCACTATCGAATTATGTTATTCAAAACCAAAAGAATCGGTGGAGATACCTATTATAGTTGAGTGGTACATGGTTTGAGGCACTTGACTGGAGACGCGAGAATCGGGGGTTCGATCCCCGGCACGGCATTTATGCCCTTGAGCTATAGGCATTTAATCTACATTGCTCTTTTTTCATACATTAAATAAATTACTGTGCTATATGCCAAGGTGTGCATGTGTGTTTAAAAAAAAAAAACCTCTTTGTTTTTGTGTATAGGCAGGGGCGGCACCAGGGTATTTCGATGGGGGGGGGGGGGGGAGATGACCAATATGTAAATTTATTCACGTCTTGACTGAAAAAATAAGGGTATTATATAGTTGCATGACTCAGCTCTCTCTTTTCCCATACTCTTCTTTCTTCCTCCTCCTCTTTCAAGTTCTCCTTTGCAAGTCTCCTCTTTTTTTTTCTTCTCTTTTTGATCACTTGAAAAATCATAGGGGGCGGTCGCCCCCCCCCCTTTAGCGCCGCCCTGTGTATCGGCCTATTATATATGTTCATAGAACTATAAGACGTCTTTTCTCTGGTACTGTCGTTCCACTGTCATGCCAAATGGCAATAGATGGAGGAGAGAGAGAGAGGGGGGGGGGGGGGAGCTATACAAGGAATATCATTATAGGGAAAGAATTTCTAAAAGTAAGACAGGGTATTTGACAAAGAAAAATATAGAACAACAAAGAAATAATGATATCTCTTGATTTCCCCCTCTACGTATTTTGTGTCGATTATGACATTCTTCTTCTTCTTCTTCTTTGACCCTTTTCATTCTTCTTCTTCTACTTTCTTTCTTTTTTTCTTGTTCTTCTCCTTCTGCTTTCATACTCTCAGTGAGATTTGTCACAAACCAGTTTGGATTTATTTTCTCTGCTGTAGAGGCAACATTTTTAATATAAGCCTGACGTTATAGGCCTGTACATGCATGCGCTCTTTATCTCTCTCTCTCTCAAAAAAAAAAAAAAAGAGTGAACGCGTTCACTCTTTTAGGGGTGAATTTCAGAAGAGAGTGAATTAAGAGTAAAAATTGTGATTATTCACTCTTTATTCACTCTTTGAGGGGTGACCTCAGGGATCACTCACAATCCTTGAGTGATCCCTGAGGTCACCCCTCAAAGAGTGAATAAAGAGTGAATATCACAATTTTTACTCTTAATTCACCCTTAATTCACTCTAAATGCACTCTCTTGTGAAATTCACCCTAAAAGAGTGAACGCGTTCACTCTTTTTTTTTTTTTTAGAGAGAGAGATAAAACCGCAAACAAAAACAAAAACATGACAACACAAAAGGCCTTAATCTGCTTTCCAAAACTAAAGTTTTCTTTCGATAAATTTGTCATTTTGTAAAATTGCTATTTGAATTTTAAGTTCATTGAATAAATCTAAAACTCAAGGAAATGATTTCAAATTTGACTATACGAATCCATGGAAGCAATCCAGCCCTCCTAAGGGAAAGCAGCATCTAGAAGTGAATACTATAACAGAGAATTGTGCATGCAAGTTCGCAATCTTCTCTAGGAATCCACCGAATCCTTAGGTGTCGTATATAGCCATGACGTAAATCTGCTTATCTCAACGTTTATTCTTCTGTTAAATTGAAAAAAATAATGATTTATAAGGCCTAAAATGATATTTCAAGTTCAACATTGCAAACAAATACCAGCTATAGCGCTTAGGGAAAGGGGTGGCCGTGGAAGGCAAAACACCATACTTGCCAACACTGAAGAATGTAAAAGAGGTAGATTTTTCTTTGTTTCTTTTTTTTCTTTTTCTTTTTTGGTTGTATCGTCGGTACAGTGCGGAGGCAAGGATCTGGAGGGGTATCAGGGGAGTTTTTTTTTTCACGACGGGGAGGGGCGACATCTGAATGAGACGATTTTGCATTATCATGAAGGAAACAATAGCGTTTTAGTGACGCTCTTAATTTATTCAGGATGCGCGGTCACGTGGCGACCAAGAGAGAAAAAACCTTGCATTTTAAAGCACTTTCTATATACAGTTGTTTCTAAGCATCCACTTATTTTCTCTCTGTTTTGTTTTAATGGGGTCAGTATTGCTCGGTGTAACTGTGTTATTATCTTTTATATGTTATAGATTTTTTTTTCTGTTTTCTTTTTTTTTTTTCATGGGGAGGGAGGACCCCTTGAATATTTCCTTGATTATTGCTGACCCTACATTTTTCTTCCAAGCAGGATTAGAATTTTGCATTCTCTATAGTTCATGCAGGCAAAAATAGAATTATGCCTATGCACTAATGTCCTTTGGCAATTGAGACATTAATCTACATTTTGGCACTCTCCACCCAGGTGTAAATGGGTACGGGCAAGAAGGAATTCCTATAGAATCCTGATGTGAGCACTGAAATTGGTAGCCTAGCTGAGCCGGGTTATAATATTCATGATATTGGGAGCGCTAGAGCACCTTGCTTAGTGAATACGTGTGCTGTATTATCCAGAATACCTGGAAATTAACTAATTACCTACTTCATTATATGCGAGGGAGTGTAGCGACCAAGCGGAAGATTTTATTATTGAACAGTCAAACAATGTATTTTAGAGCACTTTAGGAAAGTCTTCACAGTCTGTTGTCTCGATGTGTTGTAGCCTTAACTCATCATTTTCAACACTTTTGTTCCAAATTTGCGTCTGGACAATCCTCTGAAAAAAATCTCTGGGCGAGCCGCCTTTCAGAGCGAGACATCATTTCTTATTTTGAATTGTTTTCTGGCACTGTTTCCTTTAAAACGATTATGTATATCAATTCCATAAATAATTTTGGGTAAACTAAAAGGTACCATTTCCTCATCTCCCTTTTCACTTTTGAAATCTTTGAAAGGTAATATAAGCGACTCTTCCCACCTTTCCAAGAAAAATTAGTTCCAAAGGTATTTATCTCTCCCTATCGATATTTTGGAAACTAATGGGCGTCATGATGTACATTAAATCCTTGCTTTTGAAATGTGATAAAAATGAACTGCTCTCGCTTTTCAGCTTTGAAATCTTCAAAGGTATTGTGACTATTCTCACTTTTCTAATATGTCTAAGACAAAATGAAAACAAAGTTTCCAAAGGCATTTATTTATCCCTTCCGCCTTTAAAAACTATCGATATTTGGAAACTAACATGCATGGGCGTTATGATATACACGTTAAATTCTTGCTTTCGAAATTTGATGACACTGCTCTCGATTTTCAGCTTTGAAATCATGAAAAGGTATTGTAAGTGAATATTCTCGATTTCCAAGAAAACTGAACACAAAGCTTCCAAACATGCCAGGATATTTTTTTCCCTTCTGACTTTAGAAAATACCAATGTTTTGAATCTTGAGGGTCATGATGCACATTAAATTTCTGCTTTTGAAAGGTGACTGATTAGACACTGCTTCTACTTAAACTACTAGAGATAGTTTGGAAAATATTGAGATTTGAAGTTAGATGACTTCATAATATATATATTTGTTTTTATTTCCACCTATAGGTGGAAATAAAAACAAATAATCCTTCAAACTGTGATAAATAATGGATGATGGAGCCAGTAATTAATGAAAAGGCACGAAAATAAACTTTTGGTCCATCAAATTATCAAAATCGGTAGTTTCCACTTAAAAGAGATTTCAAAGTCGGTATATAGGTGCTTAATTCCATGATTAGATGAAATCGTAGAGTTGGCAAGTATGAAACACATAAATCAACAAAATAAATACACTGTTGCTCACAAAGTTTGGAATAAAAATTGTTTACATCAATTAATTAAATGACTTTGACAATGATTTCTTCCTAACAGATTATATTTACACTTTCTCACTCATGCACTATGTGCGAAATTGAATGATCTTTACTTTTGCATGCACTTAATGCGAAATTGGACGGGAAAACCTATATTTGAATTAACAGAGAGAAAATTGAACAGATGATAAAATATGAATACAAAAGTCTATCTGTGTCCAGAAATTTGCGTATGTCGCACGATAGCAGTTTTAATCTGTGAAAAATAGTAAAATTTTACAATCCTAAAACCCGCAATTTGACACTTTTCCGTTTACTTCCTACAAATGAAAATAAAAAGTGAATTTGTTGAAGTACAGTTATTTATGATGTTATATGTCAGATTAGTGCCCACACAGTCGAGTAATTTTGATTCATATTTCAGGAAATTTTGTACCATTTCCTCGGGCCATTTCCTTTCGCTTGCCTCTTGTAAACGTAAGCACTGTGTACTGCTCATATTATCAGACGAGTGCTAGCGAAAAGTGATTATCAATACAAAAGCATATTTCCCTTTGAAAATGGGTAGGTTTGCAGCCAGGCAGAAAACTTTTGTCTACGTATCTGCAAGGAAGATTGAGTTAAGCACATGCCTGACATATTTTTTCCTGGCGGCATCGAACGTCACTTCAAAGCAGTGGCGTTCCGTGGGTCAACGCATTGGGGGGGGGGGGGGCACCGAGCATTGATGTACGCTGAAATTTTTTCGGGGGGGGCAAGACGTGTAAAACTTTCGAAGAAATACGAAAGCGAGGGAGCGAAGCGACCGAGCTGGTCATGGGGGCACTTTGCATGTTTTAAAATTGAAATTGAAGGATCTGGTACACATTTTTTGGTGGATTTTTTGGACAATTTTCAGTAAAAAAAAGTGAAGTATTAAAAATCTCTGGGGTTGGGGGGAACCTCCACCCTGCCCCCCTTCTGCATACAGTTTGGGCGGGTGTGTGTATTTATTTCTATCATGTTGACAATAACGACGGTAATTTTCGAACCAAGGTGTCTTTAGGGACATGAAGCGTTTCAAAATTTTTCAAAAATTATGCATCTTGCTAGATACCACCCTGTTTTTAAATTTTGCGAGAGAGCGAAGCGAGCGAGCCGAAAATTACAACTTTATTTACAATAAAAGACTTGTTACTGTATTATCAAAATACACTATCGGACCACTATTATAAACCTATATGATATTTCAATTAAATATCTAGTCATCTCGCTGCCAATGACTATTTTAGCACGTCCCTGGTCTCTAACCATTACGAGCGAGCGAAGCGAGCGAGGAAGCACACACTAACCCATTCAATAAATTACATTGTGAGTCTATAAAACATCTAAATTATTTATTTGGTCACCTCACTCGCCCAATTTGTTTGCTTTAAAAACATTAAACAATCATGTAACGAGTGAGCGCAGCGAGCGAGGAAAAATATACCCATTTCTTCATTGTAGAAGTGTTATTTTGTCATCGAAATATATCTAAATAATCTATTCGATCCCCTGTATGCTGAATATGAATCCCTTTAGGTACCTCGCTCACCGTCCGAAACCATTCTGTTTTCAAGCGAGCAAACTCAGCGACGCCTCCCACCATATAAAAAGGATTCGTCATCAAAATACACTAGATGTTTTGTGAACCTCCTCACTGCCATAATATCATGATACTCTGATAAATCGCTTCTGAAAATGATTGCCATGCCCCAAATCATCTTGTTTTTAGCTTTTATACTAGCGTGATTAGCAAGCTAGCGAACGAACAGATTGGAATTTTAGTTTTTTGTCTAGGCAATCTACTGAAAGGGCCTTTTAGGTAAACTTCTTGGGGTGAAATCCAGATGTGGTTATATTACTAACATTCTGTGAGTGGAACAATAGCAGCCTATAGGTTGAGAAACAATATTCAAACTGATAAAGCAATTAGCATTGGAATTTTAAGTTACTTAAATGCTAGCGAGCGAAGCGAGGGAGCGCTTCCTGATGTACCATTTTCCTTTTCCTTGTTTTCCCCTTTCTTTTCCCTTTCCTTTCCTTCTCTTTTCTTTTCGCTTTTTTTTTTTTGCCAGCCGATGGGGGGGGGGGGGACGTGCCCCCCGTGCCCCCCCCCCCCCCCGTAGAACGCCACTGCTTCAAAGGGAATGAGTTAGATGTGACTCCAGCTCTTGAAACTCCTTGGGTGTACCAACGCGTTGTAACGCCTCAAAACGCTATTTTTCCTTCTTGTGTTCACCCCGGTGTTCATCCTTTGTTAGTGCCCTTCCCCCCCCAAAAAGTGCCCTTTTCCGCTGATGCCATCCCCACCCCCCCCCCCCCCCCCCCCCCACTGCCTTTGCTCGAAACGTAGTGTAGTACCGTGCAGTATTACCTATGAGTATAACCTTCTTCACTTGTAGTTGGAAACACGCTGAACGTAACGCTATATACGGCGCGGTACCTGTACATTATCTTTCTAAATCTAAACTCTTTAGATAAATACACGTACCAGTAAACTGCATGCAGTGCGCGACTGTGGCTGTCATGTTTTACTTCAAGATGTTTATTTTCATGTTTAATCGTCGACTCATATAGATCTGTAGACAACGATAGCAAGTCAAAGATGGTAAGTAGATCTTGATATATAATTTTGAGTGGTAGAAGACAAACTTCATGTAAATTTTATCATCAGGCTGGCTACCTCCAGCCCCTCCAGCTCTGGCTCTGTGATGGACATAGATGCAATTGGCTTTGCACTGCCGAAAATGCATTGAGTGGATGGGGTGTAGTGCAGTGTCAGTGGCCCGGGTATATGCAGTGCATTGGTGACAGTGCAGAGAGGTGCAGCTGTGCCTGTGGCTAGGCCTAGGCCCTAGGGCTGTCTGGCAAGACTGGCATGGGGAAGAGTTCCTTTTGCGACAGCCACCTAAATTTAGGGATACGACTTGGAATGATATTCTAGAGTCTAGATCTAGGTCTAATCTAGAGGGTGTAGATCTATAGCACCCATTAAAAATCCTATAATATGGTTTATTCCGTCAAAAATTAAAAGCTTACCTGAGCTGCGATACCGTGCATTTCACGTTGACCTCGGTTTATTTACAGTCAGAAAAATAAGAGCAATGCATCCTGGGAGTTAAACTGATCCGGACTTCCGGCTTCCGGCTTATAATCATTAGGAGACCCTTCACTTTCAGCGATCTCTCGCTAGCGCAATTCTCGCTACCCCAAATAGCGCTTTCGCCGAGATCCGGGAAAAATCCCTGTAACGCGCATTGCATTATGGGATAGCTTTTCGGTATTACAACTTCCTGTTCGGAAGCCGCGCGCCGCACGCCGATCGTCGCACATGCATATATCGTCTGCTCGAACTCGCTACATAGCTACACTCTCCTGCCGTCGCAAAGATTTTAATGTTTATTTGAACATTTCGTTGATTGTTTATTAGTATTATTACATAAAATTTATTATAATCTGTACATATTACGCTGATTGGCATCGATTTCAGCGTGGTTGGAAACTAAGTATCGCGAACCTCGCGCGAGCATGACTCTGAACCGGAAGTGGTGATGACGACCCGACGGAGTAAAAATTATCTCGTCTCGCGCATTATGAGATTTTTGTTCCTATTAGGGGTAGCGAGAATTGATAAGGCGTCAGTCTTGAGAAGTGAATGGTCTCATGGTACAGGTTCGAGTCTCGTCAGGTATGGTAAGTCAAGAAAAAAAAGAAAGAGAATAAAAGTCAAGAAAGGTGTGAAACTGAAGAAAACCATTTTTTACTTTAAAAAATTTGGTGGCTGTCGCAAGAGGAACTCTTTCCCTGGCATGGGCTATGGCAGTGCGATTTGAATTTGACAATATTACAATGGACAAAAATGGGCAAACCTGGGTAATCCTGGGTTTTAGGGGCGTAAAATATATGTAGAGTCTATATATTAGCGGCCTCTAACTTCAGCCAAATCATCCCAGCTTACTATGGTCGGCTAGAAGGGCAAATATTCAAATTTGACTGAGCCGTTTTCATCATTTTTGTCTCGCCTGTTTTAGCTGATCACAATGCAAGGCTCAGCTAAAACAGGCGAGACAAAAATGATGAAAACGGCTCAGTCAAATTTGAATATTTGCCCTTTTAGCCGACCATAGTAAGCTGGGATGATTTGGCTGAAGTTAGAGGCCGCTAATATATACATATATTTTACGCCCCTAAAACCCAGGATTACCCAAACCTGGTGGCCAGACCCGACGCTGACACGAAATTTTGGCGAACCCATTCGGTATCCCGGAGGGTAATCCGATTGGAAAGAGTTCCATATGTACCCCCCCCCCCCCCCACCCGCTAAAAAAAAAAAAATGAAGTTCAGAGACACCGTATTTTCCACTGTTTTCTTCTCAACTCTTTGTTTTTTCTTGACTTACCATGCCTGCCGACGTGACTCGAACGCGGGACATCTACCTCTCAAGACCGACGCCTTACCTATCGAGCTAGCGAGAGATCGCTGAAAGTGATGGGTCTCATAATGATTACAAATAAGCCGGAAGTTGTGATTAGTCTCACTCCCAGGATGCATTGCTCTCATTTTTCTGACTAAATAAATCGATGTCTATGTGAAATGCACAGTTTACGGGTAAGCTCTTAATTCTGACAGAATAAACCCATATTTCTTAATTTATAGCATTTTCCCATGCTCAGTATTTGATATTATGATTAGATCTAGACCTATCATTCCAAGTCATATTCTTATATTTTTTTTCAATTTTTGCGAGGGGTACATATGGAACTCTTGCCATTAATCGGCATTTGCATACAAATGATATTGATACATCGACTTTTGCGAGAGGTCGAACTTCGGGTTGACCCTTGGCGGAGAGAACGAAATTTCCGAGTGCAAATGAAGCAATATATCATCGTTTTTTGGTAAGTTCTAAGTTGTCAAAATAAATATGAGAAGTGAAAAAATATCAATCAAACATTCAGTTTAAAGGTAATGTCACTTTTGTAACAACAAACCCGGAGTATATCCTAACGTTAGGGGCTTAACCGCGCGTGCGTGCCATTCATACAGTGCATGCCATGGATCAGCAGAGACAGCTGAAACTTGAGCATGTCGAGGACGAGGTATGTGACAAGTCCATAATGGAGTTCAAAATGACTTTAAAATATGTTTTAATCAGTTAATTATGTTACATTTTCCTCTTGGCATGATGGCTTTCAGATTTTTGGTTATTTGATGAAAATCATTTTGATTTTGGCCAGAAATGTCAAACTTACAAATGTTTCACTGCTGAATCTTGTGTAGATCTTCCCCGCCGCTGCTGCCGCTGGGCTACATACTTGTACATTTGCTTGCACACCGACATGAATGATTACAGCGCGCGGTCCGGCCCCTGTTCTCCAGGTTTGCCGATAAATGTAAACAAAGCAAATTTTCAAGTCGATATCATTGCCTGTACCTGTACTCATGCATGCCTGTGCCAAATTTGGTATGGCAAAATGAAGAATGGGGTCCTGGGGCTGGGCTGAAGCTATGCATGTGTACATGTAAATAATGCAAATTTGGATTTTTCTTGATACTTGAGAAAGACTCGAGAGGCTGACTCACAGGGGGATAGTATGGTGAGCTGTGCAAATTTATAGGGATGCTGCCCTCTATAGTTTAGCATAGAAAACATTACAGTAATCAGCAAATTCTTGGAAAATATTTACTTTTAAATTACACCCTAGGATGATAAAATATCCTGTTTCCATGCTTTTCCTTCCATTGGATCTATTAATGTATCTCGATCATGCTAATTTTCAAAAAAAATTCTTTGATCACTGCTGTTGTTGTCTAATATGTTGAACTGGGTTTTTACAGATGTGTATCAACAATCAGATATGATTATTTACTTCAGGAAAAAAATGGATTATTTTTATTCCGGGGCTACTTTTTGAGCCCACCCACCCGAATTTTCTACATTGTATTACAGTTTACACTGGACCCTATGAGAATTTCAGGGGCTTTTTTTTTAGTTTTCCAGGGCTCTTTTTGGCGTTTCGGGGGCGAATTTGCCCCGAGCCCTCGTGTATTTTTCTCCCTGATTTACATGTACATCTGGGACCGGCCTTTTACGTCACCATCCGAAAGAAGTGACTCAAACTAGAACCTGGGTCCGCTGAATCAGTTTACATGTATGATTTCCATTGGGACTGTTGGCTGGATTACAGATGCACGCCACAATGCCCAGCTGTTTTTGCTCCTCTGTCCAACTTACATGTACATGTGACAGAGAACACTACTTCCCTATTGTCAGCAACATCCACTTATCCACCGTGCACCTACATACATGTAGGTGCACGGTTATCTGATAACCTGGCATTTGTGTAAGTGAGGCTGACAGAATTATTGATGTGAATTTGCATTCTTTTTGGTAAGCTTCAATTGAATTTATTTTCTCATTGCCCAGTCACATCGGAAGTTCGGCGCTCGTTGTATTTCACGTATTTGTAGGGTGCATAGCTTTACTCCCCGTAGGACCTGTGTAGTAGATTTGCTCTTTGTTTTCACAGGCGAAAAAGCCTTCATAATCTTATTCTATGCATTATACAAATTGATTATGTTTTTTCTCTTGAAATTTCATTAATTTTTGTGGAGGTATTTAATGAAAGGCCCTGGAAAGGTTCTTTTGTGTCTCTGGACTTTTTAAAGACAAAAACAATTTAACAAAAAACACACATCCGTTGATGGCTGAAGTCAAGTTTACCAATTCTTTTCGGTAAACTCTACCAAGTAGCATACGTTGCTGCAGGTGCCAAGAATGGGTAAACTCTATGGCCGGAATTCACAACAGTGGTTTATTTTAGTCCATGGTTTAAACCTGGTTTAAACCTGGTACTAAATCTCACGAGCGATTCACAAAAGAGGTTTAAATTAAACCATGGGTTAAATACGTCATGATACGTCATCATTTTTAGTCTGCCCAGAGGGGTGGTTTATCCATGGTTTATCTGTGGTCTAAATTTCTGCGCATGCGCATTCGCTACTGTATTTGCAAATTTTTTTCAACTTGACAAAAATTTGACAAAATTAACACAAGCAACCATAAATTTTTATGTGTCAGAAATGCCGTCAACAGTCAAAAGTCGTAAGTACTTGACATATTTCAGATCATGAATATTATTGCTATCGTATTTGTGTTATTAAATGATCCTTCGTTTGTTTGAATGCAACTGCAATGACAATCTCGGGAATTTTTTTGCAGAGCTGTAATTCTATCGCAAGAGTTGATTGAGCGTAGTCCCATTCGTGCATTTATGTGTCCGATGATCGCCGGTACTTTCTCGCGTATGTGGACGGGGCCCAAACTTACACCTGAGACGTGAGAGTGAGACTGTTTCTACAAATTTGGGCATTGACCAAAGCAAGAATTAGCAAGATGTAATTTTCTTCAATTTTCTACGTTTCCTGAGTCAGGAAGTGTTCAGCTATTAATACTAGTCTAGATTTTCGATTTACCAGGCTCAAATTTTGTGTCAGATTCAACTTTCATTGACCGGGGGGGGGGGGGGGGGCACTCAAATTTTGGGGGATGTGGGTGTGCCTCTGCCAGTCTCAAAACAGGGGGCTTAGGAGCTAAATGGCTACCTGAGGAAACCCATTTTTTAGGGTCTAGGGAGCTAACAGTCATGACAGTTAAAGAGCTCATGGCATGGGCAAAGCTAATTTGGAGGGTCTCACTCTCAGCTTCCGAGAGTGAGAGTCTGGTAAATCGAAAATCTAGACTCTAGTCTAGACTAGTATTAAGAGCTTAACATTTCCTGACTCAGGAAACGTAGAAAATTGCCATCTTGGCCCTTGCCGATACTAGGCCCCGCTAGGAGGCTTATATGGAGCGAGCGTTCCCAGGCCGGGCGTGTGCTTCCCTGGCAGTGGGCTGTACTGTGCGCATTGTTTTCGCATAATAGATCTAGCATGTCTAGGGAGTGAGTCGGAAGCGAGGAGCTGAGCTGAGCTTGCCGCTAGGCCCGGCTCATAAACTAGGGAGCGAGCGTTCCCGGGCAGTGGGCTGTTCGGATTGTTCTCGCATTTCTTGGGAGCAAGCCGGACGCAAATCGAGGTGCGGTTGGTTAAAATCGCATATCATGACGACATGAGAGCCACCTGAGAAGGTTGAAAATGGGGGTCGTCACAGCGGCACCCCCCCCCCCCCCCCCCCCTCCCCGGGATTGAGACATGCAAGAGTCAGAGACTGAGCCTCACTCTGACTCTGAGTTCACTGACCTCGCCTCGTGAGGTAACTGTTAGACTGATAATTCTGTCTCAAAATTTCGTCAGGCTCTTATTCTGGTAGGGTTGGCTCTCAAAAAATTTTGTCTCAAAATTTCCTTATTTTAGAGACAGAAGTGCCTAAAGACAGTACCATCGCCTGAGAAGCCACTGAAAAACGACCTAACGTTAGGCTAACGCTAAATTCATCGTTCATACATTAAAATTTATGTCTAAAAACCCAGATCAGTGCCATGGAGAGATCTGACTTTCAAAATCATCTTTAGCTTACCAATTTCATGAGCTGTTAACTCTCCATTTTCAGGTAAATCGAGGGTCCTCTCGATTGAAAATCTTGCAGCCAGCCTCTCGCTGTTCGCCTCGCTGTTCGGAGATCAGCGAATTCGAGCTCCAGTGGCAGTGTAGCTCGCAATTCAGCCATATTGAAACCAGTACGAAACAACAACAACATCATTCGTTTGGGCATATAACAGTACGTATGAACGATGATGTCGTTATTTCGTAGCGGTTTGAATATGGTTTAAATGGAGCTCGACTTTGCTGATCTCCAAAAAGCAGAGGTGAACAGAAAGAGGGATTGGCCATGGAGACTAAATCCAAACCGAAATAATCTGTCTGTAGGCTATTTAGCCTCTAGTTTGTGTAGGGTCCGCTGTAGACATAACTACTTAGAAGCCTGTAGTACAAGCAGTTAGGGTGTAATTGACCGTCAGTGCACTAACGGACCGAAAAATTTATATAAATTCCATTTTTTTTTTTTTTTGTAGACTTGGAACATAGGTGTAGCCTATATTACTATAGGATGAATTTATCTTATAATTTTTATGATTTCATTCTTCCTGATAGGCCATTTCCAGCAAACTTCATCTGGATCTATCCTGCCGATGTTGTATTCTTGCACACTTGGTTCAAACTACCCACTTTTGCAGTAAACGCAGTTCAGCAAAGTGTAAGACTCTACATGTACCTTCTGAAATGGCGTTTCTTCGCCGCATTCACAGAGTTAAAGAGAGGTGAGGTCTAGGGTCTATTCTATGTTCTTATGCAGCGTTCAATAAGAATCTTGACCCTACCCTGTCCAAGGGTCGTCAAGCATTCGCCGTCAACTCAACGTCGAATCTTTACCAAAAATTGAGGCTGGATGAATTTTTACTGCATTTTATTGGGGGGGGGGGGGGGCAGGTGCAGTAAATCTGCAATGTAATTTTTAGTGGGGCATGGTGAATCTTTAGCGAAACATGAATGTGGTGAATCTCGTACCAATAGATTACACCAAACGGTGAATCTTCACCAAATCTTTTTAAAATGAATAGGAATGGTGGGCGAATCTTGACTATGGAACTTCGAGACAAAGGTTAATAAAGGTGAAGTCTTGGACAGCCACAGGGTAGGATCAAGATTCCTATTGACCGCTGCATTAGTGTCAGTATGATTTGTTGCTGTGATTTTTACAGGAATTAATCAGTGGGCGGCTAGGATTTCATTTCAGGGGGAGGGGGGGGGGGGAAGATGGTAAGGATGAGCATGTGAAGCATGCAAATTACGTACCGCGTGTGCTTCACGTGTGCTGGGGGGTAGGGTAAAAAGTCTGACCTCTCTTTGGCATTATTTCCTTTCTGCACCCTCTCTTTCCATTTTTTAAAACCTTGCCTTTCTCGCGCTCACATTTTTCTTCCTTTTCTTTCTCTTTTATTCTTTTTTTTTCTTCATGGTAGGGTTTGGGGGGACAATCGCCCCCACCCCCCTCCCCCCCCCCCACTACCCACCTGATATGGCTTGAGACTGTATGGAGCCTCGATGATCAACTTGCTGACTGTTGCTCAGCATTAGGCCTTGTAAACTGTTGTTATGCCAATTTTTTTTTTTGGGGGGGGGGGGGGCTCTCTGTATGTATCTGCTTTCAGCAATCACTTTTTTTTAATGTTGTTCCCTTGCTCATCTCAATTTTTATTTCTTGTTATCTCCCAATAGCCAACAAATGCAAGTTTGAATAAACTTAACGAGAATAACTTCATTGCTGCAAAAAATGGCAAATATGGAGATTCACTATATTCCCTTTAAAATGAAATGTCCTTTCAGTTTTGAAGTGCTGCAGTTAAAGTTTTGGAATGTTATTCTTAAGGAACAGAACAATGCATACCGGTATATGTTTCATAATGAAAAGCATTATGGTACTGGTAGATTATCTGTTTTCATTCAGTATCACATAATTATTTCGTGTAATTTTAACTCCTATTTATATACAGAGACCTGTCGGACCTGAGCGACACCTCATAGACTGACGAAATCTTTTTCAATTGTATGAGGATGAAGCTTTTTGACTCAGGCATTGCTTCTTGAAGGAGACTGCACTCTACTTCATCAACATGCTTGAAGGGGATTTGAGAAGGAACAAGAACGGAATGATCCGCTTCCTGTGCTGGTGCAAGTTATGACAGCTCTACGTTTTTATGTGTTGGTGAGTGTTTATTTTTTACCTGAAATGAAGTGCATGTATGTATTTATTTTTCATTATTGTAAATAGAGAAATAATTTAGGCCTCAAGGTCAACGGTCAGTTTGTACATAGAAATGATTCTTTGTGGCGATAAGTCAACAGCCACTTGACAGATCAACTTCAAACTTGGCTGATGTATGCATATGGGAGAAAAAATGCTCTGATTAGATTTTGGGATTTCAATGTCATTATTCCAAGATCAGAGTTAATTCTATAGATGGAAATGGTTCGTTCTCGAGAACCCTTTTGAAGTTCAAATTCGAACTTGATTCATGTATGCATATGACAATGGTCTGAATAGGTTTGGGGTCACAAGGTCAAAGATCAAGGTCAAAGATATATCATGGGATACCTGAAAGTAAAGAAAAATCATTGTGAATGTGCCATACATTTCGGATCTGACGAGGGTGGAGGCATAAATTCTGGCCGCGCACTGCTGAAGATTCATATTTTTTCATAAGGAAATAATTTCCAACCAAATTTCTGTTAATACAATTTCATGTCAAATTGCAGGCTCATTCCAGAGGATGCATGATGACGAGGCATCATTATCACAGTCATCTGTTTTTGCAGAGTTATCAAAGAGGTTTCCGAAGCTATCACAAGAAGGAAAAGGGCATTTATGAGTTTTCCAACTACGAGAGAGGAAGTTGAACTACCAAAGAGCAATTCTGCGAGTACTGCAGATTTCCTGAAGTCTTAGGTGCTCATGTCTACATCAGGAGTCCTGGTGGGGAACAAGCCCAGTACTTCCTAAAACAGGAAGAATAAATATTCCGTCAATGTACAGGTTCGACTGATTTTATTGTGTATGCATTACTGATTTAAGCCAGGAATGGTATGTAAGGGACTAAGAAATTCATCCACGTTGTGCTGCACTCCATCCAAGTGAGGTAAATGGGTACCTGGTTGGAATTTATTTCCTTGAAATGCAGAGCGTGTAACAGCTGCTTGGCTAGAGCCATGGTAATAGTGCTACACTATTGTAGAGGGCTTAGGGACTTCGGATGAAGAAAGTGTTAGGTGCTATATAAGCATGTACCATCATTATTATGATGAGATAGTCCTCATGCACCCATTATTGCCAAACTTGGATGGTGTGTATGTGAGTTAGCGGAATATTCCTGTTTTATTTGAGCGAAAGTCAGTCTAAGATGTCAAAGGCAGGTTGAGATCATTATACACATGTAATTCTAGCATCTGCATGTTAACATGAAGCATCTCTTCCAACCCTATACCATACAGAAATATGATATTTCAATAGGGGCACATGAATTGTGCATGGTGTAAGTAGCTTGCTTATTATTTTTAGTGGTATCCAATTTTTCTGCAGAAAGTAATATTGAAAATTAGATTAATTCTATATGATTTGCTGTTCTGTAATTTCCGTGAATGACTGAAGATAAATTAATATAATCCCTGTGACCATTTTTTATAATTAGTACTGTTGATCCATTATTGGTGCATGTAATTCACAATAGTGGATAAAAATAAATTATGCTGTAGTGAATTTAATTAGTTTGGTTCAGCATGAATTAGATTGATTCTGTTGTCCCATTCATGGATTTGAAACAATTTAATCTCACATTCATTGAAAACAAATAACAGTCTGTTCTGGTAAATAACCATGGAGCTTATCAATTTATTTGATAACATGAATTCAAAATAAAGCATACAGTGTACTATACTTCCCATTTTGCTTTTGTAGCTGATTGAATGAGACAGACATCATGATAGATAGATTTTTTTTTCATTTTCCTGTTGATATCGGTACAGTTAGGAATGAAATTGCAATGAGACTTGATTATTTCAAAATGAAAATAGGTTGTAAGAACAGCTTGGAGAATGATTTAAGAGTTTGTTTTTGTTTTTCTTTTTATTTACATACTTATTGTTTTCCCCTCTGCTTCTTTCATTGTTTTCCATGTAACCTGTAGGTATTCACACATTGATCCTCCAGATCCAGACCATGCCAATGCAATTGTTACAAGATGTTCAGCAAGCAAACCAAAGAGGAAGAGAACCCAGCAGACTGGCAATATCAGCGTAGTTATGATGTACTTTTTTGAGATGTAATTGAGAAGAGGATAATTGGAACCAAAAACTTTTAGTATGACTATATTAACAGAGATGTTTTAAGTATGTAAGAAATGTAGAGGGATTGGAAGCTTCTTCCTCACTTGCAGGCAATTTTTACATATAATTCTTGTGCAAAGTCAATATAACACTCAATCAGCAGTGTTTATTATTATTATCATTTTTTTTTTTTTTATTGTAAGGCTGCAGCCAAACTGAAGGCATGGTAAAGTATACTGGATCTTTGTCAAATTATTACCAATAACATGTAAATATTGTGAACATGTGTAATTGGAAAGCAAATAAAACACATAATTACAACAACAACAACAAAAAGAGAGCAGTGCATTTCTACTATCTGCAGCATTGGCTATGTGATTATGATTATAGAATAGCTTTGCTTATTGCATGCAACTCACATTACAACTTTTTCTAAATATTCTATGGATAGATTTTGTACATAGCATTTTTAATTCAATTTTTTATATCAGTTTTTAATGAGTAAGCTTAATTTATCTACTATTTATTGGTATAACTCTCATCATTATGTACTATATTTTATGTATGAAAGTTTTATCGTGCAGGTGTGGGGGCACATGCCTCTGGGCAACAGTGCTGTACTTCACTTTTGTGCACCCTGAACCACTTGCTGCTCCCTAATCTTTTTTACATGTTCTTTCATTCTTATTATGTATTTATCTGCTGCTATTGATGTACTGTACCTGTGCTTTTGTTTTTAGTCTAGTCAAATGAATAATGATGATGATAATAATAGTAATAGTAATAATAATGATAATGATAATAATGAGAATGATAATGATAATGATAATAATGATAATAATGAGAATGATAATGATAATGATAATAATGATAATAATGATAATGATTATGATAATAATGTCAAAGCAGGAGAGTGTTTTATTCTCTTATATTTGAATGTACACATGCAATTAAGTTAATATACTAGTGTGTGCTGCATTTAATGCTTTACCTTTGTTTTTAACATATTTTTTAAAGTTTGGCAAGTGAAAAGTGAAAGATTGGGGTATATATATATATATATATATATATACAGGACATTTTCTACTTTAGATTATGCTGTTATACACCTATTTATAAAGAAATTGGTAGTAAAAGTTCAGTGATGATATACATGTTACATTTTCTATTCAATTGTCATACATAGTATGTATTTTAGAAAGTTGGACGGTTGATAAATTCAGCACCATTGTCATGCATAATGAATTTTCTTCTTAGTTTAGCAAGTGAAAGATCAGTGATTCATATTTTCAATTTTCATGAAGTGATTGTGATCCATTGTAGAAATCATTGAGTGTGCTTTGGCTAGTAAAAATGATTGAGTACTAGATACATGTAAATAAATTGAAAAAAAAATACAGAGAAAGGAATTTCATGGTCAGAAAAATATCAACCAGAAATTTGTAACAGATACAGACCCAAAAGAGATTTTTCATTCTTGTTTTGTTTTTTAATGTTTTTTCAAATTAAAAAAAAATCTCTATTTCCTTTTCTTATTATTTTATTCATTATTTTTTAAGGGAGTGGGAGGCAATTCTAACGTGTAATGTATATACTGTTAATCGCATTTCGTTACGTTTTGTTTTGATATGGATGAAATACATGTACAACAAATGCTAGAATGATATGAATGAATGATTTATTTACTTCTAACAATGCCATCATTACATTATAGATATAGCAGATGCAAGAAAAAAAAACTGGTGGTGTGTAAGCAAAATGTAGTATGTACTTGCCTAATAGTTTGAAGATGTCTGGTTGAAAATTCTAAATTTTACAGAAATGTGTTCCTGTGCATGGTTGTATGCAGCGGGGGGGGGGGGGGGGGGGGGGGGGGGGGGGGGGGAGGGGCAGGGGGGTTGGCATTCGCCCCCTGAAATTTTGAAAATTTGCATTTGTTTACTGAAAATTCTCACCAAATCCGCAAAAAGTGTGCACCAAATCTATTATAAAAATGCAAAAGTGCTCTCATGACCAGCTTGGTCACTTCGCTCTCTCGCTTTTGAGCTTCTTCGAAAATTTTTACGCATTTTACCCCCCCCCCCCCCCCCCCGGAAAAAATGTCTGCGTACGGCCATGTTTCTGTGGTGTATGATTGTGCATGTGCAAATGTGTTCTTTCTGGAAGTGTCTTGAAATGATGATGTGGTCAAGCTTTGATAAGCTGCTTGTTGAAATGGATGAGTTGGGTGACTTTCTGGAACAGATCAAGTACAGAATATTTTTTTGAAATGAGACATTAAATTCTCATTTTCTAATTTTAGGCAATGACAGCTATTTGAAAACCTTGATAGTGCCCCACAAGAAATATATCACAAAATGCAAATACACAAAATTAAAAGATCCCATTCTCAAATGAAATATCAGAGATACATGACAAATCAGGGGTGGCGCCAGGGTTTTTTTTTTTTTTTTTTTTTGGGGGGGGGGGGTGGTGCATAGGGAATAAATTGACATTTCAAATGGAAGAAAATAATTACACAGTTACTTGACCTAACCCTCTCTTTCCCAAACTACTCTTCTTTCTCTTTTATTTTCTTCTCTCTTTCTTTTTCTTTGGCCACTTAAAAAAAATATCAAAAGTTAAGCTGTGACCCCCTGCTCCCAGTCCCGTAGCGTACGTACGATCGACCGTACGCACGCTGATGATCGCGAGTTATGTGCTCCTGATAGGCGCCTAGGTATAGGCTAGGCTAGCACTAGCGCATGCATAGCCTAGCCTAGCTAACGTTAGATCCTAGATCGGTACGCGGTCTAAGTATCGAAAGGCCAGGCCAGGGCTTCACTCGCTGTAAAGTGTTGCTATATTTCTCGTCTTTGAGCAGGATTAGTCAAAATGAACATCGGGATTCTGTTTGGCACATTTTCAAGGTAATTTTGATTTTTAATTTTTAATGCCCCTGACCACGTTAACGAAACTCGAAAACTAATAAGCCGTTTTCGAGTGGTCGTCCCACGGCCTACTGGGGCATAAATCCTTTAGTACGAGGAGTATAACGCTGCGGAACAGTTGGTGGTGGTCCTCCTCCTGTTTTTCCACTTCCACTTCCAATTCTTGGAGTAGCATGAATATTGCTTTTTAGCATTTATGCCACCCTCTTCCACCGCTCTTTCATCTGCTGTAACGACCACTTTCCCAAATTTTCCTCGGAGTTCCCCTGGCACTGTACGTCCTCCCATGATTTGTTTTTTGCAAAATTTGTATCAATATCTGTCTTCGTGCAAAGTAGGATTTCCCTTCTATCGCTGATCAACTGCAAAAGTTCATTTCGCTCGCATAACTGCCAATTTTTCCCCCTTTCTCATCCTGTACCCTGCTGACTGCTGCCAGCCTTCTCCGCCATCTTGACAGTAGCAGACAGCTACTGTCATGTCAAGATGCAGTAGCAGACAGCTACTGCTCTACTGCGCATGCTCAGTCCATGGTTTAAACCAGGTTTAAACCATGTATCAAATTTAGTACGGTGTTTAGACCATGGCCAGGTTTAAACCTGGTTTAAACCTGGTTTAAACCATGGACTAAATAGCACATCGTTTGTGAATCAGAAATGGATTTAAACCATGGGGAGGTTTAAACTATGGACTAAAAAAACCATGAGGGGGTTTAAACCTGGTACTAAATTAAACCTCTTTTGTGAATTCCGGCCTATAAGGCCCAGGCCTCAGGGTGGAAAACAGTACATGTACAGTGCATGATTACGTACAGGGTCACCTTGTTTAGATAAAACTAAATAAAGGAATAAATAAGTTTTAAGAATATTTTTCTATGAAGAGTTTCCACTGAAGCTTGTTGTAGATCACAGTAGATCACAAGACATGTTTTAGTTCAAGAATACAGGTGAATAGAGGTACAGGCATGATTCTCACAAGTACATAACACCCATGGTTCCAATACCATGCGTAAAGGGTTTCAGACAAGGAAGAACCATGTGTGAAATTGCTGCACTATGTGTGGCAAGAAGGGTAAAAAATATTGGAGTATATATTCCTAACATTAATGATAAATGCCACAGATTGTTTTGTTTTTTGGCAATGTATTTGTGCTATTATGCCATTAGCAGACAACTCCTCACCAAGATGCATTTTTCATCCTTTTGCTATACATTGTAGCATATACTGCCGCCACACCTAACTTTATGCGTTATTCCTTAACACTTCCGAAACTTCCGCGTTTTGCACAGAGGGGGAACTGTGGGTGGATTACTTTCTAGTGAGAACCCTGGGTACAGGTTAAGTGTCTTTGTCACTTACACTATGCGTTATAAATTGTTGATTCACAAAATTCACAGTTACATGAAGGTCCTGAACTGTTTACCTGAACTGCTTATTCTGAAAGTCCTTGTTGGCACGATGGTTTAACCATTTCTTTTTTATTTCTTTCTTTGTAAATACATACAGGAATTTCTAAGGATCACCATGTTCATGTAACAGAGTGTCATCACAATGATCCGGGATATCATGAAGATCTTGCACCACCATGTGCTCTCCAAGCGCCGCGTCTTGGTTGCAGCCTTGGTTATAGCTGCCTTCCTGCTCCTCCTGTCAACGGACCAGATCTCAGATAAAGAAAAGATGCGAAAACTCCTATGCACGCTCTACGGGGATGAACGAAAGGTGGTGTATGAAAACAATGTCAATGATCTTCAGGCCAGTGTAGATAGGATCAATGATGAGATTACTTTGCTGTCTGCGGAACATACTGGTTCGTTTGAACAGCGCCTCCCACAGGCCATTGTAATGGGCGTGAGAAAGTGTGGCACGAGGGCGCTTCTCGAGATGCTAAGGCTGCATCCGAGCATTGCTGCAGCTAAGCCTGAACTGCACTTCTTTGATGATCATTACGAGAAGGGCCTGTCATGGTACAGGAAGCAGATGCCATTTTCCTATGCAGATCAAATTACCATGGAGAAAACGCCAGCATACTTTATAACCAGCGAAGCTCCAGATAGAATCTACCGCATGAATAGCTCCATCAAACTTTTAGCCATAGTACGTGATCCAACAGTAAGGACTATATCAGACTACACGCAGATCATGAGCCATACATCAAATAAGGATCGCAACTTCCCTAAATTTGAAGACAAGGTCCTTGTGAATGGTGAAATTGACACTAGCTACCAAGCCATCAAAACCAGTATTTATGCCAATTACGTGAAAAGTTGGTACGATTACTTCCCCACCTCGCAAATCATGTTTGTGGATGGTGCCAAGCTGATTGTCGACCCGCTCCCGGAGATGAAGCGGGTGGAACAGTTTCTAGGTCTTCGCGACTATTTCAATGGGAAAGAGTTTGTGTACAACGAAACCAAGGGATTTTATTGCCTGAAAAAGAAGAAATTAAGATGTCTGGGAAGTTCGAAGGGACAATCTCACCCTGAAGTGGATCCTAAAGTACTCCGCAAACTTCAGAGATTTTTTCGCCCTTACAATGAGAAGTTTTTCGAACTCATTGGTAGGAAGTTTGATTGGGAATGAATGGGAAGATTCGAATTTTGTAGTTTCAGGTATTTGGGTCTTACT
The DNA here is from genome assembly GCA_029962745.1 of Echinometra lucunter. NCBI lineage: Eukaryota > Metazoa > Echinodermata > Echinoidea > Camarodonta > Echinometridae > Echinometra > Echinometra lucunter. The sequence continues at coordinate 21,284,184 of CM057164.1, forward strand.
ACTGTACATGGTCATATAAAACCACCATTCTTCGAGATGTTGCTCTTAAAATCAGCAATGTACTTTTGTCTTTATTCAAGAGGTTACAGTTTATTAATATTTTTTTTTATCTCATCGGTAGGAAGTTCGATTGGGAATGAATGGGAAGATTCAAATTTTGTAGTTTCAGGTAATCGGGTCTTATTACTGTACATGGTCATATAAAACCACCATTCTTCGAGATGTTGCTCTTAAAATCAACAATGTACTTTTATCTTTATTCAAGAGGTTACAGTTTATTAATTTTTTTTTTTTATCTCATCGGTAGCACGTTTGATTGGGAATAAATTGGAAGATTCATATTTTGTAGTTTCAGGTATTAGGGTCTATATTACATGGTCATATGAAACTGCATGTATCATTCTTTGAGATGTTGCTTTGAAAAGCAACAATGTACTTTTGTCTTCTTTCAAGAGGTTTTGGTTTATTAATATTTACATGTAACTTTATGCAATTTTTTTTTTTTTTTTTTTTTGGGGGGGGAAGGGCAGTTGTCAGCCTCGTGTATGTGTACCCAAAAAAACATTTTGCATTTTTGATGCGTAATAAACTCAAAGGCCCGAATTCATGAAAGAGTTAAACTTAAAGCATGGTTTAACCCATAGCAGTACAGAGCTTTCTTGAGGTCTGAATTAATCATCTTCAATCCTCAAATTGGCAATACAAATTATTTTTTTCCACGTTTACATAGCTTGAAAAAAAATAAATATGGATATAACATAAACCAAAATGACATATAATTGTAAAATTGAATCAGAAATTGCCAATTTGAACACAGAAATAGTGATTATATATTATTCACTGCATTGCCAATTTAAATAGTTTAATGATTAGTTACACTTAAACAGCTCTAATTCGAGAATACCACACCATACAGCGATGGGAATGGGCTCAAATTTGTCAGTGCATTTTTCTCTTTCTGCTCATGGATGATATGTACTGCCCAACATTCTGGACCAACAGATACTGCAAAAACGTCTCCTAAAGGTGACACTGTATCTCTATGGGTTAAAACGCTATGAGTACATGTAATAGTACTGTATGTTCTCTTGTCCAGTTGAATGTGCTTACATACATGTACATGTGTATTTTTACACTGAATTTTATAATAGTCTGTGACTCTGGTTTAAAACATGGTTTAGAACTGTAGAACATCAAATCAAAATTAACATCTTTTGTGAATTCCTGCCTAAAGTTACAACACCAAAATTAAGTTCAAGCAACTTTGTAGAACACTTTGTAGAATCAGTAATTCTGAAAGGGATTTTTTGTAATCTCAGTTTTCAGTTTTTTACATTTCAAGTTAAAATCTGTGATTCAGTAATTGCTTAACATTAACACCGCTGTGCATTGCAGCTGCATTGCCTGAACACCTTTCATTATCCAGAAGTATTAAGTATTGGAAATAATGAAACTGAGTAGCAAAAGATTTTAGGGAGTATCTAATGCTTTTCATTTGATGATATTGCTAATGTTCTGGTTTAGTTACTGCTACACTTAGATTTCCTGGCCTTGATTTAAAAAAAAAAGACTGAAAAACTAAGTTGTACCGTGTATTTTGCAAGGATTACATGTACAATGTACATATACAGGAGAAATGAAAATTCATTCCAAACAAATATGAAGTGTTGAAATTACATCTTGGGCAGATTTCGATTTGATAGTTATCAATCAAAAGTGTCTTTTTTTTATTTTTTTATTTTTTGTGCAAACGTCTGCACGTGTGCACTTGCTCGTGCATTTTCTCGATTTAGATTATACATGCAGCATTAGAGTCTTTAGACATGGGATAGGAATAAATGTAATGGATGAAATTCTTGCATATTTCAAATATGTGCATGTCATTGTCATGTCAGTGTGTATGTACATGTATATATGTTGCTCTAGACCTACATGTACATGTACATTAACATATACAATATGTACATGTGGGTCTACATGTACATGTAACATTTGGACATTGTTGCCTGCAGGATTGGACTTTAATGTGAAAAAAAAGATTGCTTATTATAAATTATTACATTGTATCAGGGAGTATTACTATTGGAAGTTGGCTGTTAGGGCTTGCTTGTTTCTGAGCCAAACTGGAGTTGGTTGAAGTCTTCTGTACTTCTAAATTCTTACCCCACCCCCAGTGCCCATTTCAACTCTTCGATTATATATATTGTATTAACTGTATCTGCACATGCACAGCTCTTCTGTAGAAATCCAGGGGCAAAATTATTGAAGGCAGCCCCTGTGTTCTGTTTTTGTTGTTGTTGCTGTTGTTGTTTTAGTTCTGTTTTATATGTTGCATTCGCCCCTCTCCCTATTTGCTGTTACATATACAAAGCAGTTATTACTCTTTCAAAATATGTGGGATTATATTCAATTTTCATACGGGACTCCATTGGATTAATGGCTGTACACTGATACTGGTACTGTACATTGACTGCATAATTCATATCAGTTAGGTATGAGTTTAGGACTCTGCATCCAAAGTTAATCAGCGAGGGCAGTGTAACATAAAAAATACAATCAATCTTACAATTGATATCAGTCGTAAGTCTATGGCAAACCGTGTACTAAAGAGCTACAATTGATTGGAAGATTGATTGTATCTCTCTATGTTACGCCCCCCCCCCCCCCCCCCCCCCCCCCCCCCCCCCCCAGACCTCACAATATGGACCCTCTGCCATGTTTGGGATACTGTTGAGCCCTGATTGTATACATGATTGCCAAAAATCTAAAGATGCAGTGAATTTAACTTACACACTGCAGAAAGGATTTTATAGATTTACCTCTTGAGTGAACAGTAATTGAAAGAAAAGTCTTGGGTTGTTCCAAAAGGAAAGCTGCTTTTTTAAAAGGAGAATGCAACCCAGGCATCAGTGTGCTTTTAGTGAATAGAGATGAACAAGAAAGATAAACAGTGAAAGTTTGAGCAGAATCATACAATCTGTTCAAGAGTTATGAATTTTGAAATTTTAAGTAAATCCCTATTATAGGCGTCCTTGAGTTGGCATCTTTGCCAGCATCTCTGATGTCATCGTGGACAACTCTCCATTCAGTTTGTGTATGATCTTGCAAAAAAATTAATTTGTATGAAATTTCGAGTCGGGAATCAACATAATTCTTGAGTTAAGAGTAACTGAAAGACAAGTCTTGGGCTGTTCCAAAAGTAAAAAACTGCTTAATTTTTCAGTGAAGAAATACAAAAGCAGCAGTCAGTGATCATCAACCCTGGAAAATTTGGAAAGAGCCCTGCTCAAGTACATGTATGAAATAGCTTTGGTGAAGGAAAAATCATGATATGTTTTTTTAGAATTGGGAGGGGGTAGGGGGTTGTATTAGTGTAATCCTGCAAGGAGATCCACAGCTTTATCAGTTCTGGAGAAAATTATTAGGCTAGCTCCTTTTGTGGGAGTAGGGGCATAAATGTATACCATACATCATACATATATCTACAAACTTACATGTAGTCCGTAGTGTTAACAGCATCACAGTGCATAATTCAATTTGCAAAAAAATCCATTAAGTACACAAACTTATAATGAGTGGACAACTGTTCCTTTTTTTTTTCTTGTTATTTCTTAAAACAAACATGCAACCTGTCACTTATTTAGATTTCTCTGAGGTGTATTAAGGATATTTTGTGACCCGCGTTGGTTTTTGTCTCAAGGTGGGATTTTAGCCGTGTCCCTTTCAGCCTGGATAGGGCAGAAAGTATTAGGGATGAGCTGAAATTTGTACGATACATTCAATTTACAATGTATACATCTAATATTAAAACTATAATGTCGGGCATTCTTTTGTATGTTTGCTATAATAACCTTGTGAAACCACTTGTCTAGAATTTGCGGCATGGAAGTTCAAAAAGAATGGTGACCAAAAGATATTTTGCTCCATACAGTGTATATCCAAGGTTTCTCCACGGTACATGGAATATCAGCCCCACTTTACACTGTGGTACATCAATAGAAAGGTTGGAAAAAAAAAAGATGACCTAGAAATAGTTGACTAATATGTACAGTACATGTAGGTGCGTGCCAGTACACAGAGTGTGTTAGTCTGTAACTCTTTGTTGATTTCCAAGGAAACTTTGGTTATGGGAGAATGTTCCTGTTATGCTGTCTTGTCCCTAATAATCATTTCCTTGGTTATTTGGTTATTTGGTTTCAGATCTAATTTTCCTGATCAGTATTTTTTTAGTTAGTAATTGGTAGTCCCTTCTGTTGGCCTCTTCTCGAATCTTATGCAAACATTGATCTTGATTACTTTTGGGTAGATATTCATTGCAGGTAGAATTACATGACTTACATGTACATGTACATGTACATGGGGTAGGGGTTGGGAATCGGTAGTTCTTCCAAACTGACATGAGAATTAATCTTCTAGACTCACCTCCTCCCAGAACTCTGCATGTATGTAGCTTCTCAAGGATTTCTAGTTTGTGACCATAGCCTGTACTTGTACCTCTAAGTATTATACAAGTACATTGTAAATGCCCCCTTATTGGACTTGGTACATGTAATATTTGAAATGGAATTGTTAAAGTGACATTCCTTGATAAATTATACAGTTCTAAGTACTTGCACCTCATAGGCAATACATTTACCCTACACCAGGCCCCTAAAGCTCGGCCATTTTGTACAGATTCATTAGAAGGCTGACCTAAGCACCCATGATCAAAAATGAATAATTCATTTTGTAAGAATGCTTCGAACGAGTAGTGTGCTTTTGTACATGCTTTGAAAAATTACGCCCATCAGCTAACCACATGCGCAATAAATGCATAATAAATGTGCAACAACTGAGCATTAAATCAAAGTATCACAATAAAACTGATATGCGCAATAAATATGAATAATGCAACAGTGTTATTGATATCATGGGATAACGGGTGCTTATCGGCCCCTTCACATGATCCGAAAGAGGCGGGGCCTAATGCTGTTTGCATAATGATGTCCGCGTGTGCTGCTTTACGTCTAGTAAATTTATAATACCGTACATGTATGTCTATGCCCTACACCGTGGAAGCCATCAAGCTTGGGCATTGTCTCATAGTTTGTAGAGTTGCAAATCTTGATGCCCTCCTAGCCTTACGTGTTATGTCTGCATTTAGACAGTAGTTATAAATGCAAAAATGACCAATTAACATGTAATGTACACAAATCTCTAGGGCTGTACGTACATGTATGTACAATGTATTTTGTGTTCTATTTTTACAAGATTTAACTGTCATTCTCCTTTTCTGTAATGATTTGCTTATAGATTTTGTTTGTTGTTTGGCCTTTTTTTTTTTTACATAGGAATAAGTATTCCTTGAATTAAGAAACAGAAATAAGTCTTCATTGACCACTAAATTGAAACCTTACAGTACATACATTCATATTGATGAGCTTTATAAATGTATTGTACATTTATGGTATACTGGTTTAATGGCTGAATCTGTTTGTGTCTAGTCTGAAGAGTCTACAGTATATTAAATCAATGTACATGTACCCAATGGCAGGGGGAGGTGGGGGGGGGGGGGGGAGGTACCATAGTAAGCAAACATACAACTGTATCTCCCCACCCTACAATTGTGTTCTTGTGCCTCTCTTACTAATTTCTATCCACAACTGGAAGGGGTAAATTTGAGATATTTAAACAAATATTTATGATTTTTAAAATTAATTATCATTACAATGTATTACTATTATTAATTTTTATTTCATGTAAGAGATATTCTGTATAAATTAGATGTGGTCTGTAGAAATGTGTTAATTCACCCTAAACCCCTAGTATACGTGTACTAAACCCAAGATGATATGGACTAGGGTCGGAAAATGTGTGTTATACTGAAATCAAAGTGGGCTCAAAGGGTCAATAGAGCTATGTAACTCGTCGTTTATCCCCAAAATGACCTTACATTTATTTGCATGGCCTTAAGTTCAACTGACAGCAACGGTGGGTCATGCTTGATCCAACACCAGGCTATAGATGACTTTGTAAATTTAGTACATCGCAGTATGTACTGTTTTTGTAGAGTAATCAGGGAAGAGATGGTGTTATTTCCTGTCCTTGCTTTTTCTTGTTTTCTTTCACTGTGGTGTACAATGTATATGTGGTTTTACTAGTCTCTTTGTGCTGTAATTAGAAGACATTTTATTGTACTTTGTATTTATTAATCCATTCGTGACATTTCAAATGACCGGGAACAGGGCCCCGTTTCATAAAACTTGTTATCAGTAACAACTGCCACATTTCTGTGGCAAACTTGCTCTCAGCCAATCAGATGCAAGGATTTCAGTAGCTTGTAACAGTTATTGCAACTTATTGATAAGTTTTATGAAACGGGCCCCTGATGTATATAACATGCATTTGATTTGGCAACTTGTACAGTTATTGGGCATATGGTTGTGAACCTTTTTTCAATACTGTATACGAAGAAGTCACAACATTTTTTGTATACTGTAAACTTTTTAGAACACTTCTGAAATGAGGAAATTTTGTAATCACTTTCTGTATCACATAATAAAATCATGTCCAACTTATACTGGTTTTTCAGTGCATTGCCAAATGGTGTTTTTTTTTTTAGTTCATAGGTATACATGTATGAAGTACATTGACCCATTTATGACGGGAATTGTTTGATTAGCTACATGTATTTTTCAAATTGGCAACACCGTATTTTTCTTATATTGCTATAAATTGACCAAAAATGTGTTGAGAAGTTAAAAAGTTAGCAGTGATTTTAAACTTTCCATTGCATTGTCAATTTAAGGATTTTAGAGCTTATTTTCTCTCTTTAAAAATTCTGCATTAAACTAAAAATACTGGCCCAAAGCAAAATAGGCACAGTTTGTGTTGGATTTTTCCCTCAGTCTGCTCATGTATTTCATATGTTTTAAGCCGCCCCCACACCGTACGATCTGTGGGATCCGACTTTGGAAAAAAGCTGTTACATTTATAGGACTTGATATGAATATTCAAACTAGTAAAGTCTTAATGATCAAAATTTTGAACAGTCATATGAATACTTGAATCTAAATTCTGGGCTATTGCGAGCTTCCTCGCTGAATATTTGAAGCGAAATCAATCATAAATCGTAGTGAGATCATGGAAGTCTTGCGATGGTCCATGATTTTAAGCCAGTTTGGCCTCTCAGAGTAAAAGGCTTGGAGTAGACCAAAATTTCGATATTAGTCTTCCTATCATTATTCGGAATCTCAATAAGGATAATTTTACTTCTTGAAGACTTCATATTTAATACAAAATTTGGTTTCTTTCAAAATCGGGTCACAATCGGATCCTGTACTGTTTTATGAAACGGGACCCTGACTTGCCTACCGGATCTGACTCGCCCCTGTATTAAGCTTATGGGAATGAGAGAATTCAGTAGTCTGGTTAAAAGACAGGAAAATCAATACATTGTGCATACATGTAGCAAAGTCAGGCAAACAGTAAAACAAACTGGTTAAGTTTTTTTAAATATGCATTTATTACTAGCTTTGTTGTGTATATCAAGTGTATAGATCAATGCATTATTCACTCTTGATAAGAATCTCATGCGTGACCCTCCATCACAAAGCGCCAACTAAGTTGGAAATTTGACATTTTTACATTTTTACAAAGCGGCAGTTTGAAAGCTTGGACTCTAGGCTTTTCAATGATGTATAGCTTGCCAAGTGTCAAGACCATGCAAACCCTTTGAAATTACAATGAGAATGAGAGCTTGTCAGACAGGCTAATCACCAAAATAACTGAGAAAACAGGATGTAAAGAGGAGTGACCTTTTGGGAGTGCCATGCTGGTGTCCTATTGTTTTGTCTCGGTAAAAGGATGAATGAAAAAATGCCCTAGCATTGACTACATTTATGAAAGGATTATCAGATTAGGCTCAAACTTGGAGTAGTTTCAAAGGAGATATACTTCTTTCCTTGTTTAGTTTTTCAAAGCCACAGAGTGAATAACTTCTGAAGGAGTTACCCAGCATGGTGGCAAACTTTCATTTTAAAATTCCTCCCAAATAGTAATTTCAAATCAAAGAAAAAATGCATTTCTACATTGCAGACGGCTCCCAAATTTGGTAAGCTGCCAGGGCCGGTATTCTGAAAATTGTTTTTTTGTTGTTCTTTTATCTTATCTTCACTGTGTTAACTGTCATAACAAATTTTAAAGGCAGACTTATGATTGGTTTGAACTGCGCAAAATTTCGCCCATGGCACGCAAGACAAAAGTGCGCGATGTGAGCCAATGGCGTACGCTATTTCTGATTGCTATGGCAATTAAAATAAGATGAAATGTAAAATAACTTTTAGAATACCGGGTCTGATCAATAAATGAACTATCAGAAAATATAAAAAACCCAAGATCAACTTTTCAACCCTCAAGCTTCCTACTCATCCCATCGGGACTCAAAGGTCATTTTGTGGCAGAGGGTCACATGTATTTTTTTACAAAATAGAAAGATTGCACCCTTAATGCTATAAAGTGCACCTATCATGAAAAAAATTCTGCTCTGTAAGTAAAAATTTTAACTATCAATAAATGGAAAAGCAACTGGAGAGTAGACTTGTCTGAGCAAGCACATGTGAGCACATAAAACAAGGGGATTTATTGGAATGAACTGTGAGGTGGGTTCCATGAGTTGGGTCAAATGTTATCCGTTATTTTCTTCACAACTGTATTTCTTAACTGTTAATCCACAGAATGCCATTATTTTACAGGTTAATTTTAAATGACTTACACAGTAGAACCTTGTTATAAAGAACACTGTTATAACAAACTCCTGTTATAACAGGGTAATTCTGTTGGTCCAACTTCTTTGTATTTCATTGGTCTTTCTTAGACCTGATATGGCAAAGTTTCGATATAAAGAGGTTATTTCCTTGGTCGGGAGGAGTATGTTATAACGAGGTTCTCCCGTACTAGCTTTAAACAAAACATTTTTCAGAAGATTGGAACACTTTAACCGAGCTGAAATTATACAACATATAAACTTTTGAAAAGTACTCTTCATGTAAATGTTCATTATAATGATGCTATTTCTACATAATTATAGAAACATTGAGATATAATCATTAGAAATCATCATGTATAAAAAAAAATCAATGTGGTGGGAATCAAAGTGGAAATCAAATGCATAAAAAGAAATATACTAGTATGCTGATTCTTTTAAGAGCACAAAAAGCTGCTCCAAATATTCAATGCAATGAAACCATGCACATTTACAAGATGTATATAAAGTTGGTGGACGGATTGATAAATATTTTCATTGTTCCATAAGTGGTGAATTCACACGTAAATCAATAATTACCTTAAGCACCCAAACATACAAGTATATTTTCATTGTAATAATTAGAACTGATTGTTCTAAGGATAAGAAATGTATGGAAAATCTGAAATATAAATCACTTTAATGATACATGCATACATGTATGCACAAGATACAATTAAGCACAACACATTATATACATGTGCATCAATCTTGTCAATAACCTTGACTTCAAAGGAGACTATTCCCCCCCCCCCCAATATTTTCGCTTTGTATGTTTTTCCTTGTATGCCATATGCCAGTACAAAAGATATCAGTTTCTGTGACGAGATGTCGGAAATAATCCTGGCAATTAAATTCATGGACATATTAACCCTTTCGTGACAGGAATTATTTAAAGCCTAATTTGATCAGCTTTTATTCTTCAAATTGGCAACACCAACATTTTTATTTTAGTGCTACATTTTTCTTATAAAACGTCATGTATCTGAAATGAATATAAATTGACAGAAATTATGATGAGAAGTCATAAAGCTGCCAATTTGCAGGGGAAATCGGTGATTTTAAACCTTCTATCACATTGCCAATTTAAGGATTTTAATGCTTATTTTCCTTGAAAAAATTTTCAGCATCAAACAACAAATATTGATGCAACCAAAATGGGCACAGTTTGTGTAGAATTTTTTGCTCTTCCTGCTCATGTATTTGGTACAATTTTAAGGGCTTTGCATCAAAAGATATTAGACCAAACCACATAATGTGGACCTCTGTCATGAATGGGTTAAAGCCTGATGTTTACCCATTAAGCATGATTTTCATTCCAGATACACACCTTAAAGCTTTCCTTTATTAACAGAAATGAGCATACTCACACTTACAAACCATTATGATAGAGTGTAACTATAAGTGAAAATATCATTGGCGTTATTTGTCAAATGTGATCTATGCCTTATATGCCTCAATATGTTAAGGAGTTACCATGGAATCAATTTCCTGTTCTGAATGGAAAAAATCACAAAATTGAACTTCGTTTCCTGAATTTTGGGCCATTCTGGCTCGCACAGCTCACAGTGAATTAAAAAAAAAAAAACATTTACAGAATTTCCTGAAAGAGTTATTCCTTCCTGTATATTGGCCAAACTAGCTCTTTAGTTCAAGCTAAACTTCCACCGAGACTTCATACTACAACAATCGTGTACCAATCCCCCAAAAATATCACTATGAACATGACCGACAAAGAAAGTGGACAAAATAAACAACCTCTCATACTGCCCTTCACAATGGTTCTGGTAGTCAAAAGAACATCCCTTCACAGCTATTATGTTTAATCATGTAGTTCCAGGTGAATATGCATGTGACGCCTGTTCCACATATTTTAGATAATAGCAGTGAAGGGATGTTCTTTTGACTACCAGAACCATTGTGAAGGGTAGAATGAGGGGTTGTTTATTTTGTCCGCTTTCTTTGTCCGTCATGTTCATAGTGTATTTCACTCTTTACGTTAGGGGCTCCATGTCACTTTACTGAGGGCTTCAAATATTACTTCAGCAGTGGCGTCTCTAGGGGAAACAGGGTCCGGGGCAAGCGCTAAAGTTATGCCCCTTCCAAGTAAAAGGTATTTTACCGACATTTTTAATCATATGTCACTTTTACGTCTGACATCAACCGAACATGTAGGCAGGATATGAAATAACAGGATGGTTTTCATGTGTGTGTACGTCTTTTTTTTTGCTTTTGCTTTTTATGCCTCCTAAAAGTGGTGCCCCGGGCTCATGCCCCCCTTACCCCCAGATACGCCACTGTACTTCTGTAAAAAGACGTTATGGGTTAACATGTATTATCCATACCTAAAAAAGAAGACTAGTAATTTGATGCATGAATACGAAAGGGCATGAATTAGGGTGTTAACGCTGCCATTCGATTCCACACGATGTTGTTATCCTTTCGTTTTGCCAAACTCCTTATTGTAAACCTCCAGGAGGCCAGGTAAAGTCCCCCCCCCTTTTTGGGGGGGGGGGGGTATTTCATACCTATGACTACAAATATATTCAATTTAATTAAAAAAACAATTTTTCTTGTAATACAAAGGTTATTTTATCAATTTTCCAAGCAATATAGCAAACTGTTGTGAAAAATGACAATTTATCATGTACCCTTTCCCCAAAAGGGTAGCATTATAAATTCTCAAAACTTCATACTTTGATGTGAAGTAGAAAATAAATCACATACTGTATACTACGATACAAGATAGCAGAATTATCTGCTAATGTATATAACAACGGAGAACAAAACAGAAAATGGATCGTTCCCACTTAAGTATTACTCTTCCAATGGTTTTGTGAAGTATTGGTGTTTTTATGATTCACGGATTGTGTAATAATTTCTGTATCACAATTAGCCTTTGCTGATTTCAAAATCATTTCTTCAATTGGCATAGATGATACAGGATATAATTATAACATGATTGAAATAATAAATTAAATGTATGCATTAATTTCTACAAATATATACAAATGTACACAGAACAATTACAGGTACCTGAAAAAGGCGACTGAACCAAACACACAACACATCAAACATTATTACTGTGCATACTGCTGTAATGAAAGACAAAGTCACAAATGCACATGTCAATATACATCTATAGAAAAATGAATAATTTCATTAGGTATGATACAATCACCTCTGACATACAGTGTATGGTTTAAAGAATCACATCACTTTTATCACTAACATCACAAACTTTATTTCATCATCATTGTATGCTTCACAAAAGTGGGTTTTTTATGAACCAAAAAAGGAAATACGGTGGAGTTGCAAAAGTATAAACAAAATCGGTGGTAATCAATCAATATAAAGGATAAATACATAGTACTTCTTATGATTTTTTTATATATCTTCCTTATAATTCTTTTTGTTGTTGTTGTTGTTCTTTTCCTTCAATCTCTCTCATCAATTCACTATTTCATTCTCTTCCTCTCTCTCTTGCTCTCTCTCTCTATTTTGTCCCTCTCTCTACCTCTCTCTCTCAAAAAGTACACCCCATCTTCTTTCGTCTCCTATATACTTTTCCTGTACCACTTCATTGTCCTTCTTGCTCTAAATGGTGATGGTAAGGTTTCCAGATTTCATCTCTGTTTTGATAGTTTTATGTCCCTTCTGCAGCTCGGTGGGTGTGACACCTTCGGCCTTCTGTCTTTCTCTCTCTATCACATCCTCAGCCGTGGCTGTAGCCTGTAGAGTATGATTGAGAACGTAAGGGGTAAAGAATTTTAGAACATGGTAAAGGTGGATTCTAATCCAATGCATTACTAATAAGCATACATTATGATACCAACAGATATGAATTAGTATTCCTGTTATATACATGTATGTCAATGAGGGTGTTAATGAAAATTGTCCACACAAGGAACTTTTGAAAACATCTGGGGAGCATTTCATGAAGAGTTTTGTCGGTGATTTTCACTGACTAATTTGCTGTCAGCCAATCAGATGCGAGGATTTTCAGTAGCTTGTAACATTTGTCGGTGATTTTCACTGATAAAACTCTTCATGAAACGCTCCCCAGGACACCCTAGGTGATATTCAAGGGCACTTGAACTGTTTTGCAATTGCAGGCCTATAACTCGCTGAATATACTGGTACTAAGGGTGGATAATTATACCAGTATTCTGATGTTATAAAGAGCATTATTTGTTTCATTAAAACAAGGCTATAAGCCATAATATGTCTCGTCCCATATCTGTGTGCAATCATTCTTACAGATAAATTGTAACATTTGATCTCATTTGACCTTTGACCTACATACATGACATTTGACCCCCAAATAAGATTGAGGTCGCTATACAGCATCTACCATCCAAGCTTGGTTACAAACGGGCAAATGGTCACAAAGTTATTTAAGTTTCATAAGCGCCATGGACGTACGGCAGACAGAAGCCGTTAAGGATCCCTTAGTCTCGCTCCACCTCGCTGGCTTGTCAAAAAAATGGCTGGTCATTGGACAATGCCAACGACAGTTGTTAGAAAATAGTCTATTGAACCTACCCAGGCAAAGAACACTGCTGCACCGGCACTCACATCCCTGACCTGTTCCAAGACCTGTCGCTGGCTTGTCAAAAAAATGGCTGGTCATTGGACAATGCCAACGACAGTTGTTAGAAAATAGTCTATTGAACCTACCCAGGCAAAGAACACTGCTGCACCGGCACTCACATCCCTGACCTGTTCCAAGTCGAATGCTGAGAGCAGGGTAAGGGTTCGCTCAGCAGGGACCAGGGATATCTTGTTGGGGTCGCACTCCATGACACGACGCTTCAAGCCCTCCTTACCAGTCTTACCGATGAGTGCCTGCATTCCCTTCCACACCTTCAAAGGCAAGGGAATGAAGATATGTTGAGAAAGAGCAAAAACAACAACATCATCAACAATAAACAACAAGATGAAATATAACAATTCAGTTTAGTAATCCAGCTTAGCATTATCAGTATTAATACTGCACTTTCCTTTGGGCCTCACAATTACTATTACCCCATAATTCACTTAATACACCTCAGTCAACAGAGACAAACTAAGAGCCAAACACCTTGGCCAAGGATGTAAGCACGGAGCAAGAAAGAAACCTACATGTAGGACCTGTTGCGTGTGAGTTTAACTTGCCTTCACAAACATACCGAAGTGCTCATCATCATCATCATCAGCATTTAAAGTTCATTTGTCCCACTTTGTGGACATTTTGTTTCCTTAATGGCAACTCTCTAGGGCTGTTACCGAACCGCCAAACCGAACGGAAATTCGCCGAACATGGCACTTCCGAACAGGACCGAACCGAACCGAACTCAAAGGCCAAGTTCGGAAGTTCGGCAGTTTATAATACAGGATCATTGATTCAGCCCGCGGTGAAGACTTTGTCCTGATTTAATTATGCTAAATGGGAGATACACCTTTGCTTTATTAAAAAATTAATACATACATTTATTGGTGGGATTTCTTTCAATTCATCTTCTAAAAGTTTTTCTTAAATAAAAGATAGAAAAAAACACTTAATACAGCCTGTGTCTCATTTTTCCTTTGATTCTGATAAATTTCATAATATTTGGAAAATCAACAAAACTGAATGAGATACTATAATCGTTTGACAAAGAATTCCTAGAAACGTATCCATTAAATTTACAAATACAGCTTATAGTTATTTTGTACATTTCTGATATACTTCTATAAAACATCTGTCTCTTTCTGGAATTTGAAATAAGCTCAGAGCTTCTGTAAAATCAGTTTCTGTTTCTCTCTTTCTCTATTTCTCTACCCATCTCTCTGTTCGTTTGTTTTTCCTCTCTCCCCCTCTCACATGGCCATCGCCACGAGCATACATAAAGAGACACCACATACCTGCAGTTCCTTCTCCTTGTTTCCTAGGAGGAGATAGGTGCCTATCATGACCTTATGAACTTGTTCAGGTGGTTTGGAGTAGCTGCGGATCTCGGCCACAGTGCTCTGCTTCAGGTTAAGGATCTCATCTCGCAGGCGCTTGAGCCGCTTGAGGGACAGAAGCATCTTGTTCGCTTTGATCATCTCCTCCGGCATGTGGGCCTCGTAGCCGTGCTTCTTCACAAAGTTGATGGCCTTCTCCAGGTCCTCCAGGCTGCGCTTGTCCATGGCTTTCACCAGATCTGACAGGAAAGGAAATGAAAAGTATGAATGAAATAGACTTTTCTACCTTACATGATATAAATGAATGTCCAAGAAACTTTTTTTACACATTTTCTACATTATGAAATCTGACAACCCTCTAGGAAACAGAAACTTTCCCTAGGACTACTACACAACCTCCCCCTACACCTAACCTCCAAGACATCAATCCCCCCCCCCCCCAAAAAAAAACTCTTTTTTTTTTTCTTTTTTTACAAAAAAATTGGTTGTCTACGACTACTTCACAAGATAAGGGGTAGTTGTCATGGAGAGTATTTTTTTTTTTAGGGGAGTTGGGGTTTTGTTTTTCAGGGTGAAATTGTAGGTGTATAGATGATAGAAGTCTAGATGATGGTGGTCCAAGGGTTACCACTTCTAGGGCAGTGGTCCTGAGCTAATATTGTCCATGGTTTCCTTTAATTCTGATGGATGAAACAGGAATCCCAATAGTGAAGAAATCTTGAACTAGTGGGAAATACCCTCCCCCCCCCCAAAAAAAAAAAAAAAAAAAATTGATAAACAAACTAAAAGTGAGAGAAAGAATAAACAACTTCCTGAATTTCTTACCATCCCTAGCCTTGAATCGTTTGAGGATACTCTCTGCCTTGGCTAGGTCTCCCTCTGTATCAGCAAGCTTGGCATCCTTGAAATCCTTCACAGACTTCTGCAACTTGGCTTTATCCTTCTCTTTGATAGCCACTTTGAGTTCCTTGCGAATCTTGTTGTGACGTTCACCTGATAAATAGTAGAAATGTTAACTTACTAGGGTAAAGTATTTTTTCCTTTCCTTTACAAATCAAAATTGGGTTATGAGTATTAATACATGTTTAATACATGTGTCTCCCTTTTCCCTTAGAAAATCAATAGAATTTAAAACTCTGATAACCTTTTTGTCCTGTCATAACTCTGTCAGCACCGTATCTCCATGCCAACACCCCTCCAATTTGACAAAATCCTAATTTGTCCCTAAAATATACATATATCTTTGAAAAGATGAATTTCAATTTGCTGGAAAAACTCCCAATTCGAACAGAAGAGCTAGCTCATTCCCTTAAAAAAAAAAAAGAAGAAGCTCATCCAAGATGATCTGAAAAAGAAGGAAGAGATCTTACGTTTAGCTTTCTCTTTAGCGGCTTTCTCTGCCTCCTCCGCTGCTTTCTTACTGGCAGCATCCTTGGCTTCCTTGACTGCTGCTGCTGCTTTCTTAGCCTCTTCCTCAGCGGCCTTGGCCCTCTCTGCAGCATCCTATTAAGGAAAATGAAAGGTAAGCTTCTCTGTCTCAGCTCCCTGTGTCTTTCTCCATCTCAGTCCCTACCCCCCTCTCCTGCCTGGATGTTACAGCCATAGCCTCCACATCATCACCACCACCACCATATAACCATCACTATCATCATTACCAATATCTTCATCACCACCATCGCCATAAAGCTTACAACCACCAGCCTCATCACCATTATCATGAAAATAATCAAACTGCCACCATCACCTTTAATATAACAATTCATCATCATCAGAACCACAACCACTATCATCATCATCAAGCAGCATCATCATCATCATCATCATCATCATCATCATCATCATCATCATCATCATCATTATCGTCATCATCATCATCATCACTACCATCATCATCATCAACATCATCATCATCATTACCCTCCTCATCCTCCTTCTCCTTCCCATCACTGTCATTATCATCATTACTACAATAACCAATTAAATAACCTACCTTGGCCTCCTCCTCCGCATTCTTGCTCTTCTCCATCTCGGCTCTCTCCTCCTCCTGGAGCGCTATGGCCTTAGCCTCCAGCTCTCTCTGAGCCTCCAGGGCTTGCTGGACCTCAATGATCTCCAGCTCTCTCTGCCTCTCCTTCTCCTTGTCTTCCAGCTCCTTCTTCAGCCGTTCTGCTTCTCGCTCTTCTGCTTCTCTCCTTCCCCTCTCTGGTAAAAAAAAAGAAAAAAGATTTTGTTGTCCAGGAACAGAAAAAAGTTACCTCTATTATGAAGTTTATATCAATGAAAGACTTTTCCATGCCAAATTTATTGATGCAATCAAACATTTCAAGTCAAAATCTAACTCTTGAAAGTTCACTTGTGACACCTGTCCAAAAACATAACTGCCTAGAAAGGGTTACATTGTGATTTTTAACATATAAAGTGAATTACTATTTCTATTACTCCCTTAACCTATTGGCTACTGAATGCTCTTATTCCAATAAGCGAAACACAGGAACCACCCCAGGGTGCCGTTGCATAAAAACTTGCTATTATAGTAACTTTACCATCAATGGTAACTTTCATGGAATACTAGATTTTGATTAGCTGTAGAGCAACGTTACCATGGTACATGTAGTTACCATTGACGTCAAAGTTACTATAATAGCAAGTTTTTATGCAACGGCACCCAGGAGGCAATGGGTTAATTCCACAGACACTTCCACCTTCAACAGCAACAGAAGTGAAGAGTCTAGTATAATGACATCTTGCTTACATATATCCTCTAGGGTCATCAAAAATGTGTGCTCAAACAAAACATCTTGATTAATTTAAACTTTAAACAGATAAACTATAAGACTCCCATTCATACCTTCTTCTTCCCGTTCTCGTTGTTCCTGGGCTCTTTCCTGCTCCAACCTCTCCTCCTCTCCCTTCTTTCTTCTCCTCTCCTCATCCTCCTTCTTCCTCTGCTCCTCTGCCTTCCTTCTCCTCTCTTCATCTTCTTGTCTTCTTCTCGCTTCTCTGGCTTCCTCCTCCTGTTGTCTCTTTCCTTCATGTTTCTTGTTTCTTTCTGCGATTGAAGGATGATGACACAGATCACTCAAATCAATAATTTATCAAATTAAAATGTCATTAAAACTAAGAGAGAGAGAATATCAAAGACAAAATTGCTAAAATCATTCTTTATATCTAAAGCTGCAAAGCAGAAGACAGATATGAATTTTTTTCTCAAAATGTTTCTTATATTAAGTGGATACTTGCACAACTTTTTTTGGAATGCAAATTAGTTCTAGCTTTAAAAGATGCATGTCAATTGTCTCTCACATCCATTTCCAAAAGAAATCTATTTTAGTATTCCTAAAAATAAGTGGACCCCAGAACCTTGACACTAATCAAACTGAAGCACATCTAAAACCTTTCACAGGAAAAAAAGAAATGGAATCTCTCAAGGCAACATTAGGAAGAGGGAACACTTTGTATGCTTTTAGCACAGAAGTTTACAAGAAAGAAAGAAAATGCAAGGGTTAAGAAGTAAATGTAAAAGGACACATAACAGTAATCAATCCCCAAATGCTGAAATAATTCCTCAAAAAATAGGGACGGTATGCAGCTTGGTAAGGGAGGTGAGTTGACTCAGTCGGTAGAGCATCTGCCTGTCGAACCACAGACAGTGGGTTCAAATCTACCCCTGGTATATGAATGAAGCCTGCATTGTGTGTTAACATGCCCCTCCCGTTTCATAGACACTATGTTTCAGTGAAAACCAATCCGTCCCTCGCATAGGATGTTAAATGGAGGCCCCATGTAGAGGGCAGTCATCATTTGAACCCACTACTGGAAGAAGAGTAGGGGGAACCCTGGTGTAGAGGTGCACCTGCATATCCCTATTAGTTATATCAGGAGGAGAGACCCAAGGGCACAGTTATTAAGTTCGCTTTTCCGCTTCTGGGCCTAGGTGATGCCAAATACTTGGTCATATTAATAGAGTAGCCTCTGGTTTGGATGTCTTTACCTTCTTTTTCCCGTAGTTCTTCATATTCCTCCAGGGCTATTTCTTGTCTGTTAGGGATGTTACACAGGTCAACCTCAATCTCAGCAAAGCTTATCCCAGTTCCTCTTGCTGGACGGCTTTTCACGAATCTCTCCCAGCGACGACGTGAGAACAGGTTTCCATGGACAGCTTCAAACATGAATCTAGACGAGTAATGAGTAAATTTGTGACAGGTTTTTTTCCCTAAAGTTCTTACACTTTATACCCCCATCTCACTAGAAGGCGATCTCGCTGCGCTTCCTCAAAGATTGACAAAGCGTGGTGGATCGTGGCGTGAGCTTTATCAATCTTCTCCATCGTATCTTGATCCTTTCTCAAGCGCCAATGATCGCCACCGTCGCCCTTGTCACAACCAAGTTTTGAACATGTTCAAAACCTACCGTAGCGAGGTCGCCGAAGTCGCCAAGAGCGCAACAATCGTCTTAAGAGCGTATTAAAAACGACATATTCGTAGCTCTGACATATCAGCAACGCATAAAGCGTACTTCAAGCACATTGGAAGCTGCTCCTATCGCCCATACTTCCAGGCCATTTCCCAAGACATTTTTTCCTCAGTTATGTTTCTGCGCATGTCATCCACGCATCCTGGCTGGTATTGTTACGTCATCACAACAGCAATGCAATCACCGCGCATGTCAAAAATGGAGTTGGAGGGCGATTCTGCAACGCTTTGCAAAATTTTCACAGATCGCCACGGTCGCCATGATCGCCTTTCTAGTGAGATGGGGGCCTTAGATCTCTGAATTGGGCATGCCACACTGTCAAAGCACCCTCTTACCCATGACATGCAAAAAGCTTTCTAAGGAAGGCTTCAAACTTTGGAAAATGATTATTCATAATGGGGCAAAAACTACTTTAGTCTGTACCATCTGCATATGAAATCCCCCTGTATCATATCATATTTCTGTTTCATAATACTTTTTGCAGAATATTAATTCTCAATAGAGCCTCTTAAGGAACCATACCTAAAGATGTTCTATTTTCTCTTTGGGGAGACAGTAGATGTGATCTATTTTTTTACTCATATTGTCAAATTTCATGGATTACATTTGTAGTTAAAGATTTATATACGATTTATTCACTTTTGAGCCCAATTACTACAATTTTACAAAGTTACCAAATCTCTTTAAGACCACTTTTCTCCTTTCCTTTCAGTGGTTTGTGCACACACGATTCACCTCAGCATGGAACTCAGGGCCCTGTGTCATAAAACTTGTCATCAGTATCAACTGCCATATTACTATGCCAAATTTGCTCTCAGCCAATCAGATGCAAGGATTTCAGTAGCTTAAAACAGGTATTGCAACTTGTTATTGATAACAAGTTTTATGAAATGGTGCCCAGGTGGTACACCTTTCTATCCTGGGTCATGAGAGGTAAAATTCAGTTCAGTTCAAATACACTTCTTTCCAATTATTCAAATAAACAGTAAAACAAAGAAACAACAAATTGACATTCATGATATTGATAACAAAATATGACATAATAAACAATCATTGGTAATTACATAAATAATTGGAGGACACACCTCTAAAAGCAAAGGCTCTGCTCATTACCTTGCTTGGTCCTCCGTGATAAAACCTTTCTGTTCCCTATCCAGAAGGTTGAACTCCCAGCGGAAGTCTTGAAGGAGGAAGTACCTCCTGTCCATCTCCTGCAGGACATTGAAGAGTTCACTAGGATCACAGGAATCCTCGAAGGCACAGCAGTACAGCATGGAAGCTTTTACCTGCGTTGGAGAGTAATAAAATAATAATAAGATACAAGATCATTTTTTTTTAATGCATCAAAAGATTTCAATCACACTACATGTACTTTGAACACATACTAAAGAAAATGGAAGTAATTATTTTTATCATAGCCTTTTCATATTTTTGCAACTGGACAAAAAAAGATGCAGCAGGTGAAACAGATGTGGACAATTTAAAAAATATATATATAAACTAGTGATGTTATATTTGGTTAAAATCTAATGTTTCCTATTTTCACAATAAAAATACTTTTAATAAGACAAATATCAAGAATTTCATAGCTCTATGATCTTATGACAATCGGTCCACCACTGTGATACATCATGAACAATGTGGCATAAAGTTACACAGGTGATGTAACAATCTATTCACCTGTGGTATACTGATTCCTCCCATTCGTAGACTCTCGTGCATGATTTGTAGTTCTACTGCATTCAGTTCCCCTTTGCAATCTTTGTCATACTGGGCAAACATGGCGTCAATGACCCGCTGCCTTTCCACAAGCTCCCCCATGGTTGCTGGTCAGAGGTCGACAGATCAAAGAAGAGGCTACTTCTTACAGTTCAGATCTACCTGTTAACTAGGAAAGACCACATGAAAACAATTTAAGAAAATGATCTATGCAATACAACAAAAACTAATTACAAAAAAATCACACACACACAAAGACTTAACAGAGTCGGAAGAAAAATTGCTAAAATTGAGCAAAGAAAATAATTTAAAGAAAAAATATAAATGAAAAAAAAAAAGGTTAAAAGCAAAACGAAATTTGTTGTAGAATTGCTTTTATTTGCACACAAACACTGTCTTTCAGAGCAGCTTGAATAATCACAGAATTGTGCCAGAAAGAATGGCAAAGTATTACTGTTAGTACTTGAGTTAGTCAGAGCCTGAGGACTAGACAGCTCACCATCTTTTAACAGTAGTATTTTTTTCCCTGGAAGATGGCAAAAAATACATGTAGTTATAACTGACCTATGAGACCTTAAATAAAAACATTTGTCTCAAGTGGTATAGTCTAGATCATAGACATATAATAAATTTACTAGACGAAAAGCAGCACGTGTGGATATCACTACGGAAATGGCATTAGGCCCCACCTCTTTCGGATCATTTGAAGGGGCCGATAAGCACCCGTTATCGCCCTGATATCGATAACACTGTTGCATTATCAAATCTATTGCGCGTATCAGTTTTATTGTGATACTTTGATTTAATGCACATTTATTGTGTATTAACTGCGCATGCGGTAAGCTGTAATGTTTCATAACGCGTACAAAGTTACAAACAAGTGCTATACTACATGTAGTTCGAAGCATCTTACAAAATGAATTAATCATTTTTGATCATGAATAATGATGGATGCTCAGGTCGGCCTTCTAATGGATCTGGACAAAATGGCAGAGCTTTAGGGGCCTGGTCTAGATCTAGATCAAGACAGACTCACTCACACAAACACGAGTATGGATTATATATGACCTTGCACTAAGGTCTATAAGGGGGCAATTGCTCACAATAGGCATGTGACATTGGTGTTCCTGAGCTCATGTGTGATTCAGATGAGCAAGATCGCTGATAAAAAATCTGAATATTTCACTTGATCAATATGATCGAGATCCAATAAAACTAAAGGAATGGTATGGAAAAAAGATATTTTATCATCCAACGAAAAGCAAATTATTTCCAAGAATTTTGCCGAGTATTGTCGTGATTTGTATCTTCAACTATAGAGGTCGACTGCTGCAAAAATTTTCACAACCCAACATACAAATGCTTCCATTTGGAAAAGACTAGACTTTAACCTAGACTATTATAGTATAGTATAGTATAGTAGACAGTGTAGACTATAAAAGTTTACCTACATGTAGATCTACAAAATCCTCCATAAATATGGTCGGAAGTCCTAAAGCTACACACCCTGCAAATACGCTCGATGCGACACGTTCAATGGGTCAAACTTCTGATGTGACCTAGCAACAAGAATATATCATCAAGGTTCGCTGAAAAAATCAGTAATTTTCCTTTATTCCTTGTGATAATATGATTAGTTAGAAATTGGGGTAAAATTCATATCAGTCATAGCCCTGGCCCGACGCCGTGCGGAGCCGTGCGGAGCACGGCGTTGGACAAGGACACACACAAAATCTTGGCGAACCCATTTGGTATCCCGGAAGGTAGTCAGCATTTGCATACACAGACTTCATGTGTGCGAGAGGTCGAACTTCTGGTTGACCTCAGCGGAGAGAACGAAATTTCCGAGCGCAGATGTCGAGGCAATAAATCGTCATTTTTGGGTTAGTTTTCAGTTGTCAAAATTAATATGAGAAGTGAAAAAACATCAATCAAACATTCAATTTTAAGATAATGTCACTTTTGTAGCTGAGAGAATTCAGCTGCATCACATACCTGATGTTGTCGCACTTTTTGTCGTGAATTCGCAAGATTTGGCTATGACAGCACTGTGTATAGCCTGATAGCTAATCAGTCAGTTGCAAAATTAAGATTTCACTTAAAGGGGGTACCCAATGCTGAAACAATGTTAGTTCATTTAAAAGAGCATGATTTTATTAGCAGAAATTCATCTGCCTAAAGTTTTTTTTTAAAGTCCTGTTGCCAAGGAAACCCCAAATGTGGTAAGATTTCAGGATATTTTTGACCCCTCAGCTGTTACCCAGTTTCAACTGGGTACCCACTTTGATGTCAAAATGACGTCAAAGTGGGTAACTTGTCGCGCAAATCTAGCAAAATGCGCGCAAGATATAATACAAATTGTACAGTCTAGTGCGCAGCACAACTGCAATGCGTGAAGCTGGGTACCCACTTTTACGTCATACCTGATACTCAAATTTTTTGGTCAGCTCATAACTTTTTATGAGAAAATTAGCCAAAATTCATTGATTTCGATTGAAAATCATATTTTAATGTCATTCTTCTTAGAATTCTATTCTCGATCATATATCACAATTTTGTTTAGCATTGTGTAATCACTTTAAGATTTCACTGATTACATGTGCGTAGCTTTAGGACCCCTTCATTTTGCCGAACAAAATTTCATACTGGCATCAATCTGAAAATATGCGTTGACATTCGTCTGTCGTAATTTTTACTACAAATTAACTTTAGATCTAGTCCAGAATATGTAACAAGTTAGACCTAGATCTAGACCTAAGAGAAATCTAAAAGAAACGTGCACAAACCAATGATTTTTGTCACTCTTTAGCTGCTGAAACAGTGTGAAAATAAAGTTCATAGCTTTAGGTCTGCCCCCCCCAACTTATAAGTGTAAAATTCAGTGATCCAGATTCCAGCATTAAATCAATCTTCGACTTTGCCTTTCATTTATTCATGGTGCATTGCTTAATCATAATGAACCCGTCAGCAGTAAAGATTGAGTCAACAATTAGGGCAAGGGCAAGGCCATTGTTTGTATCGATTTCCATTTCATACAACCAACAAAATCATAGATTTCATTGACAGATCTTACGTTAGATTTAACTGGTTTCTACTAGATTTAACATTAACAGTTAAATTAGACTCTAAGTACGGTAATTGACACTGACTTAAGTTAGCATCATATTTGATATTCACGTTTCTCTGACCTCACTCCTCAGGCTCTTCCTTTCTAACTTTTAAAATTAAAGTAAAATGTGGCCGCCTAACGTTAATGTTAGTTTTATTGAATGACATTTCCACTTTTAAAAATTAGAACCAAGTTGGGGACAAAGTTTGTTAACTTTTGTCCCTTGGCTCTTGGGCTTGGTTTAATTTTTGCGCTTGCAATCCTGCTACCTTACGCCCTTACGGAGCATTCATGCCTGGGACGACTGGGTTAGCCTCGCTGAAGTTCGGGGAGGAGAGGTAAGTTCCAAGACGAGGACCAAGGACAAGGTTCGCGCAGCCACACTCAATGGACGATCAGCATCTCAAAACATTAAAAACTGTGTCGAAAATCTGACTTCGTGTAGAGAATAAAGACCTTATCATTGTGCAATTAAGACAAATAAAAAACAGAAAACTTCACCTACCAAGGCTGTATCCCGTTAAAAATCATTGATAATTATGGTTGCTACGTCATTTGGCGTCAGTGGTTTCCATCTTGCTCAATAAATTGCATATATATTTCACTTTTCAGCTATAGAGGGCGTACGTACGAAATTGACAGAATGGTAGCGAACGCATAGTCACCCAAAATACTAGATGAGAGATTAAGAAAGAAGAACACATACAAACAAAAAATCAAACAAAAACAAACAAAAGCAGACCCCATTCTTCATGAAAGCATTTCTTTCTCTACTTGTTATATTTTCATGGGGAGGGGGGGGGGGGGGGGTGTAAATGTATACCATCACCATTTGGGGGGGGGGGGAGGGGTCTCCTTCTTGCCATATCTTCCCCATCAGATCTATGTTGTCTTTTTCCATCTCTCCATTTTCATCATTTGTACCTTTTGTAATTCTAACTTTAAGTTTAAAATTCTTAAAATAATTTCAGTTCATAAATTGCTATAATAACCATATTCTCTTTTTACACACTTGCCTGACAAACTCACTGTGTGAAATGAAAAGTCAGCAAATTACAAGACAAGGCAGCACTAATTCTTTTAAAGATTTTATACATCATTCTCAATGGCAAATACATTGTCAATTTCACAACAAAATATCCCTTGAATCAAGTTTAATTTGTGTCATTCTGTCAACAAAATGAATTTCTTTTCTACTAGCATTTATCATAAGACTCATAAGAAAAACGTATTGTGCTTATCTTTACTTTTTCACCATTTTTTTTCCTACTATTAATGCATTTCTGACAATACTTTCCCTTTTCACATGCTATGAAACAAATTTCAAATATTCAAAATCGAATGCATTTTCAAACATTTTTGTGTCATTTTTTTATATCAATTTCGAAACTTTGTACAATAATTTACAAAAATATGTACATGATCAGGTATTTGTGAGGAAAATCTAACACAATAGTTTAAATCACTATCATTCATGCCAACACTATGTCAATGTTGGAAGCAATATTATAGATTATTATAACAATCTAAATTCTGAACAAGTTGAATGGATGAAAATGCAAAGAAAAAAAAAAATCAAGAAACATGATGGTGAAGGTGTGAACAAAGTACATTGTAGGACAAACAATAAAACATACCTTAAAGTGGAGATGATAAATGTATTTGGATCGTAAACTGACATGATCAAATATCATTCATAAAAAGAAAATAAAGAAAGGAAGAAAGAAAAAAAAAGGAGAGAGAGAGAGGGAGAAAGAGAAAGAAAGAGAAAACAAGGAGGGGGTTGGAAGGGGGAGCAAGAAGAGGAAATATATGTACTACAACACCATACCAAACCTTTCCCCTAATCAATGGATTTTGAAATTCACATGTTATACATGTAATAACAGGGCGCCCCCCCCCCCCCCCCAATTACTGAGCCTCGGGATCCATGCTACTTCAATGATGTGAGAGACAGTGAACATTTGTTATAAGGCCCTCCAATATGAGATTCCTGATTATAACAAGGTAATTTTAGTGGTCCCAGGTCTTTATGTTCTCTTGTTTTTTCACCCTGATATGAGGAGATTCCTAGGGAGCATTTCATAAAGTGTCTTGTCAGTGATTTCTACTGACAAATTTGTTCTCAGCCAATCAGATGCAAGCATTTCAGTAGCTTATAACAGTTGTCAGTAACAATCACTGACAAGACACTTCATGAAATGCTCCCCAGATATAACAAGGTAATTTTCTTGGTCCCAACATCATCATTATAATGAGTTTCCATTGTAGTAGAGTGAAGCCAATGTTTCTCTTGAAAACAATTTTTATAATGTGTGTTGAAACATATGGAAAATGTCTGGCAATACACTCACCCTGAATATCGAATTGGAAAAGAGACACTTCTTTGTGTGCAGTGAATTGAATTTTCAAGAAATGCAGAGTTAAATTCCTTTTCACCGAATCTTGATCAATCTTTTATCTAAACACATTCTCTGATTTTTCTGTTTTCCTTCAGTGCAACTTGCTATGAGAACTAGATTGCTCACTAACAGAAGAATACATCTTTTAAGCGCTGTGTTCATCGTTTGAAATGCAGCTGAGATCAAAGATTAATTTCTATACAACTGACAAGCATGTATCACAAATTCAAGTTCATTCAGTCATCATAGCCACATGCTATTGATGTAGTGAGTTTGTGACATTGGCAATATCATTAATAAGTAATAGTTGATAGAAATTCTGAAAATCAATGTAATTTCAGCAATGCAATTAACAGAGTTGTTCCATCTGAAAATAAGGCTGCTATTACTGTTTGCTTTAATTATGAACAACTAAACACTTCATTAATAATGCTAAAAGCTGTAAATCAATGAAAATTACTGCTTGCTAATGTTATTCTAATCTACAAACACAAACAGAAAACAAATATTTCCACAAATGGTGATCACAAAGTAAATACTTCAGAGAAAAATGTGAGAGAAAAAAACAAAACGTGGATGGAATATCAAATTTTATGTCACAAGTACATGTATATACATTTTTCAAATGTTTGAAATATCGTTGTTAAACCAGAAACACTGGCAACATGATATTTTTGCCCACTGTCCAAAATGTCAGCAAAATGATGCTTTGTGTGAAACAGGCATTGAGCCTGCAAATACAGTTAACTCTGGGTCTTAGTTGAATCTGTTGAGACAACCACAAAAACAGTTCCACATATGCACAATTTGACATCGGAAGTGTTAATAACACTTGATTTTGGTATTTTTTGGTTAGAAAAATTGATTTGAATGAGGAAAATTTGACTTGTGCACATTGGTGTAAATCCCGGGGAGGGGGGGGGGGGGGGGTGGGAGGATGGGGGATATATCCCCTCCACTTTTTCGAGAGGGGGGATGGCATGTACAAATACCCCCCCCCCCCTTCATTTTCAGAAAAAATTATATTGTAATTAATCAGTTGGTGAAATTCTTTATTAAGATGTCATAAACGATGGTCATATAGTGGAATCTTTATTTGAAATACTCTAAAAAAAACAGAAAGTGGTTATTTTTCGCCAAAAAAGTCGATTATTCCCCCCCCCCTCCTCAAAATGGATTTATGCCGGTGCCTGTGCAACTTTGAGTTAAGCACAATTATCTGTTGTTGAAATGATGAAAGCATGTAATATGAATAATAATCATAGATGGACAAATGAAACAATAGTTTATATGTAGAATCAGAAAGCATTACACAATCATTACACAAGAAACTGCATGAACAACTTTAACCTACCAAGGTTCAAAAGTTGTGACTATCATTTCGAAATAGCAACAAGACATGTCATGGTATTTGAAAAGTATGCTATATCAATCAGCGAACATATTAACCATCAATTAATCACACGAAAAAAATATTCTAGGGCTTCTAAATTTACCTAAATTTACATGACCGTCATTTACAACTAGCACAAGGAAACACCGAAATAAAATCAAACAAAACATGTATCATGGTGCAGTCACATTTAGAGGTAAATCCTTGTCATATAAAAAGGGAAAACAAATGTGGCCAAAAAGGCATGCCTCAAAAAATCTCTCTTACAATTTATGATGATGATTATCATATCTTGCGGCCATGCACCCTTGGCAAGAATGTAGCCATATCTGCTCCTTGCGGGAACTATGTCGTCTCTAATTTTGAGATATCGGCTAACTACTTGCGACATACAGGCCCTACAACAGTCGACAAGGCTGACATTGTGTTAGAATCATGAATATCTAGATAATCTACCTTGCAGTAAGGCAAAAAAAAAAAAAGTTCGTTTGCCGTGCCGACTTTTATTTTTTTATTAAAATTGGACCAAAAAAAAAAAAGAGAATGTGCCGACCGACTCTAATTTTCAATGTTTTGCCAATTTTTTATTTTTTATTTTTTTTACACTGGCGAATGGCGCAGTAGAACATCGTCCATATTATTATCAAACACATCGTGAGCAGAGGACTCGAGTGTCTGGCCAACCCTCGATCCCCATTTTACATGTATCTTTCCAGTGCATGCACGGTACGGATCTATGATACATGCGAGGAGTACCCACCGCACACACTGAGACCACAGTACATGGGATGCCCGAGTACTGCGCCAGCATGTTGGGCAAAAAAAAAAAAAAAAAAAAAGAAGACCGACCGACCAACCCTATTTTTTTTCCTGTGTTACGGCAAACAAACATATTTCTTTTTAAGGCCTAACTGCAATTTAAGCCCGGCACACACTATTCGATCCGACTGTGACCCAATTTTCGAAAAAAATGGCATTTTTCATTATATAACAACTACAATTCTCTTATTTGAAGTTCAGAATAATGATAGGAATACTAAAATCAACATTTTGGTTAACTGCAAGCCTTGTGGTCAGAGTTAAGGCGAAATCGGCTTCAAATCTTAGCCGATCTCAAGAGTGCTATGACATCACTATGATTTTTAATTGAGTTCGCTTTTATTCCTACAGGGATGCTCGCAATAGCCAAGAATTTCGATTTTGATGGTTCATACGACTATTCAGAACTTTGATCATGGAGATTTTACAAGTATGAATGATCATATCAAATGCTATAACAAATTTTTCCAAAATCAGATCGCAGCCGGATCATGCAGTGTGCGCCGGGCTTTAGGTGACATAACTGCCACAAGATAGCCACATGCTACCCTACCTCAGCCTCACACAATGGCCTCCCGTGCCCTTACAGCAAAGCTTTACATGTGAATGTGACTCCACCATTACCCTCACACTCCACATATTTCATTTTCTGTGGGGTGAGCTAACATGATTTTCCATGCACAGATCTTCGAAGTGTATGATATTTCTGCTGAATACAAATTCGTAAACTTTGCAGACATACAGGCTGACAGTCTACATGAATGACCATGTCAGTCTGCAGGATCTATGGAAAGTTAATATGCCACGGTTCTTCAAACCGAAAGCCCTTGGGTTTTCGGCTGACACATTGGTTCTGCAGGCATCCAAGTTTGGCATTTAGCACATAGAGTTAACACACTAGTGAGAACCCTGGATAAAGTGAATTTACTGTCTTTTGTCCTTGGTATACTGCCGTGGGTATAGTAGAGGGGACATGTGCATCGTTGTGGTATCCCGAGTGCTATCCGTATTGAACATTATGTACAAGGAACAAATCAGATGACATCAGCAGAACTGCAATGAAAACAGAGAGATAGGAATCAATGTAATAGTCTAGTTGCAGCATTTTGATAACAAATATCGTTCAAATGCATGGTTACCTGGTGATTTACTCAATTCTAAATAGTCATGCAACATTCAAGGAATGTGGTTGTATTCTTTTTATTTAGTGATTACAGAAGATTCTTCAAAAAGATTGGGAAGATCGTGCTACATGTATTTATTCATACATACATGTACATGAATACTTACAAGTGCGCATACATTGATTGGAATCTATATATGTTTTCATTTTTTTATCCTCACCAAAACTCAAGATAATCATTGAATTATGTGATGTGACACCTCGGGTACCAACTAAAAAGTCACCATTTTGTTGATCTTTTTTTCCCTATACTGTACCCTGTATACCCCAAAACATGTGAAAGACATTTTTAAAAGTTTTTTTGAACAAAAATAATGAATCTAAGAATTTTGTCATCATATGTCATATGTCATAAAAGAAGGAAAATTGGCATTGGGATTGCTGTCACCAATGATGACAACAGGACATAAAAACACTGCATAACTGTATTCTGATGGACATATGAGATAGCAATACATGATACAGTACCCTGAATGGTTACATAACAGTACCCAAGTTATGGAGTGCCAAATCAAATGTGACCCTCCACCGCAAAACGACCAATAAATCGCAACAGGAGTTTTAGAGTAAACAGCTACAGTGAAACCTGTCTATAAAGACCACCCATCTTGCAAACACACAAAGCTCATCTAAACCTGCAGTGTGCCTGCAATCCACAACCGGGGGGGTGTTTCATAAAGCTGTTCGTAAGTCACGTGCCAATCAGATTCTCAGTCATTTACATATAGCACAAGAACATATCAACAGTCATGCGCAAAGTCGTGCGTAACTTACGAACAGCTTTATGAAACACCCCCCAGGGGTGGTATTCTGAACACCGTTTTAACTGTGTTGTAAGTTCTGTTTTAACTTCTGTTCTAAGTCACCTACTTACAATACCGCTAAAACAGTCATAAATCGGTATTCTGAGAACTGTTTTAACGGCGTTGTAAGTCATCAAAACCACACCCACCAGAGAAATAATATCCAATAGGGAAAGTTGTTAGAGATGAGTCTAACACGGTTCAGCCAATAAGATCGCTCCCTGGGGAAGGGGCACGGGAAATGTGTGAACTTATATTCGCGTTGTAATGAGTGCATTAATTTGCGCTTAATTTCTTGCTTTAATTTAACTGATACGATGATGTGACAGAATTTGTTGTGCAAATCATCTCTGATCTTATCACAGATATTGCCAAATTTCTCCACCCCGAGGTGACAATTCTTGCGAAATGTTGTTTTGGGAATATCAACAAGGTTTACTTGATCTCTTCATCCCTCTCATTGCAACCAAAAACATAAAATTGCCGCCATGACATACCACATAGTGTTAAAACACCTCCCACCCTGTTTTATCTCATGCGCATGAATTGTCCAGTGGAAAGAGTTAAAACAGAAGATAAAACAGTCTTCAGAATAACGTGTTATTACAAATGGTATTTGTACGTGCTTGCGCACGACTTACATCAGGCATGCAAGGTAAAATGTGCAGTTATAAAGATAAACAAAAGTTACAACAAAAGTTTAAACAGAGATAAAACAGTGTTCAGAATACCGATTTGCTACAACAGACTTAAAACAGAGTTAAAACAGCCTCAGAATACCACCCCAGTAATCTACCTAGATCCTCCTGGTAGGTTTCATAACCCTTTGAGGATTGCAAGTAGTTAGAAGAACGTGCTCCACTTACCTTCCACCTATGTCCACATTCATTACAGAATACAAAAGTTGTCATGGGTTCATCAGCACTCCTTGTCTGCATCTGTTGAATGAAAAAAATATATTAAAACGCAACTGATAAAGATGTCTTGTTGACGATCAAATATGAATTTCAATACAGATCAAATAAAATAAAACTTTTCAAGTCAGGAGGCACAGCAGTTCGGTGGTTTAGCACTAGTCTGATAACTGGGAGTACCTAGGTTTAAATCAAGTGGATGTGCTAGTGTCCTTTGGTAAAGTATAAATCCTCATTACGAAGTCTCTTGGAGAAGACTTGAAGGCAGGGGTCTATCCTCTGGCTGCTTACCGACAACATGCTTTCTTTATAGCAGTCAGGTACAACACCAATCCACAGATATGCTGTTCATGACAATATTCCACAATACACTGTAACCTATAAAACCCAATATCAATGAAACCAGGGACCATGCAGCATCCACTTATCCATATGAACCACATGCTCCAAACCCCTACTCTACCCCCTTCCCCAAATGAGTAGACCACAGGATGATCAAGAGATTGGTAAAAGAAGGTGGGCAGGGCACATTTCACCAACTTATGTCCAACACATCAAAGGCAACACAAAAAGACAACTACGAAGGGCAGTGTAAGGAAGATATGCATTTGGGCATTTGCCACAATGGCCTTTACAGGGGAAGGTGTGTGGCCGCTCCCTACAGCTGCCACTGTGGTGGAATACTTGGTTTACCTGGTTGTATGTGCAGTTCTTCTTTTGGCATTTCCCACATTTGAGCAGGTTGGATCGAGTGCCTTCAGTCTGGGCAAGTTGATGGTCGTTGATGGCTTCTTTGGTAAACTTCTGTCTCATCTGCTTCATAGAGTCACTTGCCATCTCCTATAACAATGAAATATTGGTGCGGATAGTTTATTGGAGCGAGAATCCCATGATCACAGAATGAAGATTTCAACTAGAGTCCAGAGTTTTCCACTTTGAGGAAAATCCGCGAAAAATCACGGAATTCAGAGTAAAACGTGGTAAATGGCATTTTTCTAAGTGTTAGAAAAATAACAAAAATAAATATAAAAATGAAAATAAAAATAAAAAATTATCGGCCTACAATCAGTCCTTGAAAAGTTTCAGACGCAGAACGGTTTCTCTTTACAACATATTTGTCACTTACCCTGTTGTAAGTTAACCTTAAAATCCAAATTTTATGGGTTATTTCTCTCTCATATTCTTGAAAAGCGATGCTGCGCCATGCTGCATGCTCCAGCTAGCTATTTACAATGTACCTGTACGATCCCATCATGCGAAGAATTGCACAACAGCATGCATGCAATGGTGTATCGTACGGGCTCCAGACAACTCTCCCTTGAGACAACTCATGTACACACAAAAAGGGCGAGGTGCCAAAAGGTGGTGTACCCCTGCTTGACAGAATTCCTTGTAACCCGTGTTGAACACAATTTAAAAAGCAGAATAAAGCGGAATTTGGCATTTAAAAAGTCGTAAATTCTGAACCTTAATTTCAACAATACACAGAAAAAAAAATGTTTAAAGAAATAAACAAAGGCAGTAAGGTAGCTCAGCGAAACAGTTGCACCAAAAAAAAAAAAAATGGAAAGCAAGGAATAAAAATTATCATAAGCATTTTGCATACTGGATTCATCTTATCATGCCAATACTAGGCAGCTCAGAAAGAGGAGGAACGGATAAGGGGAAAGTAAAGACAGAGCTGCCAACCCCAACTGGAAAAAATCCTATTCTGTACTTCCTTTTATCCTATTTTCATGCCAAAAATCCTATTTTTGCATGAAAATTTAAAAAATACAACAATGTGATTACCCCTTCACTCTCTATGATAGCCTAAAGAAAATACAATATTAAGAATATGTATGACTTACTTAATCATTTTGATCCTAACTCTTCTACATTGTACTTCTTTTGTTGAAAATGATCTACAGTAGTACACCAAGCATTGGGATAAACTTAAATGTTGATAAAATAACATATAAAAATAAGATAAAATAAAGGTAATAAAGAATCAATGTCAGAACTTTCAAAAATCCTATTTTCATGGGAAAAATCCTTTTCTCATATTCTCTCCAAAAAATCCTACTAAATAGGATAAAATCCTACTACTTGGCAGCTCTGCAAAGAGGAGATGAAAAGAAAAAAAAGAAAGGGAAAACAATAAGTTGAAAAGAAAACTATACAGAAAGGAAAAAAAGAAGATGAAGAGATGAAGGGAGATAATAAGGAGAGGAAGGAACAGTGATGAAAACAAAGGAGAAGGTGAACAGGGAGATAAAAATAATTTGATAAATGCAACTTATATAGTGCCAGATCCACTCTGTGGAGTGCTCAAGGTGCGTATATAGATAATTAAGAATTGATGATGATGAAAAAGGGAAGAGTAGATGACAAAGACGAGTAAAGGAAGAGGAAAAAGAGAAAAGACATTGAGAACAATCTGAAAATACATGGCAAATAAAAGAAGGAAAATAAGGAGGAGACTGAGAAAGAAGAAATAATGGATGAACAGGATGAAGATGAGATGAATATTGAAGAGATGGATAGAGAAAAAGACAAGAAGAAGGAAAGGAAAGGAGAGAGAGGAAGATTAAGGGAAAAAGGAGAAGAAATATCTTACCTCGGCAGCCATGGTAGCGATCTTCTCTGGAGGGATAGTTCCTTTCAGGACCATCCTACGAAGGTCTGGGTTCTTAGCGTCTTGCAAGTTGGAAACCCTACTCCTGACCCTGTTCTTATACCTCATGTCCGTGTTAGTGAATTCAGTGTAGATACGTACAGAGAAGTCAAGGTATAAACCTTTCTTTCGTGACCAAGTTTCTCCATAATAAATGTTTAAAATACAGCAGAAATATTATATTGAATGGGAGCTCTTAAAATAAGAGATATCACAAGAACCATTATATTTCAAACAATGAGCATAAATGGGATGGTAGTTAATGATCATTAGTGAATAGAGATTCAAGATTCTTTAATAGAGTTTCTCAATACTTCCTGAAAGTATGCAATGAAGAAGACAGGAGACTCTTTATTGACTTATGGGGTGTTGCAAGAAAGTTGCACTCGATTGCAAGTTGCAACTGATTGTCACTGGCCAATCAAAATCATTGTTGCATGCATGCCTTCTTAAAAGGGCAGACCCTGAGCCAATCAGAATGGTTGTTTCAAAATCAGCAATTATTTGCAATTGATTACAACCTTCTTGCAACACCTCATTAGGCAGGCAAAAAGAATAAAAGGTGTAATGCCACTTACCATCTGCAATGGATATGTAAAATACAGGGGCAGATTGAGAAAAAAGACCAAGAAAAGAATGAAACAGAGAGAGAAGGAAAAATGATAAGAGAAGAGAAGGAGAAGGGTGATAGATGAAATGTATCAAGCATGAAAACGATTACAAAATAAATCTTAGAGAAAAAAAATTGAAAATGGACAAATTTGATGAAGGATATAATCTTCTATGATGCCAGCTAACTCTTCTGGGTCCTGAAATTCACTTTCCTCTCCTTCCACATCAGGTACTGCAAAAAGGAAAAGAAAAGAAAAAAAGATTATAACGAGGTTGTACATTATTATACTAAATTTTGTGAAGAATTCTCGCAAACTGCATTAAGAGAGACCAATTTTCACAGAGGAAGAATTTTACACATTCTGAAATATCATACAAGGAATGACTGCATAGTGAAAGTGGTACACAGCAGAGTACAGTATCATGTAACAAACATGTTATACAGTAACTCACCACAGTGCAAGTTCCCATTTAGAAACTTTTGGTAATACCATTTGCGCTGGTGATGTAGGCTACGCGCACAATCAGTCAGAGTCTCCTGTTTGCTAGGGGGTCTCGGCAAGAGAAGCTCACGCTTAAGAGGTGCTTGGGGTTGGAGTTTCTGCATTACAATAGTAGTCATTGTGAAAAAGAGCCAAGCATATCTCTAGGCTTTTTTCACAAAGACCACCACACAATGTTACCAAAAGCTTTCACATGTGAAAAGTATCTCATAATGTAAAATAACAGGGAAACTCTTCATAATGCATTTAAGGCGCTTGCAGATATAAGTCGACTTTGTGGGGCCCCTTTGTGTTCAGATATGAAACAACTTTGTGTTGCCACTTATGCTAATGAACGTGCATTAACACGCCAACTCTCAAATAAAAGATCATTTTGTCAAAATATGTGCAAAATATCTCATGGCAACAATTTTTGCGCTAACTTTTTAGGAATTTGATTGGTGCGCATTTTCTTGTAGCCAGGCAGCAAACAAAAATGTGTCCTGCCTCGGCGACATTTTTTTGTCGCCCTATACCCCATAGACCTGTACACAAAAAATGTGGCGCCACAAAGTCACCTTATATCTGAAAGCGCCTTTACTGTCCATGCAGGAAATACGACAAATATTCCTGTGGCAACTGCTCTGGGTCAAATTTCCCACACTAACCAAATTTCTGGCTTCAGGTTTGGATTCTAACTTTAAAGATAAACTAAAGTTCTGGCAATATGATTGCAATGTGAAACAAAAACTAACCTCGTTCATATTACCCGCCTATCCTAAAACAGGCACAAATGAAGTCTATTTGACCTAACCGTAACTTGTCTTTGATCAAACAATAAAAATATGTTACAGCAATTGGCAATTCTTATAGCAATTCTCTCTACCGCATATAGCGCGAAATTCTCATGCATCACAAAACGAGATGAAGGAGTTTTCATTTCGACTTCCAACACTTCTGGTATGTAGCCATGCCAGCATACACGACATGACCGCTGCAGTTTTCAGCAGCACGATCTCTTTTTTTCTAGGCTTCCTGTGACAGAGCAAGATTTCCCTGGGGATTTTCCTTGTGTCTAAAGTTAAACACTACATTTTAGCTTCAAGTTTGATTTGAGTTCAACATCTTTCTGGCAGCCACTGATAGTGTAAACAAGGAGTACAGACAAGCTTGCTCATCAAGGTATTGACCCTTGACCCGTCAATTTACCAATAATATCGGTTTGTGTTGCGCCCAATCATATATCTGGTAGAGAGAACTGTGGTTGATGGTCAACATCACACAACAAGCTTGATTATCTGTCACTCACTCGGAGCTTTGAGAGCATTGCAGATCATCTGCTTGCAACGTTCCCTGATGGTGTCAAGGTTTGTGGAGGAGAATGAAGAGGAAGATGACATGGAAGATTGCCTGCTTATCGTCTTCGAGCCATCCCCGTCCCCTTTGCCTTGGTCGGAGGAATTCCCAGAGTCACCGTTTGATGACTTCTCTTTGGATGATTTGTTTGCAGTGGGTGTGCTACCTAACATCGATAAAACCAGGAAAAAAACATACACTGCTCTATTAGAAAATGTGACCAGAATTATAAGGTCACATAAACGGAGATTTCTATTAAATTCATTCTACTATTTTTTCCTGCCAAGCAACCAATACCACAAGTACATTTAAAGACACCTGTCTATAAAGATCCCATCTCTCACCTTCCTAGAGCACTTCTTATAGCCAACTTTGAAGGTATTCAAGGTTAGAAGCTACAAGAGGGCCAATATTCTGACACCTCAAAGAAAGTGAGCATGTACCTTGCTGGGGGAGGAGTTTCTTCCAGCCCTTGATGAGCACTTTAGCTAGATTGATGACCTCGTCCTGGTTACTCTGCTTCCTCAGGTTGTTCACTGCCATACCTATACGAGTTTTCTGCCATATGCAAAATGCAAAGGCAGTGAAAAAAACAAAAATCACATCATAATAATAGCATGCCTTCTACATCTGACAGGGCTTGATATTAACAACGGCCCTGGACACACGGGCACCCAAATTCTCCAGACCCTTATCATTCCAACGGGAGGGCTCATACACGAACTGACCCTAAAGATTGTGATCAAGTCAAGACCCCCTATTAAAAATTGAGTGTGGATTTCAGTTCTACAGCAAGTAATGTCTTGAGTTTAAAGCAAGATACCATGAGGTGCAAAAGCAAGCAGAAATTCTTTAAGTCAAACTCAAGTCCCTAATGGATGATAGCAAAATGTTCACTTTGATTACCAACACAACACTTGAAACATTGAAGGAAGTGTAAACGTACATCTTTACTCAACCTCTCTACTGCATAACTGTTCTTTACAATTTTGACTACTTACAACCCCTAGCAATAAATGGCCCTTCATTTACAGTTCAAGATCTTACACAGGCTAGGCCATAGAAAGGATTTGCACAGAGTGAATGATAGCTCAAATTCACTTGGTGTTTAGACACCTGTTTAGAGACCACTCACCTGAAGGATTTCTAGTGTAATTGTGTTGTTCAAAGATTTTAGCTCTTTCAATAACTGCAAGGCATCCTCAGATTCCTGGAGGAGAAATTAATAAGGAAATAAATACAATCAACATGCAACAGTATCTTCACACTTTCTTCATTATGTGCAATATTCTATGTATGAATTTTTATCATGTATGTCTTGGGAGTAGCAGGTGTGGGGGCACATGCCTCCGGGCAACAGTGTTGTACTTCACTTTTGTGCACCCTGACCCACTTTGTTGCTCCCTAATCGTTTTGCATGTTCTTTCATTCTTATTATGTATTTGTCCACTGCTACTGATGTACTGTACCTGTGCTTTTTTAAAATTTGGTTGAATAAATAATAATAATAATAATAATTTGCCTCTTCTTTTATGCTCATCACTAGACTAGAATTTAAACATTCCTAACATAATTTATTGTATTTCCTATTCAAGGCAGTCTATTACTTCATTGATCCTCTTATCACCACAATTAAATGTACAGGTGATGTATTTTTTGTACAATTTCTACACCATTTGCAGTTTGCATGCTATCCTGAATTCACAGCTATTATTTCTATTCGATGTCTATTGTTTTTTCTACTATGTCTGTTACATCCATAGGAAAATTCAGAAAATTCCCTCTCCTTCTTGTTTCTTTGTTTCTTCTCCTTTCCTATTTTTTTTTCTTTGTTGTGGCCTTGTGGGTCTATTTCACATCCTTCTTTTACTTTAAATTCTTCTTTTCTATTCTGCAATGTCCATCTGCCATTATGCCTTGATGTATTTTCATCTCAGTATCAGCTGTTGACTGCCATGCATGGCCCCATGCCCATGATAGGTTCATACTCGTAAGATAATGGCGCTAATGCACTTTCTATCCATGCGCATATTTCCGGTTGTAATGAATGAATCTGCATCAAACTTTCTCAAAATAATCACCAACATGCGTATCGCTTCTCTAACCTGAATTTGACAGAAGGAATCCTTGATTAGTCTATGGCTTCTGTGTTTGATGTCGCCACTCACTACGGTCAATACGCTGTGCTTCACGCTAGAGTAGACTCTTGACATAAATTTTGATTGCTAGCTTCATTTTTCAGCTTAAGAGTTGAGGATCAGCATAGCGACTGTACCGAGCGACAACATCAATCATCAAAGCCGTACAAAATCAAAGGTTCCCTCTGTCAAAATGGCAATGTTAATCAAGTGAGAGATGTGTGGATTATGTTGGCGATTATTTTGTGAAAGTTTGACGCATACAGACCAAGTTAGATCTATTTGTTCAACTGGAGATATGCACATGGATATCCAAAAATTGCATTAGCGCCTAATAATATCTATGATACATTATCATTACAAATATCAATTAAATTTATCAATTTCTTTGCTCTTTATTTGACTGAAATGCGGTGAAATTGACAGACTTGACAGTGTTCTGAACATGACACAGAAGTCAGTACGCGGGACAAGACTTTACAAAACCCGTTAAAATATCTTTTACTTACCGAGCCTTTTGAGGTAATTTTGTCAATTTGTTTACCAATTCGAATCACCTCTTTCTCACAGTTCGACATTTTGTTATCTTCTCCGAAAATTCACGCGTGAAATGGAGACAAAATGAGAGAAAACAACCCTCCGTGCAACACACAGATCCTGCAAAAAAAAAATACGCGTACGTATATGCGTGCACGTTGATATTTGATGAAGACACCAACGGGGGAGCTTTCTCCTATCTTTCCCTAGCTCTACAAATGTGGCTTTTTTTTTTTTTTTTTTATAATCAGTTTTTATTCTTTTCTCTCATGAAACAAATTACAATCATGGTACAAATTAAAAACATCGTATATAATACAAACTGCAATTGTGATAATATTCTAAAAGAGTTTATGAATTTTCGTCTAACAAAAAGCTTTAAAAAGTGATATTACTTGAATATTGAAATATTTTTATAAACAAAAACTATTGATAGATTAAGTGATATCATTAATCATTATGCTCTTAATTCTCTAACTGACAAGCATTCCCCCTTTTTTTCTTCTTACAAGATCAATTTTCATACCTCATAGTTGCAAACAAAAGTTCATATTCCCAGAGATAAAAAATGAGTTGCCTTATCGATGATTGATCAGCATAAATGAACTTGACATATAATTTATTTAAAAACGTAAAAAAAAATAATAATAAAAAAAAACACCACAGAAATGAAGAAGGTATCGCGATTTTGTAATGCGATTATGCCGAGGTTTTATGTTGCTTAATTCAAATAATGTTCTTTAAGTGATGATAGCTTAGTGTAAATAGTTTATTTGCTTGATCTTTTATGGTTATATAACTGGTTAATTTTCTTTTGTGCCCCCATGGAGGGGCCCTTATAGAAATAAAATTCATTCCTTATGCCATTGTCCAGAATCAAATTAACAGTATAGCTAAATGCTAAGTGCATCCAGGGCCGTCACCAGCTTTTTTCTAGGGGGGGGTGCTTTTTATGAAAAAAAAAACACAAAAACACAAAAAACAACGTATTAACTCAATTTCATGCAGTTATATAGCCCGCCGGCCAGAATGGATATAGAAAGTACATACTGGTCAACATGCCTATTGTTCCCCCCCCCCCCCCTCCGGTTTTGTTTTGTTTTGTTTTGTTTTGTTTTTTTTTTAATTTTGTTTTTTTTTTAATTTTTTTTTTTAATTTTTTTTTTTTAATTTTTTTTTTAATTTTTTTTTTTTTTAATTTTTTTTTTTTTTTTGGTTCTGAAGGGGGGTGCGTTCGCACCCTCCGCACCCCCCCTGGCGACGGCCCTGGCATCATAACTTCTCCTAAAGTGATTGACGTGCTCCCCATTTGCAATAGTACTGGAATACAACTTCAAAATAGTCATTTCTTCCCTGAAATGTATATATTTTTCTTACTGTATCGAGTCTTTTTGTATTACTGCGCCCTTTCACGCCCCCCCCCCGCAACCCCGGCCTCTGGGATACTCTGATATCAAATAAGAGGTGCTTTCAATGAGCGGGCACTGATGGGGGAACCGCGGCGCCAACTTACTTAGCGAAAAAATTAATTTAGCTTATTGTCTCAAAATTATCATTTTTATCTGTGCACTGATGAATGGGCGTTTTTTCACCTTGTTTGAGGGGCTTCTGGCGGACACAACCCACCGCTGACAATGTCTGGCAGGGGACATCCACTATGCAGGGGAACTTGCTTGACAATATCCATTAGGTTTCATGGGGCTAACTTGTTTTGAAATTAGAGTTCATTGTCTTAAAGTTCACAATGTTTTATTGAGCGGTAATGATGAAGCATTTTGACTTTATTTTGGGGGCGTCAATGAAAATGTCTGGCGGGGTCATTCATGACATAGGGGATCTTGCTTAAAAATTTCCACCAGGTTTTAATGGGTTAATGTGTTTTTCTTTTCTAGCTCATTGTCTGAAATTATTATTTTCCCGCTGCACACAAAGGAATGGGCGTTTTGATATTTGGGGGGCTTCTTGCGGGCACAACCCACCACCTAAAATGTCTGGCATTGGTCATTTATGATTCAGGGGGTCGTGCTCTACAATTTCCACTAGTTTTCATGAAGGTATTTTTTCACTAATCTAGCTCAATTTTTGGACCTATTTTGGGGCCCTTCCTGACCGCCCCCACCAAAAAGAACACGGTAGACGTGCATTTCCTGCCATAGTTTTGTCCGTAGATTACGGCTATGGCCATGAAAGGAGGGGTAATTTTTTCGCTAAACTAACCCCCCCCCCCCCTCTGGCTCCCGGTCTATCCTCCTCCTCCTCCTCCTTCTTCTTTTTCCTCCTTCTTCTTCTTCTTTTTCCTCCTCCTCCTCTTCTTTTTTATTCTTTTACTTTTTATTGCTATTTTATAGGAAATCCCCCTTCTCTCTTTCTCTCTCTCTCTCTCTCTCTCTTTCACGTCCAGATCCTGATGTGTACCCGGGTAAGAGCGTGGGTGTTTCACCCCCGTAAGATTGCCGCTCTTCTCTCGGGAAATTTAATGCGGAAGATTCAAACTACATACGACGTAATGCATTAACGCACGCGCGAGTATGCACTGGAGGGGTGATGTTCGTTATTGCGAAGGTTCGTTATTTCGAAGGTTCGTTATTCCGAAGCACCGGCGTAAATCCACTTTGAGGAGGGGGGGGGGGGGGGGGGGGGGGAGAGGGGGGGGAGGGGGGGTCAACTTTTTTGCCGATTTTTTTTTTCTGTCGAACTCATACTTAAGTATAAACACACGCCCTCACCAACCTGCACAGACCCCCCCCCCCCTTACACACATTTTGATTTTTATCTTGCGAGCGAGCCCAAAAATACCATTTTTCTGATTTTCAATCGCACTTTCAAATAGAAATTCTTGAATATGAGCGAGCAAAGTGAGCGAGCCAAAAATAACCACTTTTCTGATTTTCAATTGCAATTTCAAATGAAAATTTGAAAATATGACGAGCGAGTGAAGCGAGCAAGCCAGAAATAACTGCTTTCTGTTTTTCAATCGCATTTTCAAATAGAAATTCCAAAATATGATGGCTGTTTACGACAGAATAATAAAAATTAAATTTAAAGATTAATTAAAATATCATTTCTTCCTTAAAAAGTGGGAGGATATTTGTACACGCCATCCGCTCTCTCAAAAAAGTGGGGGATATATCCCCCCATCCCCCCCCCCCGGATTTACGCCAATGTTCCGAAGGTTCGTTAATCTGAAAACAAAATAAGGCTCGTTATTCCAAAGGTTGGAGAGTCCGAAAATGAAATGAACTAACGAACCTAATTTCATTTTCGGACTAACGAACCTTCGGAATAAACGAACCTTCAGAATAAACGAACCTTCGAAATAAACGAACCTTCGTTATAACGTATCTTCCGAATAACGTATCTTCGGAATAACGAACTGTAACAGCACTGGAGATATACCGGGAAGGGCGGGGGGGGGGGGGGGGGTCATAAAGCTGTTTGTAAACTTACGAATGACTTTACGAATGACTGGAATATGGCAAGCCAAATGGGATGCCCATAGTTTTTCCGGACGCTTTAACAAAGTGTGACTGCCTTTTCCATAAGCTCAATTAAATTGTGGCAAAAAATATGCTTCGCAATCAAAATGTTTGTTAACAATGGTACTATCACTCTACGTCTGCATATTTTACTTTTCAGTGATGCGATTTATAATAATTGAGAATACCATTTGGCCTGCCATATTCCAGTCATTCGTAAAGTCATTCGTAACTTTACGAACAGTTTTATGAAACACCCCTGGATTGGTATATTACGGAACAAATAGACAGAAAGGGTTCGGAGGGATGGAAGGGGAAAAGAAAAGAAAATGAAGCACGTTTCATTTTTTTTTCCGGGATTTCAAACTCCAGATCATTGTCTACCATACATCAATCCATCAATGATTTTAGGCATTCACCCAACATGTGCTCATCGAACCCAAAGATTATTTTAATAATTGCCAAAATAATATACCTGTTAATTTGACCCCTCACATAATTTTCATGTGAATGGAGAGGCAGGGGTGGATCGGGGGGGGGGTGGCGAATCGGCCGCGCCCCTTTTTTTAAAGCAAAATTTTAGGGTAAAATACATGTGAAAATGCAGAGGACCCTTTTTTCGGGTAAAACAGACACCTGAAAAAAGCCGACCGCCCCTCCTTTTTTTTGAAAAATTCTGGATACGACCCTGAGAGGGAATTCATAATAGCAATAATAGGAAGCAATATAATGGTAGCTGTAGTTTATTACAGTATTTCGTCATTACAATTATGGTCATGATGACCATTATCATTTAATATCATCATCAGCATTATCATTATCATTGTTATTATCTTTATCAGTATTATAACGATTAAATTATATGATTATCGTCAATATCATTTTCACCATTACCATCATCATCTTCATCATCATCATCTCTATCTTCACTATTTTCATCATTATCATCAGCATCGACATCAACTGTACGATTTCATGAAAAAAGTTATGTAGTATTTTGTGAACTATATACCTCAGTTAACATCTCCCCCATGTTTATGATAATGTAATTCGAAAGAGAGTCGAAAAAGAAAGAGAAATTAGTAAATGCAAAAATTTAAACATTATGCCAAACTTTCATAAGCTACTGCCAAGAGGCGTTAAAGCAATGGCGATCCGATTTTAGTATCACATTCTGAAACCTTTTGAAAATTTGAAAATACCAATACCAATACAAGGCCCCGTTTCATAAAACTTGTTATCAATAACAAGTTGAAATAAGTGTTATAGGCTACTGAAATCCTTGCATCTGGTTGGCTGAGAGCAAATTTGTCATAGAAATGTGGCAGTTAATATTGATAAGAAGATTTATGAAACGGGGCCCTGGGACAGGAACCCCCAACTAACCTCGTCCCCCGTTCTACTTTCTGAACGCGCTACGCGCTACCGATCCCTGTCCAAAGACAACTTTGTGAATACATACACTTATTTATGTTTTAAATTTTGAAAATTTTGGAATTGGAAGTTCAAAAAAAAAATTAAACCAAAAACACGATCGTTCACATTCGTTACATCACATCATCAACCATTTAGAAAAAGAAAAAAAAAATGTTCCGACATTCTTACTGCATCAATTCACCTGACCCTGTTCATGACTTGACACCACAAACCTCAACAGACACTCAAGGAAAACAACAAGCACAGACAATTTTGAAACGTCTCACGTCACAATATGTGTCGTGCAATTTTTAATCAATTCTGGACTCCTGTTTTAAACGTATTTTTTCTTTACCAACATACATCACGGCCACAGAGACGGCATCAAAAGCTACACGAGCGCTGACTGCACTATTAAAAATTACGGTAAAAAGTAAGAAAAAACACAAGTAATGACAGTTTCCTTCACACAGCTCTGATCACCACGTCTTGCTGGAAAAAAAACGACAGCAAAAATATTTTTGCTCGATGGAAAAAAAGAAAAATCATTATTCCAGAGAAACTCTGTCCCTCTTCTCAATTACCCTGCAGAGTATTGTGACGGTTTGCAAATGTTAATCATGAAACATAATGAGGAATGTGATAGCTCATTTTGATCACTACATCATCATCACTCACAAGATGCATTACCGATTCATAAGCTGCTCCAGCC
Source organism: Echinometra lucunter (assembly GCA_029962745.1). Lineage (NCBI taxonomy): Eukaryota > Metazoa > Echinodermata > Echinoidea > Camarodonta > Echinometridae > Echinometra > Echinometra lucunter. The sequence continues at coordinate 21,329,094 of CM057164.1, forward strand.
CAAGAGACCGACGTCGCAGGGGAAACGAGATACGATACTGAAAATGTGGGCCTAGTGGACCGCAACAAGTTCAGAAATCCTCCCCAAACCATACAAAACGGACTTGTAATGGCACAAATTCAATGAAAACGACGTCATCATTATATGGCCACAGCCAATGATTATGAGACCGACAGGCCGATGGTTCCGACTGCCAATGAGGCCGAGAATGTCAGTCTAACGTCTTTACTAAAGAGGACTCTGAGGGTTCATGGGACCGGCTGTCCATGAGGCAGACAAACATATCTCTTGCCTTCTGAATTGTTCTACGGATTCATGATATTGTCGGTCTCTGTGCTGTCAGCCTCGTGGGCTGCCGGTCTCGTGTAGGATCGATTTCGTGAACCTTCGGTCTACTTACATGTCCCGTCAAGACTTACCATTGGCCCTGTCCACACGCTTAACCCATAGCAGTGTCTTTTGAGACATTCTGCAGTATCTTTAAATCAAGAATGCCGGGTGATTAATTTAACTCTCTAAAAATACACTTTGTATTGCTATGGGTAATGCAGATGACTGGAAATCCACTCTTTTATGATATTACTCTTTCCTTTCGGAGTTGAATCCATTCTCAATTTATTGGAATCTACTCCAAATTAGAGGTTTGAAATATGCATTTGAGAGCGAATTCCACGATCTAAAGGAGGGTTTCTACTCCAAAACAAAGTTATTTCTAATCGACACCAAAGTGTGGATTCCCTTTCTTTCACATTTCAGGGAGAACCAAAAATACCTGGGCCCCTTGTTGTGATTGATTCAGATCGACCGCAACTTCGGGATTGATTTCAGCTGTGTACTTACTGAGGCAGGAGTTGAGATCTCAATCTCAAAGTTGCGATTGATTTGAATCCATGGCAACTCTTTATAAGACGAGACCCTGATGCTTCTCTGACTTACGAACAAATAATTCATCAGCAAAATTAACTATTTCTGAGTCCATTATCAGCAAGAAGTGGTGAACCCCCAAAAGGTCAATAAGGATTTGACTTCATGTAATAAACGTGACCTGTCTTACTGCTTTAATGACTGATCAACCTGGCAAAAATTAATAACAAAAAAGTGCAACCAAAAAATACAACTCGCTGGACAAACAAAGCCACTCTCTGAAACATCCAAATAGAAAATTTTTCTTACAGGTAGAAAATCTACGTACATTTACTAAAAACAACATTTTTCCTTTTTGCTTAAGCCTCTATTGCACAGGGAAATTATACACAAGATTGCCATGACGTCAGCGAAGGGGGGGGGGGGGGCGTCTACATTAATTTTGCTAACATAAATATACACGTGGTGTTCTCTCTCTTTAAAAAGGCATTGTAGAATACACATGAGAATGATTACTACATTCTGAATAATAATTTATAATTAGGGCTCTTTCCAAAATTCATATAGTATACGAGTTAAGATTCCGGCCTATGATTTTCCCTCAGGATTGCAATCAAATATTATTTTGAAAGAATATTGCTAAAAGAGCTGTCGATTTCCATACGATTAATGTTAGGATTTCAGGGAGAATGATGGCGTTATTATCAACTTTATATTTTGACATGACCAGGAAAGTAAGTGGGTAATGAATTTGGAGTTGGTGTACTGGTACACAGTCAGAAGAAACATTCCTGAAATTTTAATTACAAACCTCTGGTATGAGAAAATCGTTTTGTTTTGTATTTTCACTTTTAATCAAATATGAGTTTTATTTGAAACAAGGTAACAACAAAATCACATCCTAGATAATTATCATCATGACTAGAAAGACCAATATCAAGAATCCCATCTTATAATTTTACTTCCTATAACCTCTCCGAGAGCAGTTTTCAACATCTTGTTTCAAATGCTTAATGAATAACAAATCAGCAATACATTAATATTTGCATCATTTTCTTGGCTGGAACCTCTCACCAAATAATAAATGTTTATAACAGTTTTCGCACGTCAATATCCTGGGTATGTCCATTCTGTGTACAGATTGTTGTTTCTTATCAAAAACTTTACCTAAGTGTAACAATCACATGACATTTTGCTCTGTATGTCATAGTATTATACTATATGAGCTTCAAGTTTCAAATCTTTGAAAAGATATTCCGACTTGATCTGCACTCTCACTAAACATGAAAGCGACCAGCAAGTATAGATTAGGTAGCCTATATGGCGAGGGCATGGATTAGAGAGTTTTGAGAACCCAATTGTGAGTTTGATTGCTTACGTCGAGTCTTCATACTTCTTCACCGTTAACCTACAGAATGTCAGGTAAGGTTTTTAGTTTGTTAGTTTTGTTTTTAAGGTTTATCTTATATATTCAAGCTGCAAACAAAATATCTGGTGACTGTTACACTTGAAACACGTGTGTGTTGCTTTCGAAATCTGTACCAACGACCATACGAAAAAAAAAAAGAATCCTCTTGGTTTGCGCTCTTGATTTGCCCTCTTGATAGTATCTCTTCCTGCATCACTGAAACGATTCTTTTTATTTCCAGCATATAGAATCAGTGAGATGTGGAAGTGGACATTTTATGGACAGTTGCAGTTTTCACTGACCTAACGACGAAGTGGCAGTATAAGGATAGCCATCCACATCACTCAGTTCAGTGAAAAGCGGACATAACGGGCAACCCCTGTACTATTTCACCAGACTTATCAGCAGTCTTACTCGATAATCAATTGTGGACAGTGGACAAAAATTAAACCCATGAGAGTAGAGTATGCAAATCATTACGGCAATGTTAAGGAACACAATACTTTGGTATATTCCTCATAGGCAGCCTATATATGGCGAGCAGGGGCGTCGCTAGAGGGGGGGTGTGGGGGGGGGGGGTGGGACCCCCCCCCCCCATTAAAATTCTTGTCGGCAAATTCGCGATCGCTGTCGGCAAAAGAGAGAGAGAGAGAGAGAGAGGGAGAGAAAGGAGAGGGAAGAGGAAGGAGGGAAAAAGAAAAAAAGAAAGATGAGTAAGGTGCCCAAATAGGGTCATATTCGGCTTATTTGCTTGTGCATTTTGACGACGAAATAACACTGGTAACACGAAAGAGAGCCTATTTTTCCTCGCTCGCTGCGCTCGCTCGTATTATATTAAGATACAGGATGTTTTCGGAAAGCAAACACAATTGCCAAGTGAAATAATCAAATATATAATTTAGATATTTTTTTGCGCCCATCATGTATTTTGTTAAAGAATTATCACCTCTAAACGATAAAAAAGAGTAAATATATTTTTCCTCGCTCGCTGCGCTCGCTCGTACAATATTTAGATACAGGATGGTCTTTGAAAGCAAATACATTAGGTAGGAGAGGTGACCAAAATATCAAAATAGATATCTTAAAGGCCCATCATGTATTTTGATGAAGAACTTTCACTTATACCATGAAAAGGATTATATGATAAGGAGTATATAGATTTTTTCCTCGCTCGCTGTGCTCGCTCGTATAATATTACGATTTAGGATGGTCTTTGAAAGCGAATGAATCGTGAGAGAGGTGACCAAATTATGATTTAGATATCTTTAAGCCCATCGTGTAGTTTGATGAAGAACTATCACTTCTACGAAAGAGAGTGTATATTTTTCCTCGCTCGCTGCGCTCGCTCGTATTATATTTAGATAGAGAATATTTTCGGAAAGCTAACACATTCAGCAATTGAGGTGAACAAATATAATTTAGAAGGAAAATATAAAAGAGGCACACAATTGAACATGGCTCGTGGGCTTTATACAGTTGAATTTGTCGACGTTGGTCGTCGGCAATCGGAGGCATAATTTGTCGGCAATCTGGCCTCTACACCCCCCCCCATTAAAAAAGTCTAGCGACGCCCCTGATGGCGAGGGCATGGATTAGAGAGTTTTGAGAACCCAGTGCAGTATGGATATGGGGGAGCCAGTGTTCACCCCAACAGCAATAAATAAAATATATCATATTCATAAATAAAAACTATGGAGAAAATGGAGAAGGGTAAACCTTTGCCAAACTCCAAATCTCCATGACCACACTGACAGGGCGTGAATAATAATTAGGCACACACACGTTTATAATCAGAAAATGATTCAGTTGAAGATTTGAGCGCAAGTCAAGCAAAATCTTCAAGTAGCCAATTAGTGTTAGTTCGTAATCTTTCTGTTTAACGTTAGAACGGATATCATACACTATACACTCTAAAAAAGGATTGGTCAAAAATTAATATGTGTCCGACCAAATATATTGGTAAAGATTGGCCAATATGATGGTCAGTATTATCAAAATAATTATTGGTTAAAATGTACCAAAATTTTGGTTGATTTTGACCATTTTTTCGGTCGGACACAATATTCACCAAAACATTGGTTATTTTGACCAATCCATTTTTTTTAGAGTGTAGGAGTTGCCAAGCAAATTCGGTGAAAGAAAGGATCAGGGGAGCGTTTCATGAAGAGGTTTGTCGGTGATTTTCACCGACTAATTTGCTGTCAGCCAATCAGATGCAGAGATTTTCAGTAGCTTGTAACATCTGTCGATGATTTTCACCGACAAAACTCTTCATGAAATGCTCCCCTGGTGGTGATTTGCATAACCAGTCAGAGGTGATACGAGACACTCAAGTCGAGGTGAACCTGGATATGCCACTGTAACCGACCAAAACCTTGCGGGTATTTAATTTTTGTGACAATTCAGCCTTTCTTCGTCGTGATACTGTGTGGGTGGGCGCGTGTGAATGTGTAAGTGTGAGTGTGTTTGATAACCCTGTATATCTCCGTGGGCACAATTCGATCATACTTAAATAAATCCTCTCCCTTGCATATTTTTGTTTCAGTACCTAAAACACATTTTTTAGGCCAATAAAGTTATTGTTTTTCAAAAAATAACACCATTAATCAGAATCACTTCAGCTCTAGACCTGAAAATTCGGTATGACAAAGGCTCGTGGACCTTCCAAGTGAACCTCTCAAGTAGACGTTTCGTAGACCAAAACCCTTCACGGTCTTGTTGACGTTTTGTCTATTGCTCCCCGGACAAATGGTCAATTAACAGAAGGTTCCCTAGCATGTAACAGTTCAGTATCGCGAACGTCATGAATGTTCATCACAAGATTGAAGAGACCCGACTACCTATGGTCTTGAACCTTCCTAAAATCTTATGTCCATCTCTTGCGAACCTCGGGAATGGTAGCATGAGAATAAATTTGCAGATGTTTGGGACCTTCTGTCTAAGGAATCTTCCATCATATGAAGAAAAAAAATCCCCCAAAACAACCAATATGTGGCATCTTCGTCTTATTGGATTTGTTCGTGAAATTCTTTGGGCACCTTAAAAGTACAGAACAATCTTTCAGGGTTTTTTTCACAAGATTTTTACACTCTACACTCAAGAAATACCTTATGAGATTTTACAGATTTCAAATAGCGTGCAAAAAAATGGCTCAGTACATATTCAAGCAAAAGCACAGCTTACAGAAAGAAGCCAAAATGAAAAATAAAAATCAATAAGCTTGACTGCGTTACAAACATGTTTCTTCGCAAGCTCTAAAAAGCAGCTCTGGGACTAACCATGAAAAGGAGCTTCCACATAAAACCGACATAATAACGAGAAGTTTGTTCAAAACTGGCTGCAAGGTTCTTCCATCTACCTAAACACCAAGATTCACAACCAACAACAAAACTGGAATATTCAAAAAATGTCATAATGTGAACACATCATCAGCTTGCGACCCTTACACACGTTCTACCGCTTGAAACATTGGCAGAAAATGTTTATTGGTAAATTTGGTCCCTTTCTGTAGAGGCAGCTAGAATCACGCAAGCCTTACTGTCTGATATTTGTGTCTTATTAACACATACGTATAGTTCTATCAAATACTATATACACGTGTGTAGTTCTCTAAAATTTCGTCAATATAGTAGACTCGTCGTTAGCCGTTTGAACCTCGTTTTTTTGTCTTGTCTGTGTAGACAACTATCTACCAAACACCCCCAAACAAGTAATTGCAAGACAAGCACTGGAGAGGGGTCTATCAGTCCTGGCATGTAGCAACGCATTTGTCAAACGTTTGAAACAAAAGCTCCACATTCTCTTGGTATCTCCATTATTTCTAGCCATTTGGTGATCCTAAATAAAAAATAAATAACATATATATAGTATGTTCATGATTATAAATCTGACAGTTAATATAATCGATTCTGGAAAGGGTGAATAATATCTGCACCCTACTTCACATAATCTTAAGTCAATGATTGTCATGAGATTTCACTCTCAAATGGGCTGTGAAAAAGCACCAATCACTATTATATGCACAGTTGAAATCAACCGTTTGACACCAAAGCAAAAAAAGAAAAAGAAAAAAAAAAAAAAGACATAGTCAAATTCTCCTTCCACATACATTCCCACCAAGTAGCATATTAAAAGACCTCATAGGATTCTGAGAGGGAAAACCATTTTTTTCATGGAATAAGAAAATTTAGGCACCAAGATCGATGACTTTTGCTGGACCACTGCTTACAATGGCCAAATAATAGCCTTCTGGATTTAATTATGTGTAAGGGGTTGTATAAAAATTTCCAGTTTGGAGGGGGGGGGGGGGGATTAGTTAGCCCTATATTACCATCTCTGGAATAAACCTTAGGGAAAATAATGGGGAAATAACAGCAATGGAAAAAGATTCACATTTAGATTCAACTTATTTTTCTTTCTTCCTTATCCTCAGAAATACCTCAAGTACTTCTGATAGTAAACTTGCCACAATGATCATCTAACGTTCCAAATATACTCTTACGATAAAGATCAGGTTTGCTGCAATTTCACTTAACTTTTTTTTGATCGACAACCTAATACAGAGATGTGTTTCACCATTTAAAACGCAATCCATAATTCATGCATATTTTCCTTATACAGATTTATCCTTGGGGCCCCAGAAAAGGACGTTTCAGAGATTGTAAAGCTGTAAAACGTTAATAGGTTCTTATGTTGTAGATTCAGTCCTAGCGCCATGATCACAAACTATCTAGACCCAACAGTGTCTTTTTAAAGTTAGCCTAGTCCATCTGAATGGTAGTCTCTGCTCTCTGCTCTCTGTTTGTCCTACGCTTGAAGTTGGCCCAGTTCCTTCTTGGTAGCCTTTCAGAGTCTTTCTGCAGTAAACGTACTTTCGTTCGTAAAAACACGCCTTCTGTCCACAATTACTTCCTGTGTGCTGTAGTCTACAGCTCTTCCTAAATGTTCCAGTGTGACAGAAGATCTGTCTGGAAGCCTTGAACTGCTCTTTAGGCCGCCAGCCATAATCACTGTTAGTCAAAACAATCAATCAAGTAAACGGTCATCTTGTTTTCCGACTCGGGATGACTGAATAACAAATCAATAAAAAATATCTAACACGTCGGCTCTGAGGCATCGTCACTGAAGTTGCTTGCCATCTCCCTCTCCCAGTAGTTTCTAAACGAGGCTCGGTCGTCATGTCGTAGGTGCGTACGGGTAGATTTCGCTGAAGTGTTTGTGGAAGGTATTGGTGGTCCTCAAAGGCAAATAAAGCGAAGTATCCACGAGGTTTGAGTCAGAAAAAAGTCGAGGAAAAAGCTATCACAAAAAAAGAATGGAAATAACATTTGCATTCTAGAAGAAAACCAGAATGTACATGTGATATTACTTTGTAAATTTCCCTGGAAGAAATAAGCTTTTGATACGCTGTTCTTTCGACAGTTGTATTAACAGTTTCTTGTTTATGAGTTGTTAACGTTCTCAAGGTCCATCATGCCTGTCTTTTGTTTGGTTTACAAACGAGATATCAACAAAAGGACACTTGAAAACCCGGATGCACAAAACGGATGGAATAGAATCGATACGATCGATATATATCCTTAGGACAGAGGAATTACAAGAAACAATCTGTCGATTCCATATCATATACACCGCCAATCATCCGGAGAAGTCCCGTAGGTAATCCACGCGTTAATGGACAACAAAATTTTTCAATAACACTATTTCTTTTTCGCAAGCTCAAGTTGTTGGTTATAAAAAGCGTATACGATTTTCCTGATGAATGACAAATTCACTGTTTCGTGTTCTCAGTTTTTCGATTCTCTACGTGTTTGTGCTTCGTGCTTCAAAAACATTTTTTTTTAACACACACAATGATTGGTTGAAAAATGTCTTCACACTATATAGACGCTGTTTATGAACATGTTACACACAATTGCTGTTCGTGTGACTAGCACGTGGTACCATGCGACCTGACACGGTCAGCTCACGTGACAGACAGCTGAAGGACGCGACACGTTGAACACTACCATACCATCGTTTTGTGCAGATGAACGTGCAGAACAATCATTCTTGTGTGAAAATAAAGGAGTATTCTCTATAATTTAGACGTGCTACGATGTTAGCGTTGATATTCCTTCGCTATCCGACGACATTTAATGCAATTTCAGAACTAAAAGGTCCATCTTGTCCACTACCAATTGAGAGACGTAAGCGCCATTCCGGATGGCCAGTTTCTGCATGTTGGAGAGTCCTACATGACCTGGCTCATTAGGAGTGATCTCTGCCCTCTCATGGTGGAGATGCGTGCCATTCTGTCTAAAGAAGGTCATGTTACATCTCACATTTCACATGAATAAGAAATAAAAGACGACTTTGTTTTAAAAAAAAGACAACAAAATTCTACACAAAAATACGGTATATCGCAACGACGGCATGATAAGAAATAAGTCTTTTACGATGAAGATGTTTTCTCGAGAGTATGTCGAATCATACAACGAACAGAAGAAATAAACCTAATTAATAAAACAAGTCATCACTGGTGTATGCCACATCCACCATGAGAGACGAGACGCGTTGGTTCGTTGCCAAAACGACGCGCTAGTCTCTAGTCAAGGCTCCCGCCGGCTTGCCGTCTCCATGAGGTTGCGAAACATTTTGGAATTTAAAAATCGCGGGAAGGAGTCCCGTAGCATGAGAATGTAGATCTGTTTTTGGGCCTCGTCGAACGCGTGTATGGTAGGGTCTACCATGTTATTATTCACTATCTCGCGTGTACTCGAGTCCAGACTGACCTGTTAGACAAAAAGAAGAGTGAGAGATGGGGAAAAGTTTTTTTAAAAATGCTTACAAACGTAGTTAAATATTTTTATCCTACACTGAAGCCAACGTAACCTTATACTGGCAAATGTTATTCTCTGATTTTGTTACATTATCCTTACAGAGGGTAAGAAGAGCTATCATCTAACTTTCTTTATCAAGTCTTTCGAGGCTCCGTATACTATCGACTTTCACTGGTTACAATAAAAAATATTGTACAGAACCGTCTGTGAGAAATGTTGCAATATTCAGTCTAGAACTGCAGCGGACAAGACTGCCACCCATACCCATCCATTAGAAATGTTACGGCTCAGATCGCCAACCATAACCATCCATTATAAATGTTATGGCCCTGATTGCCGACCATACCCATTCAGTGCAATTTGTCCTCGAAAGCGGGCATTTATTTCAGTTATAAATCTAACTCCAAGAACTTTAAGTAACATGTTGAAGGCAATACTAATTATAGGTAGGATCACTTGGATGACGAAACAAGGTGGGCGTGGCTTAAATATATGTATTTATTTATATATTATTTACACTCATATTTATATATTCACGTATGAAATATTAACATCAAACTTACAGGATAAAATGCATTGTGAAGATCAACCTTCTTTGTCTTTGTCTACGTCAATGCCAGTAGGTGAAATTTAAAATAATTAAATGTAAAAACATATGTATATACCTCCTTTGGTGAAAGAATGGATATATAATCCTCGTAGATGAGCCTTGCCTTCTCTTCTACTGATGCTGAGTTGGTCTCCTTGTGAAGTTCTTCGCAGGCAAGCCAGAACAGCAAGTTTTCCTCGCTGTATTCCGAGCGGAGAAACTCGCGGAATTTTCTTCTACCCTCTGGAATGTAAGAAGAAGAGGGGATCTTCAGCAAAAGTATAAAAATGCAGGGGCGGCACCAGGGTATTTTCATAGGGGGGAAGATGACTCATAGGTGAGTTTATTTACGTTTCAAATGAAAAAATAGGGGTATTTTATAGTTACATATGCCAACCCTCTTTTCTCTCATTCTTCTTTCTTCTTTCTAATGTATTTTCTTCCTTTTCTCCTCTCTTCCTCCTTTTTTGTCACTTGAAAATCATAGGGGACGGTCGCCCCCTATCCCCCCCCCGGAGCGCCGCCCCTGTAAAAATGTTATATGAAAGAGTATAATGTTTCCTAAAACAAGGCACCATAATTTGCAAAAGTTCAAGACCGCCCTTCCAAAATGCAATAACTGAAAGATAAAAACATTTATTTTTAGACTTACATTTATTTTCAACGCATTCATATGGGCTTATGCTCTTGAGCTACTGACCACTGTAGTAAACATGTTACGTAATCATTCAATGAGACAATAGAATGTATTCCAAATTATTGAAATACCCACAAATTCCCAGGTGGTCTTGAAATTTTGCAAAGGATGATAAATAAAGTTTTGTTTAGTAACATGGTTGCTACATTGTTCTAGGTAGGGTGCTTTCAAATCATGTAAAATCATATATAATTATAAACTTAATTCATTCATTTTTCTGGAAGTAATATATCAGAGCACAACTTATCAAAAAGGAATTGGTTTTGTGCTTTATGATCAGAATGATGGAGGAAAATCAGAACATTGTAGATACTATCATCTTTCTTCAAGGGTTTGGTACCACAACACGCAACATCAATCAAACAATTAAATTCTATGGACCACAAGCAGTTGTAATTCTTTTCATTTAAAATAATGATTTTGTCAGAGCAAAGCTGTGTGTATGTAGAACTGTCACAAAGTGGCAGAATTGTGTGCATTTCTCTAGCATTTCCTATCCCATAATAACATGCTTCATCTCAGTTACAAATAGAGAAATAGAAACAGGGGCCGCGCCAGGGTATTTTGATAGGATGGGGGCAATATGACCCATATGTGATTTTACTTACGTTTTAAATGAAAAAAATAGAAAAAAAATAGGGGTATTATATAGTTACATGACCCAACCCTCTCTTTTCCAATATTGTTCTTTCTTCTCCTCCTCTTTTTTTTTTTTTTTTCTTTGTCACTTGAAAAATCACAAGGGGGCAGTCGCCACCCCGCCCCCCTGTAGCGCCGCCCTGAATAGAAATGAAATAATGAAATGACTGTAACTCACTTCCACTACTCATCAGGGTGTCGAACGATTGATGCCACAGCCGGATCTCTTCCAGGGTTGGCCTTTAAAAACAATAATGTTACAAGAAAAGGAGATTTCAAGCTCACATCCAGTCGTCATATACAAATGACAATGGTTGGTATTGGCTATTGGTTTGTTCACCCGACTGCTAAAAAGCATGCATACTTGAAAGTAAGCAACACACAAAGAAAAAAGGTGCAATTTTGCACCCTTCAAATGCAGCACTGGGAGCTCCTTTTTGGGTGCAACTTTGCACCTTTACAAGCTTTTGCACCTTTAAGAGTGCAGTTAGCTACATTTTGCACCCTAAAGGGTGCAGAGTTGTACCCTTTTAGGGAAGGTGCAAACATGGTTCTCTGCAGTACATAACACCCATGGTTCCAATTCCATGCGTACAGGATTTCGGACAAGGAAGAACCATGTGTGAAATTGCTGCACCATCCGTGGCGACAAGGGTAAATAAAATATTGGAGTATTATATAAAATTAATGATAAATGCCACAGATTATTATTATTTTTTTTTTTTTTTGGGGGGGGGGGGGCAATGTATTTGTGCTATTATGCCATTAGTAAACAACTCCTGCTCACCAAGAAGTATTTTTCATCCTTTTGCTATAGCATACACTTCCGCCACACCTAACTTTAGGTGTTATTCCTTAGCCTGGGTGCAAATTTGCACCTTTTTGTAAGCAAAAATTTCTGCAAGATTTAGGGTGCAAACGGGCATTTCCGGGTGCAAACAAGTACAAAAAGGTGCATTTTTGCACCTTTTTCGTATAGGGTGCAAGATTGCACCCAAAAAGGTGCTGCCAGTGTTGCATTTAGGGTGCAAACTTGCACCTTTTTTTTCTTCTTAGTGTGAACCAGAGGACCGACGGCTTCAAGTCCTCCCCAAGGGACCTGGTTATGAGGATTAATGCCTTACCAAGCACATCGACTTGGTTTCGAACGCGGGTCACTCACCGGATTACGGGACTACCACTGTACCAACTGAGCTATAGTGCCCCGGGGGTCACTCTCCACATGACCTGCTACCCACCCGTGTCCGACCACCTCAGAAATGCACCCTAAATGGCGTAACTACATTAACCAAATTGCAACCCTAAATGGCGTAACCCATGAGAAAAGCCACCCTAAGTGGCGTGAACAGGGAAATCCCCTAATTTGATATCCTAAGTGGCGTAAACATTGAAATCAATTAATTTGATACCATACTGATGACTGATGTTAAATTGATGTTAAATACAACAGGTATGAATTCCATTTTTTGAAGTTATTGAAAGTAAGGCCAACATGATTACTCTGAAGGACACCTCTCTTAGCCACTTTGAATAGCCATCTTTTAGATAGCCTTAATTAATGAATGCAAGTGGAAAATGTTGCTTTCCTTGACTGACTGATGCATCACTTACGATTCGTTTACCAATTTATCAAAACTTGAAAAAATGGAATCTATACCAGTTAGGGCCTACTGTGTTGAAATATAAATACATTAATTAAACTTGTATCTTCTTTGTCAGGCTTCCTACACTCAAATAGGCTGAACGATGAAGAGGATTAGTGTCAGGCAGTATACAGTTAAAACTGAGAATTTACAGCACAGCTTAGCACGTATAGGAAATCTGCTTGCGTGATCTACCAGATCTACTTATGACGACATCAACCCGTCTACCATCATCTGGTGAGCTCTGTAATTCATAACTTTGTAACTCTCTATAAATGCTGGAACCTGTTAATGGCGCAGGTCTGCTCAAATTTGCCCAAATTTGCAACCCTAAATGCCATATATCTACTTAAATTGCACCCCTAAATGGCGTAATCTGCATAACCAAATTAGCAACCCTAAATGGCGTGAAGAGTGAGAAAAGGCTACCCTAAGAGGCGATTTACCAGCAAATGGTGCTGAAAGCAACCCTTTTTGCCAAAGACGTCGACGACGCCTCAGTGCCTGAAACGGGACCATTTTCGACGCTTTTTCTGGACGCGGGTGCGTAGCAGGCCATGTGGAGAGTGACCCCCCGGGTATAGTGCCTCCTCATATTCACCGGGGGAAGTTACAACAAAAAATATAATCAAAGGAAAGTATTTTACTTTCTAAAAATGCCTCTAGCACCACCTTCGTGGGTGGTGGCATAAAAATGAACCCCCTCGGTATGACCACTGTCACACTGCATATGGCAGTACTTAAGTGCTTTGTTCTTTCAAAAACTGAAATGAATTTTACTGTTAGCTGGTGATCATGTTTGATATTAATGTATTTATTACATATAAATATTGGAACCATACGTGGCAGAAAAGGGCTAGCGAATGAACAAAAGATGATCATTGTCGACTCATGCCAACGACACGTTATTTCAATAAAATTAAATTATGCAAAATGGCGACAATTCAACAAGGAGGGAGATACGATAATGCATAGAATAAAGAGGAGATTAAGGATAAACATATTACAGCTAGAAATTAAGTCTGAAAAATGATATTCATATCATTATTGTAAGTTGGATACCGTGAAGGAAAAAAATACTATAATGTGTCAGAACACTTGACACATTCTCCTCCTTCAAGATTTACGTCTGTTTCTTATATCAGCATATTATTATTATTATTATTATTATTATTATTATTATTATCATCATCATCATTATTATTATTATTATTATTATTATTATTATTATTATTATTATTATTTTATTCGGCAGAATTACAAACCAAAGAACAAATACAAACAATAGCAGAATATAAGGAGAGTCACATGGATGCCGGGAAAAGAAAAATATTAACTTAATAACTATAACCCGAAGGTCTTCTTTTCCAATCCATGTGATTTTACATAAATAGAAGTACATAAAATAATGTAATGAATACATGTACATCGTATGATGAACAGTGAATAATAATTCTGGAATAATACTCTGGAACATCACATAACTTACATGTTTTGTATGTGAAAATATTAAATGAAAGAACAAAATCATTACTTTGAAAGAAAAAAACAATAGCAATTGAAGACTCACATCTCGTTGGAATCCCCGTTGACTATGTCAAGAGGTGTGTCTTTTTTCCCATTCGAATCGCTGGAAATTATTCCGCATCGTTAGGGCTGCACGATAAAAACAAAATATAGGAAAAGCAATCTTCCAGAATGAATTGTGTAACTGTAGAGCTCATTAATATGGTGTTTTAACAAAATAATCTGCTGAAACAGTTGGTATTTAGTAGCAATTTCACGCTTACACCAATACAATGAATGCTACGATATCTAATATTCGAAAACCACATCTGTTTAATTTTGCCTGTAATTATTTGCTTACTTCCATTTATTTTCCATCCAACTTATCTTGTACTTTAGTGTGGGTGTTTAAGATGATTACATGGGATGTAATCATTCGCAAATAGACTGTCCGTATAGCATGTGAATTCAAATGGATTTGGTGCCTTAAGTTCACCGCACACTATGGCGATCTGTCTGCGAATCGTATTCAGAGAAAAACTTTATACCATTTCACGAACATTCAAAGACGTAAAATCTTTTTGATCAAAGTTCTGAAAGTAGTATGGATACTCTCATTAAAAAATACGGGCTACTGCTCTTATTGTAGAAGGAAAGCGGAATCAATTCCAATTAGCAGTGACGTCACAATAATGTCACGATTACTCACTATTTGAAGCCGATTTGGACCTAATTCCCTACACAATGCTTGCAGTTGCAGTAAACCAAAATTTCGATTTAACATTCCTGTCATTATTCAGAATCTCACTTAGGCTAACTTAACTCTTTAAAATATTCAAAATAAATTGGGATTTCTTTCAAAAATCGGGATGCAGTAGGATTCTGTGCGGTGGGCCCTTATTTTGTAAAGGTGACTTCATGTGTTTTCAAGGAACCCTGATGCTATCAAATTAATACAGGTATGCCTTCTGGAAATTTCTTCTCTTCCGTACAGGCTTGTTGATCTAGAATTGTACTACAAATCGTTATCATCCTTAATACCTTTTTGATTATTCCCTTTCTCTCTCTTTTTTTTTTTTTTTTTTTAGGGGGGGGGGGGGCGATAAAAACGCACTCATTCCCGATCAACATAGGAAGAGTTGGCTAGACGCAGGCCTGCGAACTGTCCATTCAATTTGACAGTACCAACTAAGTTTCAGCTAAGTGTCCACCAGCACTGCCTTGTACAGAAACATTTAAATATAGACCAATTTCACCTCCGGTTTATGTATTTGGCCCTCTATCGGCGACGCCATTGCTGCGTGGGCAAGCGCGCTGACCGCGATTGGCTCTGTGTACAAAATGAATGTAAGATATGAGATATGCCCTGATATTGTTCATTTACTTTATTCTAGATCAATAAAATAAAGCATGGATACATGGGTAGATGAGGTAAGACAATGGCCATATCTGACAGATGAAGGTATAATGTATTTTTGTACTTTTGATGGTTTTTCAAATTAGTTTTGTCAGTAAAAGTTCGATTGCAGCATAGAAGCCGTAGTAAACGGGAGCCCTCAATCTTACCCTGTTTACAAAGTCATGTTTTCACTCATTAAATTTTACGCCAAAGTACATAATGATAATGTTTCTTGACTTCAAGTCCTTTCTGTTGATGTTTTTACCCACTGGCGACGAAATCCTTCACACTGCTTACGAAACCTGTGTAGGGAGTAGGGCTTCTCACACAAACAGGCTTCATGAGTCAAAGCGAGTGAATTTCGCACTCACTTAGGTCCAATTTTTAAACTTTCTCTAATTCTTGTGCATTTGAGCACCGCATAGCTGCGACCTGAACTTCCCTGATTATTCCTCATTGCAAATATTAAAAGAAAATCTGCATATATTGGTCAAAATAGACAAAAAATCTAACGAATGTACATAGCGCGCTATTGATTTGTGTACTATAAAAGTTGGAGCGCCCACCGCAGTATGTCGAACTCTGTCGAACAGTCTGCTGGCCCTCTTGCGTTGTGGGATTGATCTATACATAATAACGTTTTTTTTTTTTATAGGGTTGCCAGTTTTCACGTTTATATTTGGTTCAAAGGGTTAAATGAGAAATGGATGGTTTGTGCCCCTCATTCCCCGCCAAAAAACTATGAATAAATAAAGAAATAAAGAAATAAAAATCCTGGACTGCATAAAGGAATCATTCCCGCTTAAACAGGGCAGACGGAAAGTGAAATATGGTTGATGAATTCCGAATGACGGCCCTCAAGCCAAATATGCAGCGGCAGGTGGGACCCCTCCCCCCCCCCCCCAAAAACAAAACAAAAAAAAAAAAAAAAAAAAAAAAAAACTCCCTACTCCCTACGACCAGTCTGCAAATTGTGCTCTTGTGACTACCACGACAACTGCAGCAACAGCACCAACGAAGCAACAAGCTTTGGATCCTTGCTTCGATCATTCTGCGACTGTGTTCCAGGCGACGGTTGAGGGCTTCTCTCCCCGCCCTCTCTCCCGCTCTCTCATCTCCACAACCAGCAACTTATACCTGCGAGCTGCGACAAAAAAGTGGAATGAAATTTGTGAATGTATTATTTATCTTATTATATGTGTATTATTTACCCCGGGTTA
The DNA here is from genome assembly GCA_029962745.1 of Echinometra lucunter. Taxonomy (NCBI): domain Eukaryota; kingdom Metazoa; phylum Echinodermata; class Echinoidea; order Camarodonta; family Echinometridae; genus Echinometra; species Echinometra lucunter. The sequence goes on from CM057164.1 coordinate 21,345,880, forward strand.
CCCATAGTCAGTGATTAAAACTCTTCCATCCTTTGGGATTCTGCAGAAAAAGAATACTGCACAACATAATACATGAAACGTGGAATGATGATATCAAGCTTTTGAAACTAAATTTTTGACAAGAACATGAAGGGGTATATAGGAACCAAGTTATATGCACCAACTGTGTAAAGCTACTATCAGAATTAATAAATACCCAACCATCCTTTACATATGCAATAACTGATTTGTGGTTACAACATTATACATAATACAACACAGTTACAACATGAATAAAAAGAAATGGTAACTCTAACCCTAATACTATCTATAATAAAATTAAGCCTAAAGCACTAGTCACCAGAGCCATATGAAGAGCTTGTTTGCAAAATGGGCTAAATCCAATTTTGATGAAAATTGAGTTATTGATATCAGACATTGTTTCAGCTGTGTTCCTGTCTTTGAACAAAATTACCAAGCTACATTTTCAGAGCACTTATGAAAAAAAATGCTCTTTCTAATTTCACTTTTTCATAGACGCCTGTAATAACTTGGCAAACAAATGCGTTTTCTCTCTGAAGTCACAAAAAGTGGATCTAACCCCTTTGCAAACAAACTCTTCATGTAGGCATTACTAACACGGAGAAGTATTGAAACTTTATATTACATTCCGTAGAGACATGTAAAAACCGTGATTTAACAGATGTTGGTTGTTGATAATTAAATGCATTATGATGATTATAGGAGCTCAAAAATAATGCATGAAAAAAAAAACAGAAGTTCAAATATGAATGTCATGCATGGCCTCCATAATACCTTACTCCTCAAAAGTATACATAACGCATCAGCAACGGAATTGCGGATTATCAGAGTAAATTGCGAAAGATGAGGTTTTAAGTTTTCACACTGAGAGTGCTCAACTTATTTCTAAATCTCAAGAAAAGTATCGAAATTGCATTTAGTAAAGAAACATAGTGGAGGATTCTATTGAAAAGGAAAGCTTGTATGCTTGGAGAGAGAGAAAAAAATACTTATAAATTTTCTGATGCAAATAATTAACTAAATATAATTTTACTATACATTAACCTACCCTATCCCCCCCCCCCTCCTTAAGCTACAATATACAGAAAGGAGGCGTTACTGGTATATAGGGGGTCCGCCCAACTTGACCGAAGGCCGCGAGGCCGATTTTCTCCGTATTGTATTTCCTTCATCACAAATAATGCGCTATCGGTATATAAAATAATTATGACTCCTTTAGAATGTATAAGTCCTCGTTTCCGAGGTCCCGCTGCTCTTTAATACTTCTTAAACTTCCTTCTGCACAGGAATTGGTTAGAGCAGTGTGATATTATAGATTTAATTTGCTATTTTCGGCTCGCGGGCCTTCGGTGAAGTGGGTTGTCACCGGTATATATACCACAAAATTATTATGTTCATATGGAATTCCCACGTGTGGATAATAAACCATTTAGACAGTAACAACTTCAAAAGAGATGCATATGAATCCAACTGATACAATAAAAACAACCAAGATTGTACAAATATAGTTCATCAATTTTTAAGACTTGTTATTATAAAAAGAGAATGTTAGTATGAGGGTTTTTATTACAATAGTGGATGATTACGCAACCAAGATGTAAAGTTGTAACATCATTTTGAAACAGCATAACTAAGTCAGATTTAAGGGAATTCAACCGGGCAGAGCGTTTACTAGCAACAGATTCGTAAGATATAATAATTTTCATTCAAAATAATTTCTCTTTGTGTTAAACATTGAATTTTCTTGACCGAGATATGGAATCGGCCTTGCCACAAAATTTCTCCTTCTTGTGTAAAGACCCTATATCTTTTCAATATAAAGTTATAAGGACTGCGATATATCAATACCATAATTATAATAATACGCTAATAATAATTCTGTTGTTGGATAAGCGTATATCATAATAATATTATCTAACGTCTCTTTGCGCTTCCGAAGGACTTTGGATATAATTACCCTGAATACAGTGAACGGTTTCTGCAAATGCCGGACTTTAAGAAAATGAAATTGTTTTTGAAAATAACGATTATCAATTTCGCTAAATAGAATATTTGAATCTATGACCTGGGCATAAGAAATAACCGTGGGTAGATGGAATCAAGATAAAACACATGAAAGTGGGACAAGATGGCGGCAGGTTCACATATGGCATGGCGGTAGCGTCTCAAGTTACGGGCAGCCGGTGTGTACTTAGTGTACGGTTCACGTTGTCATGATTTTCAACGCACACAATCTCTACAGCAAAGGGCGCAGAGCGAAGATCCCCCCCCCCCCATCTCTCTCTCTCTCTCTCTCTCTCTCCCCTTCTCCTTCACTCTAATTCTTTCTCTCTGTGTCTCCAGCACACATCATTCTGCGATGCACTATACTCAATCGTGTGTGGCGGCTAAATGCCATAGTAAAGACGCATGTGTATACACGCAGTAATGCAGCATTTACGGTGCAAGGGTGCGTGCGTGTCCCTTTGTGTGTGAGGGTGTGTGTGTGTGTATGTGTGATGCATATTGAGGCGCCATGAACTTAAGCAGCTGATCACTGCGACCACTTGCTCCATGTATGATGCAAAACATCAAAGAAAAGGTCACGTTGTTTCCACCTTTTTAGAAAATAATATTTGACTTCGAATGTAGAAGGGGAAAAATCAAATTTGGCAATGATGTAGTTAAAAGGTTGACTAATTAAGGGACACTGAATCCGACAATGAATTGAAGCCTGATAAATGGTGAACATTTGCATTTTCCCTTCACAGTGGAACTAATTAGAAGGAGTTAAAGCCATTTTCATTTCACATACATATTTCCTGGGAAATTTAACGGCAAGTCGTTCTGTGTAGCAGGAGTGTTACTATCAAAATAACTTATGCAAATGCAAAGCTCTGATTAATGATCAATGCAAACAAGACATTCATTTCGTACATGGATTTTAAGATCACACCCTTTCAGGAAGAGGACGAGAATCGAATTGGAAATATTCTTGTACGTCAGGTTGAATAAACCAACCGATCCTGCAACTGCCTTCTGAATTTCTTAAACCATGAACTTTACGGGAATCTGATAAAGACACGTTCACTGATCTCGAAATGAAACTACACACTTCAGACATGACAGAGGCACTACACATTGGTGAACACACTGCCTAAAACATGTATCCTGTGCTCGACAAGTTTGTGCTTTGAGACATCAACATTAGACAATATAAACATAATGTTCTTCCATAAAGCTCACGAATTGTATTTAACCTTTACCATAAGTCAGTCTTCTCTTTAGATATATTTCCAAAGATTGTTGGTGAAATGGCATGGACTCAAACCACCTACAATGTTACCAATAGGTTCACTTACAGAACAATAGCTATGTTGAGCAAAGGGTATATGCAAGGAATATGCCTTGAAGAGGAAAAGA